>JAGFNQ010000814.1:0-138048 GCA_024364735.1 Boesenbergia rotunda | reverse complement strand
TCCTTAAGATCAACTCGGGAGAGAAATACCTGAGACTAGCTTGGGGAAGAGTGTCCGAGACCTATTGTAAATAAATCTTAGGTCGAGAGATTTTGATGAACAATCTTAATCTCTATTCCACTTCTTAAGAAACAATAAGCATGATAATTTAGCCAAAGTTGCGGAAGCGTACCGGAATCCATTGTTTGCGATCCTCGGAGATGATCTTCAATCTGCAGAATTCCTTAGGTTTCCGAAGAGTTTTGTCGATGGAAAACAAAACAAAAGCATCGTCTGCAAACTGGGACCATAACCTCCTATTTATAGAATCCAAAAGTTGTCTTTTTTCAATTTGGCCCCTCAACAAATTAGAATTAGCACATGATATCCACAATGTTTTATTCATAACAATTAAGCCCTTAAGTCAAATTATATAATTCCAAAATTTAGATCACAATATTTTTGACTTATTTAATTGATGACATACAACATTTATAATTACAATATGACCCTAAAATTCTAACAATCTCCCACTGGGCCATATGCGTAAACTTATAAATGTGTTAACCTTAGTGAGCTCAAAAACTTTTGCCATCATAACCATAGGGCTTCCTTAACAATCTCGTCCACTAATTATATATACATAGGATCAATGCAGTCTTTGTTGTATCTTTCACAACTAAACCATCAATAGTCACATATATCAATACAATCAAATGACATAGATCAATTATAAATTTGTGGCATGAAAATTACATGCAAGGTGATCTATTCATGTCAATTTTCAATTGGTTCTCCTTAACCAAAGTGAGATCAAAACTTTAACTTTAGTTATACAAAGTGGAATGAAGTAAACATTAACTTTATATCTGATCAGAAAGTCTCTAAATACATAAGTTTCAGAGACATAATCAAACATATATGAAAACAAATATAGTACAAACTCCCACTGAATCTAAACTTTACCAAACTGAATAACACCCATATGAGTGGTATGCTCATAAAAGACATTGGGTGGTAGACCTTTCGTCAAAGGATCTGCTATCATGGAGTTTGTACCTATGTGTTCTATCAAAATTTGTCCACTTTGTACTCTTTCTTTCACAACAAGGAACTTGATATCGATGTGCTTCGATTTTGTCGAGCTCCTATTGTTGTTGGAATATAATACAGCTGATTTATTGTCACAAAATAACTTCAGTGGTTTTTCAACCCTTCCCAAAATGCGCAACCCAGAGACAAAATTTTTCAGTCATATTCCATGATTAGATGCCTCATAACATGCTATAAACTTTGCTGCCATGGTGGAAGAAGCTGTCAATGCCTATTTGGCACTTCTCCAAGAGATAGCTCCGCTAGCCAATAGAAAAACATAGCCTGAAGTGGATCTCATGCTATCTTGGCATCCAGCAAAATCAGAGTCAGAATATCCCACGATCTCAAGAGTATCTGATCTCTTATACGTGAGCATGTAATCACTAGTTCTCTTTAAATATCTCATTACCCTCTTTGCTGCTTTCCAATGATCCATTCCTGGGTTGCTTAAATATCTGCCCAACACTCCAACAATGTACGCAATATCCGGACGCGTACAAACTTGAGCATACATAAGACTTCCTACTGCCAAAGCAAAGGGAATCTTTTGCATTTCTTGAGTCTCGAGGCTTCCTTTAGAGCATTGTTTAAGACTAAACTTATCTCCTTTAGCGACCGGAGTGTTTCCTGGTTTGCAATCTTG
This sequence comes from Boesenbergia rotunda, assembly GCA_024364735.1. NCBI lineage: Eukaryota > Viridiplantae > Streptophyta > Magnoliopsida > Zingiberales > Zingiberaceae > Boesenbergia > Boesenbergia rotunda. The sequence goes on along the minus strand of JAGFNQ010000814.1, from coordinate 136,331 downwards.
CATGCCAAATCTTTTAAGCACTTTATCGATATAGTTCTTTTGTGATAATCCAAGAATACCTTGAGAACGATCTCGGTGTATTTGGATTCCTAATACAAAAGATGCATTACCAAGATCTTTCATTTCAAAATATCTAGATAGAAATCTCTTGGTATCGTTTAACATACCTATATCATTTGTGGCAAGCAAAATGTCATTGATAAGTACCATTTTGTTGATTATTTTAATTGCTAAAATTCATGTTTGACCCCTGTTTTACTTGCTTAATTGTGAATTTACCCTAGGTTTTAGAATTTCCTTTTATTTTGGACTTAATTGCAAATTTACACATATTTGGATTATTTGGCCACTAAATTTTTAATCTATTTTTGTAGGCATGAAAGGTTCATGGACCTAGGACATACTGGGTCAAACTTGAGTCGGAAGTGGACCCGGATCGAGTTATCAAGCTTTGGATTAATCCGGGCCGTCCGATTCAAAAGCGGCTAGATCTAAGTCATCCAAGACCATCTGAAGCAATCCGAGCTAGGGTTAGGGTTGATCAAGCACTCTGATCAAGATCTGAAGGTTTCATCCCAATCAGAGCTCAATCAACCATTGGATCAAGCTCGGAGGGCTCTAGATCGTCCTTCAAAGATTAGGTTGATCTGGACCATCCGTTGCACATCTGGAGGATCCGAGCTACCACAAGGCAAATCCTGACCCCTGATCATCATCATCAAAGTTTGGCTTAAATCAGAGCAAGATCAGCCGTTGGATCTCCTCCGATTAATCTAGGTCGTCCATTCTTATGTACTTAAGGAAATTTTCCCAGCTCTTCAGCCTCGTCGCGTCCTCGCCGCAGCTCGTTTCCTTCGTTTCTTCTTCGTTTTCTTCAGCAAGTTCTTCTTCAACCAAGGCGTGACCACCTCAATTCGAGGCTTATCCTTGAGAGACAGCAAGGATTTGGATTGAGGCTTACCTTAATTGGCGAATTTTCAGTTATTAGCAGTAGATTTCATTTTTGCACTTTATTCTGTGTCAATCTTTGTTTCAGATTTGTTAACTTCGTTTACTGCATTGTTCCAGCTTAAATTAGGGTTCAATCTTCAAGTTTAATAGTTAGGGAATGTGTTTAGTGGATAATTGCTTTTAATTTCAATTTGTTTCATGTTTCCAGCTTTCGTATCAGCCCCATTTCAACCCTGTTTTTCTGCGTATCATTTCTTTTCCTTTTGTATCAGTTTCTTACCTTAGCTCTAAATTTCGTAGCTAGTTAGATTTAGTTTCATCTTTTGAAGTCAAATTGTAGCTTGTCTCATTTACCAGGTATTCGAATTAAATTCCTGCATTTGATTTCAATTCATGCGTATCAAACTTGGAGAATTCTGCAATTTCAGTTTTGTATCAGCAAATGGTAATTGGTAGCTTCTGATTTTCGTGTCAAGTAAACCTTGGTTCATTTCAAGCCCTCCTGCACTTAGATTAGTGATGCAAATTCGTTTTGGAAGTGATAATTTCAGCATTTGATCTGCTGTCACATTTCTGCATTCACTTAGCAAGTTCTGTCTTCTAATTCTGCTAGCAAATTCTATTTCTGCAAGTCCCAAGCATCCTTTCTGAAATGGTATCAGTGAAGATTAGCATTGGAACTTGATTGCATTTGAAATCAGTTTACTTGTATGATTTTTGCATCCAATTTTTTGCTGCATCATCATTTCTGCATTCGAATCTGTCTTACTGCATCCACTTTATTCTCCCTGCATTTCTGAAATTCAGCAGCTTGGTGTGTGTCAAATTGCGACAGCGTTTCTGAATTATCAGCCCACTTTCTAAATATCAATTGGAATTAGTTGGATTTCTTTTCAAGCATGGTTTATGCATTTGATCTCAATTGATCTTGAGAGAATCTGAATTAAACTTGTACATGTTTTTATCAGTCTTCAAGTTTCGAAAATTCTTCATAGAATCCTGCAAATGTTTTCCTTGTTAGCCTAGCCTTCAAGCTGAGTTAATCGGCCACAATTGCTGCAGCTAATTCAAATCCTTGGCACATATGTTGTTCTCACCTTGGTATCAAGTTTGTTAAATTGCTTGCACTTTTTATCAAGTGAAATCTTGGCACGGTTTTAGATTGCTTGCAATTGTCCATGTCTTGCGTTTGATTTTGTTGTTTCATTGCTTGGCATTTGTTTTGCTTTTGAAATCAGAAATCAGTTTCCAAAAATTGCTTAAGGGCATTCGATGAGTAAGTGATCCTTTTGGTTGAGTTATAACTGGCTATCACTTGTTAAGTTTCATAGTAAGCTATCCCTTTGGTTGATCCTTTGCATTGTGTTTTCAATTCCGAATTGCAACCCAAAACCCAACATTTATTTGAAACCCAAAAACATTAACGACACATAAACACAAGCTCAAATCACTCAACCTCAACTAGTCCCGAGGAAAAATACGACCTGTGGCCCATTTACTACGTTTTTCATATTTTGATTGCAAAAAGGGTTTCCAGCACATATTCATATTTTAAATTTGAGACCCACATTTGTGACAGTCTATTTTGGGTCCGTCAGTCTTCAACATATAAAATCAGGAAAATATGTTTGCTCCCATTGAACTTATGATACACACAATCATCTACCACATTCACCTCAAATCCAAATGAGACGATTATTTGATGAAATTTATGGTACCATTGACGAGATGCTTGCTTTAACCCATAGATGGACTTCTTAAGTTTGCAAACCATACTATTTGGATCTCCCGATACAAAGTATTCTGGTTGCACCATATAAATTGTTTCCTCAATGTCTCCATTGAGAAAAGCTGTCTTAACATCCATATGATGGAGTTCCATATCAAAGTGTGCAACAAGTGTCATGATTGTCCTAAAAGAGTCTTTCGTTGAAATCGGAGAAAATGTCTCTTTATAGTCAATTCCATATTTTTGAGTATAACCTTTAGCTACAAGACGTGCTTTATATCTTTCCACATTACCGTTTGAATCCCGTTTAGTTTTAAAAATCCATTTACAACCAATGGGTTTCACACCTTCTGGTAATAGGACAAGTTCCCAAAAATTATTGACTTGCATTGATTTATACTCTTCATTCATTGCATCAATCCATTTTTGAGAATTTGAATCTTGCATGACTTGACGAAAGTTGATTGGATCATCCTCCGCCATGCCATCCTTTTCCTCATGTTCTTGAAGTAGTACTATGTAATCATCTGAAATAGCACTCCTCCTTTCTCTAGTGGATCTACGTAAAGGCACTTGTTCTTCATGCATTGGTTCTTGAGGTTGTTGAGTCTGTTCTTCTGGGAGTTGACTGACAATGTCTTGTTGTTCTTGTATTGCATCTTGATCACTAACAGGAATGATATCCTGATCATTATCAGAAGCAATCATAGGAATATAAATCATTTCCTCTTGAAGAGTAGTAGGAATACATTCCTCCTCAAAGACAATGTCAGAAACCTTATTCTTCCCCCCAAACTCAATATCCTCAAAGAACGTTGCAGTTCCCGTCTCAAAGATAGTCCGTATTTCGAGATTATAAAACTTATATCCCCTTGATCGCTCAGAATATCCAATAAAGTAGCTACTTACTGTTCTAGAGTCTAATTTCTTTTCATGTGGCATGTATGGTCTAGCCTCAGCTGGACATCCCCAAACATGAAAATGTTTTAAACTTGGCTTTCGCTTTGTCCAAAGCTCAAATGCTGTTTTAGTAGCTGCTTTAGTGGGTACTCAATTTAGAATGTAAGCTGCTGTCTTTAATGCTTCTCCCCAGAGTGATGTTGGTAAAGTTAAATGGCTAACCATACTCCTTACCATATCCTTAAGAGTCCGATTTCGTCGTTCAGCTACACCATTCATGCTTGGCGAGCCTGGTATAGTGTACTGTGGGACTATTCCACACTCCTCTAGGTATTGAGCAAAAGGTCCTGGACGTTGTTCACCTAAACCATCATATCTACCGTAGTATTCACCACCACGATCAGATCTGACTTTCTTAATTCTTTTGTCGAGTTGGTTTTCGACTTCAACCTTAAATGATTTGAAAACATCCAATGTTTGAGCCTTTTCATGAATAAGAAATATGTATGCATATCTCGAATAATCATCAATGAATGATACAAAATATTGTTGACCATTCCAAGAAGGTGTTGGAAATGGTCCACAAACATCCGTATATATCAATTTCAATACTTCTGTAGCTCGATATGCACCTTCTTTCTTTCTTTTGGTTTGTTTGCCCTTAATGCATTCAACACAAATGTCTAGGTCCGTAAAATCGATGGAATGTAAGATTTCATCTGATACAAGTCGTTCAACTCTATTTCTAGAGATGTGCCCTAAACGTTTGTGCCATAATGCACCTGAGTTTTCAATATTAAATTTACGCTTAGTACCATGTGATTCCACATTTAGGGTTTCAATATAAGAAGCATTTATATCAAGCATATAAAGATTGTCATAAATGATAAGTGAACCGGTTCCAACAATAGTAGAATCAATAGATAAACTGAACTGATTATTTCCAAATGAACAACTATAACTCAATTTGTCCAAATGAGAAACAGAAACCAAATTCCATCTAAAAGACGGGACAACAAAAGTATCTATTAAGTCTAAATAATAACCAGTGCTGAACAACAATCTAAAATGCCCTATGGCTTCCACTTCGACCGACTTGCCATCACCCACATAGATGCATCTTTCAACATCACTTGGCTTTCGGTAGCTCAGGCAACCCTGCATTGAAACACTGATGTTAGTAGTAGCACCGGAGTCTAACCACCAAGTGTTTCTAGGCACTGAAGCTAAATTTACTTCTGGACAAATCAAATTTAAAAATGTACCCTTTTTCACACGCCAGGCATGATACTTAGGACATTCCTTTTTGACATGATCAGGCTTGTTACAGAAGAAACAACCTTTCTTATCATTGTCTTGCTTTTGTTTCTTCACATAAGGACCTTTAGTAGTCTCATTCTTTCTTTTCTTGCCCTTATCTTTAGGGGTGCTTGCTAAGTAGGCACTTTCAACCTTGTTTTGCTTCAACCTCTCTTCCTCTTGAACACAATATGAAATGAGCTCGTTAAGAGTCCATTTCTCCTTTTGACAGTTATAATTGATTTGAAACTGACTGAACTGGGTTGGAAGAGAAATAAACACTAAATGCATAAGCATGCCATCCGACAATTCAAGTTTAAGTGACTTCAACTTTGATGCAAGGTGGGAAAATTCCATAATATATTCTCGAATATTTCCCTTGCCTTGATACCTTATGGAAATCAAGCTTTTCAGAAGTGCGCTTGTTTCCGCCTTATCGCTTTTGGCAAAGTGCTTCTCAATCTCATCAAGATATTCCTTAGCGTTAGTGATACTATTAGACACCGCACCCCTAAAAGCCTCCGGTATGCCGCGCTTGATGATCATAAGACTCATGCGGTTAGAGCGCTCCCACTTCTCATATTTAGTCCTCTGTTCAGGAGAACTAGAATCCGTAGGAGTAGTAGGTTGCTCTGTCCTGAGCGCAAGATCTAGATCCATGCAGCCAAGAACAATAAGAATGTTCTCCTTCCAATCCTTAAAATTTGTACCATTGAGGATTGGAACTGAATTTAAGTTAGCAGAAATAGTAGCAACACTTGCTGAAAAGAGAACACAAGAATAATAACATAAATAACATGCTCAATGTGAATATATTAAAATAAATGGTAAATCCCATCTAAAGATACCTAGTGCAACAATAATATCAAGTCTTTGGACAGTAATATTATTTGCAAGTGGTACTCTTGTTGTAATAATCAAACACTAACAATAATGCATGACAAATAATAAATCTATCTTTGGATCGATTTATTAAATTCATGAAAAATAACAATTGTAACCTTATAATTGTTACGTGTTTATTATCACAGGTAAATATATAATTTTGTTAAGTATAAATCTTCCTTTGGGCCGATTAATACTCACATAAATATATATATGTACATCTTAATTAATACTTGAATAATATCTCAATATTTCAAATAAAATTAAATTCAAATAATAGAGGTCACTTGGGTGACATATAATTTAAATTTAACTTAATTTAAAATAATAGATATTAATGGACCCATATAATCCATTTAAAAATTTAAATCTATATTATAAAATAAGTTAATTAAATTATTTTAAACAAATAACTTAATTAAATTATTTTATCTAAATAATTAAATTGAATGGATTATTATTAAAAGGGATAATATAAGACTTCTGCCACCTAAACATTTAATAATTTGAAAAATAAAAAAAAAATTAAACATTTTGGCAGAATGTCCAAAAAAAAACATTAATGGCAAGTTTCAGTTTTAAAAAAATGGAAACGTGGTGTGCGGTAATAACCACGATGTCTCTCTTCAAACTGAAGCGTTTTTTTTTTTGTTTTTTAATTCACTCTGCATGTTGCGTCGGTTGATGATCAATTTGAGACGTGGTCGTTCCTTGAACGTGGCGTCACTTGTGCTCTGTTTATTTGGGAGAGTGGAAAGTTAAATTAAAGAAAAATTTTTATAGTGAAAATCTTTCCATTGTTTACTTCATTAAAATTTAAAGAGGGAAGAGAAATATAATCCATCCACGGATAGTTTTGGAGCCAAAATCGATCATCTCGAAATCGGACGGAAAGCAGTGGATGGATAAAAAAATGACGCATGTACCCCTTTTCATTTACAAAATTACATCATAAACAAAAAAAAATAACGCATGTACCCTTGTTAACTCATAAAATTACACCACATATCAAAAAAATGACGCATGTACCCTTTTGCATTAATAAAATTACATCGCATGTACCAACCTTCTTCAATCATGGTAAATAAGCATGCAAAGGAAAGGATTTCTTTTCCTTTCCATTCTTTTCCCATGCCCCTAAATTTGTTTAATCCATTCATCATCCACCCTTTGAGGTAAACATAGCATTGAAATCCCAAAACTTCTGAACCGTAATTTTCTGAAACCGAAATGTTCATCGTTTTGCATCCCCGCCACCATTCCTTCCGGCCGAACCAAAAAAAAAACACCAAAGCCGTGCCATTACGGCGACGATTTCCAGCGGTCACTGGAACATCATGATCACCGGATGCTACCAGAAATCGACCAAGGATTTGGCTGATGTATACTTTATTTCGGCAGCCCGACGACATAATCGAATTTTCACAAAATTGGAAATTCGAAAAAAAAAATCAACAATCACCAGAATACATGATGAACAAGACTGTCAGACGAAATTGTCAGCATACGAGAATCAAAATAGAAAAATTTCATAAGAATTGAAAATAGATTGATCTGATACCAATTGTTGTAAATAAATCTTAAGTCGAGAGATTTTGATGAACAATCTTAATCTCTATTCCACTTCTCAAGAAACAATAAACATGATAATTTAACCAAAGTTGTGGAAGTGTACGGGAATCCATTGTTTGCGATCCTCGGAGATGATCTTCAATCTGCAGAATTCCTTAGGTTTCCGAAGAGCTTTGTCGATGGGAAACAAAACAAAAACATCGTCTGCAAACTGGGACCATGACCTCCTATTTATAGAATCTAAAGGTTGCCTTTTTTCAATTTGGCCCCTCAACAAATTAGAATTAGCACATGGTATCCACAATGTTTTATTCATAACAATTAAGCCCTTAAGTCAAATTATATAATTCCAAAATTTAGATCACAATATTTTTGACTTATTTAATTAATGACATACAACATTTATAATTACACTATGGTCCTAAAATTCTAACAAGACCAACTCGGGAGGAAAGTGTCCGAGATCAGTTCGGGCAAAGAGTGCCCGACACCACTTCGGGATAGGGGTGCCCGGGACCAGCTTGGGCACTGAGAGTCCCCGAGCTCAGTTTGGAGAGCGGAGCCCGAGACCAACTCAGGAGAGAGAGTACTGATGAGGAAAAGTTTATCGTTAACGACAATAATGACACACTTAATACAGGTGGCGACAATTTCAAACGTTCCCTCCCTGAATAGGAATACTAGTCGACAGTTATGACCCGCAACGGATAATTTAATGTGCGCGGCAACCGTTACCAGTAGCCCCCAGTGAACAACAGCTGACATTCAACCACGGATCATGAGGCGTGGGAATAGGGGAGTCGATTATAGCGACGTGGGAGCACTCGAAGGAAGAAAGCAACGATTATATAAGGTGCCTAGACCTCTAGGTAAGGGGGTCTCTCTTGAACTTTAGAGAATTGATTCTTCTTGCTCCCTTCCCATCTGTTAGTGATTTCTGACTTGAGCGTCGAAGAGGGCTCCGTCGGAACTCCTTCCAGTGTATCCCTTTAATGGTTGTGTTAATCTTACAGGCGTGGACGCCCTCCTTCATCATCGCTCAAGGCAACACTACGGTGATCTGTCGTCCACGTCATTCACTTCCAAAACAAGTTTGATGCCGTTTGTGGGAATCTTGATCACACACCAGAAGGGAACTATGATGGCAAAATCGGAGGGACAGCCGATTACGTTGACACGAGAAGAGTTGGACCGTCTAATCGCCAACGATGTTCGAGGGGCACTGGAGCAGCATCAAATCGAATAGGTTTCTTCTCAACGGGCAAATCCGCTATAGGTAGACACTTAGAGAACATCAGCCACATACACGTAGGTTGAAAAATTATGTGATTGGAACAAGTAAGGAGAAGCGCAACAGGTCGGTCATCTCCTTCGGCCCTAATGATCTGGAGGATGTTGAAGCTCCCAATGTAGATGCACTGATAATTCTTACTCGCATAGCTAATTATTGTTAGAACCCGGATGACTAGAGAGGGGGGTGAATATAGTCAATCACTTGGACTTTAAGCACTTATTGAATTTCTGCACTTCACTTTGTTAGTAGCACAGCGGAAGTATCGAAAACAGAGTATGCAGAAAAACAGAAAACAAAACAAACTAACACCACTAGCAAGATCGCTAACAAGGAGGGTTTACAAGGTTCGGGGATAACTTGCCCCTACTCCTTGGCGTGCCCATAAGGTGGGCGATCCCTTGATCATCGGCAGATCAAGCCCCGGTGAACACCGGATAGAAAGCAACCTCCTTCTCGGTGGAGTGACCTCTCCACAGCGTTTCAATCAATGATATAGGTTTAAGCACAATGAAACACAAGAAAGATATTACTTAGCACTTAGCAAAGACAAGAACACAGCAAGCTTCTCCTGAGCTCCACCCAGCGACGATCTCACGCAAGAACCCTTTCTTCGTGTCTTCTCGCTGTTGGACTCTAAGCCTCTTGTTCCTTCCTCCAAGTACTCAAGCAAGGGATGATTGCTTCAGGATTGCAGTAGCTTGCTCAAGATGATAGAACTCAAGAACATGCAAGCAAAGTGTGGAGAAACACAGTCACGCAGCAAGAACTCAAGCAGTCGAACTCCTTTGAGCCAACTCTCCCCCGCTCCTTTTGTTCCTCCACTGAGTATCAGGTGACACTATCTCACTGCAGCCTCCAGCTGCTTACCTGCAACCACCAGCTACCACTGAGCTCCTCTGGACTCCCTGAGCCTCCCTCAGACCAACCCCAGACAGCAGCTCCAGCCAGCGCCAACGCCCGTTGCAACCTGAGATAGAAAAACAGACAAACCTGCTCCAAGGAAAGGTCTCTATTGACTCTCCTTGAGTGTATGAATCCTTCCCTGTCACCTGTAGCTTAATCAGAGTATTAGGACAGCATATCAAGCAGCAAATCATGTATCAGATGTTAAGCGCAGAGAATCAGATACGGTCAGACGCGATCAGAGCGTCTGACAGTGCAATTTGAATTAAAGTGATCGGTCACCGGACCGATCCAGGGCTTGTGGGTCGGTCACCAGACTGATCCACCGCTTAGCTGGGACTCCCAGCTCTCGCGGCAACACAAGCCTGATCGGTCACCAGATCGATCAGAGTGAAGCCTGATCGGTCACCAGGCCGATCAGGTAGCTCCCAGTCCGATCAGGCCAGAGCCTGATCGGTCCATGTCTGAGTGAACAGTAACTGCGGAAATCAAATACTAAGTCGTGGATCGGTCACCAGACCATTCAGGAGCTGATCAGCGGAGGAACTCAACTCACTGAGTGCTTCCTGATCAGTCACCAGACCGATCAGAAGCAAGGCAGTGAGGAAGTTGCCTGCTCCCTGAACGGTCACCAGACCGATCAGGAGCCACACAGTAGGTTCCCAACCTTACTGTGCGCTCCCTGATCGGTCACCAGACCGATCCACGAAGGAGCAGCGTGCCAATATCCCTGATCGGTCACCAGACCGATCTAGGGACTCAAACCTAGCCCTCCAAGCTAGGGTTTCATCCACCTTAGCCCTCCAAGCTAAGGATTTTTCACCTAACCCTCCAAGTTGGGAATTTTCACCTAACCCTCCAAGTTAGGACTTTTCACCTAGCCCTCCAAGCTAGGACTTTTCACCCAACCCTTTCGAATTAGGACTTTTCTACACCTAGCCCTCCAAGCTAGGACCTGACCCTCCAAGCCAGGACTTTTTCACCTAACCCTCCAAGTTGAGAATTTTCACCTAACCCTCCAATTTAGGACTTTTCACCTAGCCCTCCAAGCTAGGACTTTTCACCCAACCCTTCCGAATTAGGACTTTTCCAGATACCTAACCCTCCAAGCTAGGATTTTCCACACCTAACCCTCCTGGTTAGAATTTTCCAACACCTAGCCCTCCAAGCTAGGATTTTCCATACCATGCCTGATCCCCGATGGGGATCAGGACTTAATCATAATCATCATAATCATCAACCTAAACTAAAATCGGTGTCAACACCAAAACAACAATCAGGGTCAGACTGCATCAACAATTATGAGGTTAAGTGTATTTTCGTGGATAAAGGAAGCTCCGTCAATATCCTATACAAGGTGGCGCTGGATCAGATGCAAGTAGATGAGGGTGAGTTGTGCCCCATCTCAACACCGTTGTTCGGCTTCATTGGGCATCGAATGCAGCCGTTAGGACAGATCTCGTTGTCCCTGTTCCTCAGGGACAATATCTTGCAGAGGACAAGGAGAACTCCTTTCATGGCGGTGGACGCTCCATCGTCATATAATGCCATTTTGGGGAGACCAGCCCTCAGCTTATTCCAAGCTGTGGTCTTGATATATCACCAGAAAATCAAATTCTCGGTGGGGGATCAAGTGGTTGAGGTTATGGGGGATCAGCTAGTCTCCCGGCGATGTTATAGTAGGGAAGTTAGAACAGACGCTCGCAAGAGCATGAAGACCCATGAGCCTTGCAAATCGACTTAGCTAATCCCCGGGCGAAAGAAGAAACCAAGGAAGAATGCAGGGCGGTGGAGCGCGAGGAAGTCCAGATCCATCCTCGTCAGCAAGGAGGAGTTACAAGAATCGCTACAAACCTGAGCCCTAAACTCAGAGCCAGGCTGATCAATTGCTTGGTCAGTCATTACGACATATTCGCATGGGCTACGGACGAGATCAAAGGAGTTCCTCCTATTCTGGCTACGCACAGACTGCACATCACTCCAGGAGCCCGACCAGTAAAGCAAAGACGAAGACACTTTGCCCCTGAATAAGACCAAATAATCAGAGAAGAGGCGGCGAAGTTGCTGAAGGCAGGGCACATACGAGAAGTACAATTTCCGACCTGACTAACAAATATTGTATTGGTCCCTAAGCCCGGGGGAAATAATGGGGTTGTATTGATTTCCATGATTTTAATAAAGCATGCTCTAAAGACTACTACCCTTTGCCTCGCATCGATCAGCTGGTAGATTTCACCTCCGGCTGTGAGTTTTTCTTAATGCTGGATGTGTTTCAAGGATATCACCAAGTCCTTCTTTCCCGAGAAGACCAGGAGAAAGTTTTGTGACTGTCGATAGCACCTACTGCTACAATGTCATGTCATTCATATTAAGAAATGCGGGAGCAACCTATCAACGGATGATGGACAAAGTGTTTCGATATCAGATTGGTTGAAATATCGAGGTTTATGTTGACGATGTCCTGGTCAAAATGGAGAAAGGGAAAGACATGATTGTTGATCTAGAGGAGTCGTTCGTCACCCTGAGAGCTAATAGATTAAAGCTGAATTCAGCTATGTGTTTATTCAGGATGAAAAGTAGGTGTTTCCTCAAGTACATGGTAATAGAGAAAGGAATTGAGGCGAATGCTAAGAAGATGCAGGTTGTTTGAGATATGTCGTCACCAAGCAATTTCAAAAAGGTTCAATGGCTTAATGGAAGGATTACAGCTCTATCCAGGTTCATATCTCAGTCAGCCGACAGGACTCTGCCTTTCTTTAAAAGTTTGAGGAAAGCAATCAAATTTGAATGGGATAATCAATGCGAGAGGGCCTTCACGGAGCTGAAGGCATACTTATATGAGCTTCCTATATTGTACAAGTCACTGGAAGGGGAGACTATTTTTATCTACCTATCTGCAGCCGAGTAGGCTATGGTTCAACACTTATTCAGGATGAATGTAACATCCAACACCCTATCTATTTTTTCAGTCATCTCCTTAAAGATGCATAGACTCGGTACACCACGCTGGAGAAGCTAACATATGCGCTAGTCTTAACGGCACAAAGGTTAAGGCCATACGTCCTAGCACATCACATCATTATATTCACTAATAGCCCTCTCAGGCGTGTCCTTATAAATCTTGAAGCATCTAGGCGATTAATCAAGAGGACTATCGAGTTGAGTGAATATGAGATTGAATATCAACCTAGGACGGCTATCAAGGCTCAAGTTTTGGCTGATTTCATGCTTGAAACGATTATAGTTCCTGAATTCGAGGAAGTCTGGAAGATTTATATTGATGACTCGTCTAATCAAAAATCAAGTGGGTTGAGTGTTTTAATGACATCTCCTCGAGAAGATATATTGCAATTATCTATACGTCACAATTTTCGGGCTACCAACAATCATTCCGAGTATGAAGCAATACTGGTCGGACTACAAGTTGCTAGGCAGGTCAGAGCCGCCCGGATTATATTATATTCTAATTCTCAACTTGTGGGTCAACAACTCAAAGAGGATTTCGAGGTTCAGAATGAGCGATTGCAGAAGTATGTAACAACATATAATCACCTTAAAACCATCTTTACGAAAATCACGCTGCGAAAAATCTCCCGAGCGAATAATGTTAAGTCTGATGAACTGGCTAAGTTTGTAAGTTCCTTAGCATTATGGACCGTGGATGAGCCTACGATTTAGGAAGAAACAGTGGCTCAGGTCAGCAGAGAACTTGCTGATGATATATTACCTGATTGGAGAGAAGCTTATGTATCGTTCCTTCGTGATGGAACAGTATCCGAAGACCATAATCAAGCCCGACGCTTTAAGCTAGGGCTTCTCGATTCACGTCGGTCGGGGAACAACTTTACAAAAGAGTATTTGCCCGACCATTACTCAAGTGTATCGGCCTAGGAGACGTTAAGTATATCATGCGGGAAGTTCATGAAGGCATATGCAGAAGTCATATTGGCGTACGGTTAATGGCTAGGAAGATTATTTTAGTTGTATTTTTTTAGCACACATTGCAGGCAGATGCTAACAAATTTGTTGCCGGATGCGAAGCTTGCCAAAAGCATCAACATATTGCTCATCACCCAACTGAACTAGTTCGACCCTATACAGTCTCTTGTTCCTTCGTTTAGTGGGGGATGAACATAGTAGGTCCTTTTCCGACGGGGCCACAACAAAAGAAGTTCTTGTTGGTAGTAGTGGATTACTTCTCCAAATGGGTTGAAGCTGAGTCACTCGCCCAAATTATGGAGGCCTCCGTTATGAAAATCCCGTGGAAGGATATCGTCTGCAGGAATGAGATTCCTCATAAATTGGTGTCGGGCAATGACAGATAATTTTCAGGTCGTAAGCTCAGAGAATGGTGTGAAGGGTTGGCCATTCGTCAGGCCTTCACTTTAGACGCTTACCCACAAAGTAACAGATAGGCCGAAGTTGTCAACCGGGAAATAATCAAAGGGCTCAAGATAAATCTAGAAAATATTGGGGGGAGTTGGGTCGAAGAACTCCTGAGTGTCCTATGGTCTTATCGCACAACTCCCAAAGAGGGGGCTGGGCAGAGTCATTTCATCTGGTCTATGGCGCGGAAGCCATAATCCCTGTTGAGATAGGCGACGAGTCAACTCGGCGACAATTTTATAATAAGGAGAATAACGACCAAGAGCGACTACTCGACTTAGATTTGGTAACGAAGGCGCGCGACAAAACAACTACTTGACTAGATGTATACCGCCTGCGCATGCGACAAGTCTACAACCACCGAGTAATCCCCCGGACATTCCAGGTCGGAGACTGGGTATAGAAAAGGATCAAGTCTATCGGCGATGCCGGAAAGCTCGAACCACAATGGAGTGGGCCTTACATGAATGTCGAAAAACTCACAGGTAGTAGTTATTATTTACAAGATGTTAATGCCAAAAGGTTAGATAGACCTTGGAACGCAAGTCATCTCCAACCCTACCGTGCCCAGTAAACTCAGTTAGGAAATACTTTTGCTTGTACATGTATTTGTATTTTCTTGGGGCTTGGTCAATCGAATGAACAGGAAAAATATTGGTCAGAAGCCTAATGGAAGCATGCTGCCGCGATTTCCTACCAACTAGTGGTGCCAAGGATGCCTAAGTTGTGTAGACCTGGTCGTGGTGTTGTATAGACCTGACTCTGGTGCTGAAGATGCCTGGTTGGGAACAGCTCGAGTTCCTACTAACTTGTGGCGCCGAGGATGCCCAAGTTTTCTAGACCTGGCCGTAGTACTGAGGATGTCCGACCGAGAGAAGTCGAAGTCCTTGCCATCGCATAGTCTCCAAAGATACTCTAGCGATTTAACCCTCCCCAACGTGAAAAGTGATTATCAGGCATTAGGTGGATAGCTAACATGCTCGACAAGGAGTGAGTTGGCAGCACGAGTAAAAAACTTTATAGGAAGTTATACTTCCAGAGGATGAAGGTGAGATCCCAACGAATAGGATGTAGAAGAAAGCAAGTTACGTTCAAAAGTCAAAATACGAAATATATTACACAAGGCAAATTATAGGCAAAATACAAAGCATGACACACGGGGCAAAATATATTCATTCAGATAGTCAAACAAAGCATAAGGTTTACAATTATAAATGTCTTGAGAAACCTCCTGGCAACCAAATGAGAAAGCAGATTACATTAAGGCTGCGTTTGGTAGGGTGTAATCCACCCTGTAATGTAATCGAGATTACATTACAAGTTGGATTCCTTTGTTTGGAATCACTTTAAGATTGTAATGTAATGTAATCTCGATTACAAAAGAGGTTGATGATTTGTAATCTGGATTACAAACCAAAACCTCCGTAATCTGGATTACATTATAGCTTGTAAAGTCGTCGGGCGGGCGGCAACAGTCGTCGGTCAGGCGGTGACAGTCGTTGGTCGTCGCCGGCCGGCCGGCCGCCGACGACCGCCGCCGCCGCCGGCCGGCCGCCGACGACCACCGCCGCCGCCGGCCGGCGGCGTTCGCCGGCCGGTCAATGGTCACCGGCCGCCCGGCGACGATCGTCGGTCGTCAATCTTGATTACATTACAGGATGGATTGCCCCTCACCAAACAAAAGAATCCAACTTGTAATGATTATCAAAGATTACATACAATTCATTACCAAACATAACAATGTAATCAAGATTACATTACATTACATTACAAACTTGATTACATTACAGACCGGATTACATTACCCCCTACCAAACGTAGCCTAAATTTCTCTCTTTCGGTGGCAATTCCTCTCAGGCTTGGCCGACGCTGAGGAAGCTCAAGTCGATACTTGGCTTCAATACCTTGGCTCACTGGATCTGTTGTATAGCTCCGTTGAAATCCTGCTTGAGCCACTTCAGTACTTGGCCGACCATGATATCACCAAACTCCTCGAACTGGAGGAACTTGGCTTTGACTGCAGCTTCAATTTCGGGTTGACGGGTTTCTTCGCTGGCTTTATAACTCTCTAGCTCTTTGAAGACTCGATCCTGATCAGCCTTCATTTCCTCCACGTCGGCCAGCGCTCGGTTTCGGGTCATGAGAGCCTCTTCAAGTTGCTTCTGAGTCATCGACAAGCGGGACTTAGCTCAGGAGAGGGTCTCCTATAGGTCAGATACGTAAGCAGTGACAGCCCGTAGACTTGTCTCGTCCTTGGCTATTTTGTCTGCCTGCTCTTGGGACTGGCTGCTGAGTTCCCCCTTGGACGACTCAAGAAGGTGAATGTCTTCTAGCAACATGGCCTCCCGGGTCCGCAGTTGTTCCTCAACCAACATTAGTTGAGCCGCCTTCGCTGAAAGAGATTTGGTTCTCTCCGTCAAGAGGTATTCCTGGTGTCAGACACTGTTCAAAGTTGACTCCAACGCCCGAGAGTTGTCTACGGAATACTTGAGTTTGATACGAAGGTCTCTGGTGACTCCAACGCCCGGGAGAGGCATATGAGGGATGCAAGGCTGACGAAGGAGGCTAGAAGGCTAGGTCTAGGTTGGTCGGGCAAGGACGAGTGCTGAGTGACTGTACTCGGGGTTGAAATTCTAGATTTAGGGTTTGGGTAGTCGACTACTGCATGGAGCAGTCGACTGGTGTTGGGCACAGAAAGAACAGTCGATTGATCCTCTGTGCAGTCGACTGGTGTCGGCTGGAATTCGAACGTTGGGTTGTAGCGTTCGAATTCGGGTGGACGAGTCAACTGGTGTTGATACCAGTCGATTGGTAACGGTTGGAATAGCAACGAGTTCTATTTAAGAGAGCTCGGTTTGACTGGGAAAAAGTTGACGAAATAAGCTTGGGTAAAGCTTATTATTAGTCTACCAAACTCAGGTGTGTGTCCAAGTGTTGTGTTGATGTTTCTCCACTCACAAGAAGCGAGAAGAGCTAGATGGAGGCTTTCTAGGGAGTCATCCACCGACGGATCGGGATCATCCACCTTACGGATAGCCGTGGAGTAGGAGTTTTATCTCCAACCCACGTTAAATTGATTTGTGTTCTTCCTTGTTAGTTTTAGTTTGTATTGTATTTTGTTGTGCATTAACACGTGTAGGAAGAACCGGCGATTAAAGTAGGTGATCGGCTATTCACCCCCCCCCCCCCTCTAGCCGTACACATCGGTCCCAACAAGTGATATCAGAGCAGGGTTCGCTCTTGTTGGACTAACCGCCAAAAGAGCAAAGGTGCTAGAGGAAGATGGATTCAGAAGTCTGCTAGGATAGGATACTCGAATCCCACCTCCATATAATCGAAACGACTTCGATTATTAGAGAAAGCGGTTGGAGACTTGGCTCCAAATGGATTGAGACTATTAGACCGCATTAGACGTTCCATTCGAAGCTCTAACAAATAAAAAGGGGAAACGCCTCCGACCTCGATATTGGACAAAGGATCAAAAGGAGGAAACGGAGGCAGATAAGGAGGTAATGAGAATTGTTTTAAATTTGTTACCTTCTTATCTTATGTCCCGTGTAGGTGAGAACAAGAATGCTCATGAGCTATGGAAGAAGGTGATAGCTCTTCATGAGGATTCTACACAAGGACAAGAAGTGGAGGAGCCTAAGGACAAGGGCTCAATGGTCTAAGAGAAGGAGAATGACCAATCAAAAGTTGAATCAAGCTCAACGTCCGAAGAGGAGGAGGAAGTGGAATCGTCCACATCCTCAAGTGAAAAAGAAGAAGAGCAATCCAAGGTGGAGGAGATCTTGGAAGCTCAACCCTCAACCTCAACTACCAAGAAGAGTGAAAAATCTCACATCAAATGCTTTGAGTGTGGGGAAATGAGACACTACAATAGTAGGTGTCCTTCACTCAAGAAGATAAAAGAGGTAAACCCTAAACCCGGTAAAGTTCATTTAAAAACTAATGAGGGTTGTAGGAATGGAGCTAAGGATAAGAAGCATATAATTTGCTTCACGTGTGGTGAGCAGGGGCACTACCACGCAAAAGTGGAGAAGAAGAGGAGCTCAAGTCAAGGGGGAGCCTCAAAGGTGAAAGGGAAGGTAATACCTTATTTAAAATTTAATTCAATTTCAAATTCCTATATGCTTGTTAAAAATAATGTAGATTATTTACCCAAGCATAATCATGGATTTAGGTATAATGATAGGAGTAGGATTAACAAGGTAGATAACCCTATGAAATTATTACCCAAGACTAGACCAAAGAAGACTCAAACTACCATGCCTAAGGGGAGGAAGGTAGTAAATGAGCAAGGCATTAATCTTAAGAAGGGGAGACATGTCTAAAAAGATGAGTAGATCTAGAAATGTTCAAGGTGGACATGTTGACACTAGGGTAAGAGCCCTAGAATTGGAAAATCAAGTCTTGAGAGCATGACTTGAGGAAATGGAGAGAGCCCTAGATAGGTTCATTATTGGGCCTAGGAGACTCGATATGTGTTTGGGTGGTCAAAACCCCAAAAATGTCAAATTGAATACATCCAAGATAAAAAAATTGTCAAATACTAGAACGACACAAGACATTGGTAAGGTAGGAGTAATCAAGGATAAGACGTCCAAGATTAAGAAGGTAACGGTTGAGAGCTAAGGATCACCGGAGGTACACCGGTGTAGTTTAATAACCTTGGATGAGTCACCTAGGAAGGTGGCTAAGGTTAAGAGCTCAAGGGGAGCTCGAAGAGTCAAATTGGGACCCATGGTAAATGGATCTCGGGAGGATTTCTTCCGAAAGTCTAGATGAACCATGGAGTGTGCCAATGGGTTTGGAGACGGATTTGAGTCTCAATTCTTAGATTTTGGCACATTAAGTTTATGTTTCATGCAGGAAAATATGACATTGGGATCATATTGCATGAAAATTAGTTTTTGCTGTGTAGATGCCATATAAACCAATGTTAGGGATGCATTATGGTTTGGTATGGGCAGATACATCAAGAGGAAGCCAAAATTAAGACTTTAGGTCAAAGTTATATTGAATTATTTAGATAGTTTTGTATTTTGTGTCAATCTTGGGATTTGAAATATATACATTTTTAAATGTATTTTTTCCAAGTAGACACAGGTACCATAAACCTCTCTACAAAATTTGAAAATTTTTGGAGACTAGTAGAATTTCTGGTGCATTTCTGAAATTGGGTCAGAAATGTAGAAATGGACTGATATCAAGGTATCAGTCGACTGATGCAAAGGGAAATTAACCGATAATTTTGTAAGGTTGGTTTTCGACTAGGTCAATCGACTGATAACTGACCCAGTCGACTGATACAGGCTGAAATTATTTTCAGCAAAGTCGAAATGTGTCTTGATGTTGGACTTATGTATTACCTTATGGGGGTTAATACACAATGTTTGTGGTTTTTTTAAGGTGAAAGAATCCAATAATTGGGATATTGTTGGAGCTCTTTTTGCTGTGTGGCAAAGGGGGAGAAGTGTTGGGTTTAAGTGGGAAACTAACACACCTTTACAAGAAATCCAAGCTCAAGGGAGAGCTTAGGTGAAGGGGGAGCATTTGTTGGCAAAGAGGGAGAATTACCTTTGCAAGGAAAACCTACTCAAGTGGGAGTTTAGGTAAAGGGTGAGCCTAAGGTTAGGTTCCATGATTTATGAATGATCATTTGACTTGCTTTGTTATTTCCCTAACTTAAACGAGTTGCCAAAAGGGAGAGATTGTTGGAGCAATCTAGGTACCTTGGGTTTTGATGTTTGGGCAAAGGTCTAAGTTAGGTTTATTGTTATATTTGATGTTGCATTGTGAGAATGTATGATACAGGTATGAAGGAGAAAAGTCCAAGTGACATCTTGGCTAAGGAAGACCCAACAATAAAGACCGAGACCAAAAGAAGCTCTAGAAGGCAAGACGTGAAGGATTTTGGTCGGGCGACAACGAGTGTTGAGCGACTGTACTCGGAGTTTTATATATTTCTTATATTTATTTATAATTATTTTGAAAAAAATGATTTTAGATATTAGAGAGTCTGATATTCTCGGATTTCAGGCCCACGTTGGACTTGAAATCCTAATATATAAGGCCCGCGTTGGGCCCGATATTCTCAGATTTTAGGCCTAACGTGGGTCTGAAATTCAAGAATATCAGGCCCTTTGATATTCAAAATTATTTTTTTTTCAAAATAATTATAAATAAATATATATAATAGAGATAAAAGATAAATAAAATATATAAAGAGATAAAGAAGATAAAAATATAAATGAATTATATTATATATGGTTTTTTCTTAAATACAAAATATATTATAACTACAAATACACAATGTATATATAATAATTACAAATGAATTGTATATTTCTATTTTATATATTATTGTGTATAATTCATATGTAATTATTATGTATAAATTATGTATTTATAGTTATAATGTATTTTGTATTTTGAAAAAAAATCATATATAATATATTATTCATTTATAATAAATTTATTTATATTTTTATCTACTATATTTCTTAATATATTTCCTTTATCTTTTATCTATATTTTATATATTTGATATATTTCTTTATAATTATTTTAAATAAATTAATTTTGGATATTAAGGAGCTTGATATTCTTGGATTTCAAATATATGTTGGGCCTGAAATCCCAGTATATCAGGCCCGCATTAGGCCTGATATTTTTGTATTTCATTCCAACGTGGATCTAAAATCCGAGAATATTAGGCTCTGTGATATTCTAAATCAATATTTTTTAAAATAATTATAAATAAATATATAAAATAGAGATAAAAATAAAAGAAATATATAATGAGATAAAGAAGATAAAAATAAAAATGAATACATTGTAAATGAATTATATTATATATAATTTTTTTCAAAAATACAAAATACATTATTATAAGTACAAATATACAATTTATACATAATAATTACAAATGAATTGCATATCTCTATTTTATATATTTTATATATTATATAAAATATATAATCCTAACAACTAGCAATGATCTTCTCGTGTCGTGCCAGTTGACACACGAAATAATGCATCATATAACGGTTGTAGTATATTTAGACTGTCTTTTTTTATCTCTCATCTTTATATCTTTATTTTTTTATCTTTATATCTTATTATCTATCTTATTTTTTTCACGTTTATATTTTATTTTAATTTCTATTATATTTATTTCTTATATTTTTAATTTATAAACTCTATTTATTTATTTATATTTTATACTTTATTTTTTATTTTTATATGTATTTCTATATTTTATATTTCTATATATTTTTTTTATTTCTTCATATATTTACTTTATCTTTCTCTCTTTATATATTTATATCTTTATCTTTTATCTCTTTTATATTTGTCTTATTTTTCGTTTTATATTTTATATTTTCACACCCAAAAAAGACCTGAAATGAATTTATTTTAGACTCTCTTTGGGTCTGAAATGAAATTTAATCGATTTTTAATAATTTATTTGATGATATCTTATCTATCTTAATTTACA
The DNA here is from genome assembly GCA_024364735.1 of Boesenbergia rotunda. Classification (NCBI taxonomy): domain Eukaryota; kingdom Viridiplantae; phylum Streptophyta; class Magnoliopsida; order Zingiberales; family Zingiberaceae; genus Boesenbergia; species Boesenbergia rotunda. The sequence continues at coordinate 114,908 of JAGFNQ010000814.1, read as the reverse complement.
CATATACATTTTATTTTAATTTCTATTTTATATATTTCTAATATATACAATTTCACGAACTCTATTTCTTTTTTATATTTTGTATATCTTTCCTTATTTTATTTAATTTATATATTTCGATATTTTACATTTTCTATTTATATCCTTATTTCAATTATTTAAAAAATAATAATTTTGATTTTGAATATCAGAGGTTTTGATATTCTCAAATTTTAGACCCACGTTAGGCCTGATATTCTAGGATTTTAGGCCCAACGTGGCCTGATATTAATTTCATTTTAAAAATATATTTTTAAAATATATAATCATCCTTTATTATTTATTTATAGGATAATCTTTTAATTATTTCTTAATCTTTTCACGATGCAGCAAAATAAAGTAAAAGGTTCGAAATGAGTCGAGTTATACAAGACGGGAAGTGATATATAAGGTGAGAGAATGTGTGAATATCTGTATCCGAACTATAATTTATTATTTTAAAATCAAATTATGAAAAGGTGGTTCAGAATTCTTGAAAAATGATCTACGAAAAAAAATTATTGGCGAGAGGAGTATAGAATGAATGAGCTGGTTTTACATGTGTCCTTTGGTAAAGAACAAACCATAAGACATTTTTTTAGTAAATATGAATTCTCACGTACGCTTTTTGATAAAATGTCAAAAATTAAAGTATACAGCCGACCTCACATAATTGAGCGCAACTTATGCTAAAGCAATACATAAAGATGTTCCGGAATTATGATATATTGGAAAGATAATTAGATGTCTTTTAAATATCCATGGTTCTATCGCTAATTATAGCGAATTTTGTAAAAAAAAAAAAATCTCCAAATGGGGCGCACAACCGTGAGATGTGGACTTCTGGACCACCCGTAGCGAGTGCTTCCTGATTTATCTTGATGACAAAAAATTTTCATAGAACTGGACCGGTCATTTCATATTCGACTTTATCCAACCTAATTAATCATATTTTTTTTAAGCAATACATAAAGATGAGCCTTCTCACACAACTCATTAACATATCACATTTGTGCCATAAAAATGCATAATTGCAAAGCTGAGCAAACAAAAGATCACACAAAAATCTGATAAATGTTGAAATTTTACTTCAATACATATGCTATTTTACAATTAGCTTACTTTCTCACCATTTTCTGAAACAAAATATTGATTTTGTATAACGTTATGGAAAATGACAAATATTGTGAGTCCAGAATCTCAGAAGTCACAATCAACATTCTAATTTGATCATGTCGACAAGCGAAGATCGATTTCTCCTCGGATGACTCGGTCTAACCAAGCCGACCCGGTCTGCTGTAACTTGGGAGGTCGGACCGAAACAGAGCTCTCAATATAGTGGAGTGGTTGCAAAATGGCAGCGATCCCTCTTTGGAGCCCCAAGGGGGGTTTATATAGGGGGAAGGCAAGCCCTCTGCCATGTCAGAGATGTCCTATCTCATTAAGGATTAACCAGTTGTCAGACTGTATAACTGGCAGCTTTGGTGGCTCTATGAGGCTGACACAGCCGCCTGACAGTCTGTCTAGGTTGTCCCCTCTGACCCCATTAATGTTGGCGGTTCTGTCAGGTCATGACTATGTCAAAAATCCTCTTCTGATAATGGGGAGATTCGGATGATCTTTAGGGTCGGCCACCACCCTGGGTCAGCCACCCTGGGTCAGCCGCCCTGCCACTCGGGGTGGGCCACTCGGCCACTCGGGGTCGGCCACTCGGGGTCGGCCACCCTGTCACACTAGGTCGGCCACCCTGGGTTAGCCACCCTGCCACTCGGGGTCGGCCACCCTGGATCAGCCACCCTGCCACTCGGGGTCGGCCACTCGGGGTCGGCCACCCTGTCACGCTGGGTCGTCCACCCTGGGTTAGCCACCCTGCCACTCGGGGTCGGCCACACGGCCACTCGAGGTCGGCCACTCGGGGTCGGCCACCCTGTCACATTGGGTCGGCCACCCTGGGTCAGCCACCCTGTCAGTCGGGGTCGGCCACTCGAGGTCGGCCAGTCGGGTCGGCCACCCTGTCACTCTGAGTCGGCCACCCTGCCAGTCGAGGTCGGCAACTCGGGGTTGGCCACCCTGTCACTCTGGGTCGGCCACCCTGGGTCAGCCACCCTGCCACTCTGGGTCGGCCACCCTGTCACTCTGGGTCGGCCACCCTGCCAGTCGAGGTCGACCACCCTGTCACTCTGGGTGACCCCGACCGGGAGACCCCGCCTGGGAGGCCTATTGCTTAACGAACACTCATGAAGAGATCTGACAAAACGCTTCTGTTTTATCCCGACTAAACTTCCCCGACCGGTGATCCCCGATCGCTAAAGTTCTCGGCCGAGTATGTCTGCTCGGGTGCCACTGATTGGGCCCCGCCTCAAGTTGTTTCGAATCTTGATCCTCTTAGCCGGATCAGTATCTAGCGCACTAATCCGATACTGAACCCAACCCACTTCGTCTGACCCGGACCCAATCCGACCGGGCCCCTAATCAGCTCCAAAAACTTACCCGACTGGATCACAAGCCTCCCCTTCAAGTCTAGTCGAAGGAGGCGCTAAGTCCGACTGACTAGGCTTCTTGCCCGGTCGGATAAACCCTACTTTCACACCCCTGACCCTCATTACGGCTTGAAGATCTTTATCCTTAAATGTCGGGTCCCCTGTCAAGTCAGCCATCAATGCATCTGCCACGCGTTTATCTCCCCGGATCACATATCTCCCCTTCAAGTCCAGTCGAAGGAGGTACGAGTCTGACTAACTAGACTAAATCTAGTGGTTTGACTTATTCCACCCGTACTTTCCATCCTGGAATTAGGTTGGAATAGATCTCCTTTGATAGAAGAACAACCAATCAGAAGTCACGGGTTGGATTTTACCCAGTTAATCAGTATTTCATCCCTCGGAATGTTGCCGCTAGAGTATTTAGTTATGTCAAGCGAGCAATTGGATCGTGTTGGACGAGTGACAAATCTGTGTATGGCATACCACTAAGCATTTTTGCCGAACCAAGCAAAGGGTTGCGGGTGCCACGCATGTGGCATAGAGCCGAGTAAACGACTAAGCAATGGCTAAGCAGGCAAGCAACTGAGTAGAGGGACTAATTGCCTTGCAAGTGGTAGAGCCGAATGACGGTGTGCCGAGCAGATGACATAACAGAGTGGATGGGTGTCAAGCTGAGTGGTTGAGTAGCTGAGTGCCGAGCAGAGTGGTTGAGTGCCGAGCTAAGCGGCTGAGTAGCTTGTTTAATGCAGGTTGTCGGGTTGCCGAGCTGTTCAAGCATTGCCGAGCAGAGCGGCTGGGTAGTTGAGTGCCAAGCAGAGCGGCTGAGTGCCGAGCAGAGCGGCTAGGTAGTTGAGTGCTGAGCAGAGCGGCTAGGTAGTTGAGTGCTGAGCAAAGCGGCTGAGTGCCGAGCAGAACGGCTAAGTCGCTGAATGGCTAAGTGGTAAAGTGTCGAGCAAAGCGGCTGAGTAACTGAGGCGTGTGAGCAATCACCTTTATAACTTGCTGAAGAGCAAGTGTCTCAATGTCGCTCGGGAGACCTTAATGGAGCGTGGGCAGCCACGCCCGATCCGCCGGGAGGTCGATGGTTGTAGGGGAGCATGCCCATTTATAACTTGCAAAGGCAAGAGTCTGGACACCGTCTGGCTTACCCTGACCGAGCGTGGAACGCCACGCCCGACCGGGCCCGACCGAACGTGGAACGCCACGCCCGATCGGCGCCGGGGCCGGTGGGTGCGTGAGAGCCAGCTCACTTATAACTTGCCTTAGCAAGAGTCTGGACACCGTCCGACTTACCCTGGTCGAGCGTGGACCGCCACGCCCAACCGGGCCCGACCGAACGTGGAATGCCATGCCCGATCGGCGCCAGGTCCGGTGGGTGCGTGAGGACAAGCTCACTTATAACTTTCAGGGAGGATCTTTTCTGGAGAGTCAGAGTTTTTTTTTTGTTCTGAGTACAGTTACAAGAATCATTCCCCTCCTTTCTCCTCACGGTATAATTTCAAATGTACTGCACTCCAAGGTCTTCTAAGCCGTTTTCCTTGAGCATCTTGCAGATAATAGGCTCCCGGACTATCGCCCGACCTCAGACAACAGCTAATAGAATGTCTGACTCAGAACAGAGACATGTTTGCCTGGTCCCAACAAGATCTTAAAGGGGTCAGGCCAGAGGTGATGGAGCATAAGCTGCACGTGTACCCTGACGCCCGACCTGTGAAGCAAAAGAAAAGAGATTTTAGCCCTGAACAGAATAGGATCATTCAGGCAGAGGTGGAGAGACTGCTGGGAGCCGGGCACATCCGAGAAGTTCAATTCCCAGCCTGGCTGGCCAATGTGGTGCTGGTCTCCAAGCCGGGTGACAAGTGGAGGGTCTGTATCGACTTTAGAGACCTTAACAAAGCTTGCCCCAAAGACTGCTACCCGCTCCCCCGAATAGATCAGATGGTGGACTCTACCGCCGGGAGTGAACTTATCTGCATGCTCGACGCCTATCAAGGATATCACCAAGTCCCATTATGCCCGGGTGACCAGGAGAAAGTCAATTTTGTCATAGCGGAAGGTACCTATTGCTACACAGTAATGCCCTTCGGACTTAAGAACGCCGGGGCAACTTATCAAAGGCTGATGAATAAAGTTTTTAAAGAACAACTCGGGAGAAACGTAGAAGTGTACGTTGTGATCCGGGAGCTATCTTCACTTTAGTTTCTTCTTGGTCGGGCAAGAGTCGGACCTCTTCCTCTTCCTCCATCAACTCAGCCCAGGGAGAAGGCGGAGAGGTCTGTACCATGTTACAATTGGCTGGCGCAGCTCGGAAGGCCTTGCTTACTTCTACTCGGACATCATTTACGTAGCACCGGCGAGCGACCTTCTGATCTCCTCTGGCTTCCCCGACCTGATCTCCTACCGGGAATTTGACCTTTAGATAGAAAGTGGACATCACCGCCCGGAATTCATTTAGGGCCGGTCGGCCCAGTATGGCGTTATAGGCTGAAGGGGCGTCTACTATCAGGAAGGTAGACCACCTGGTCCTTCTTAAAGGTTCCTCGCCGAGTGATATGGCCAGCTTGATCTGCCCCAGCGGTTGGACCTCATTCCCTGTGAATCCGAACAATGGCGTGGCCACGGGCTGCAGCTCAGTCATTTCAATCTGCAATTGCTCGAATGCCTTCAAATATAAGATGTTCACTGAGCTGCCCGAATCCACTATGGTACGATGGATTTGATAATTGGCTATGATCGCCGTAATGACCAGGGCATCATCGTGCGGTACTTCTATTCCTTGCAGGTCCGCGGGACCGAAATTAATCTGTGGCCCCTGAGCTTGGGCAGCACTGCAGCCCACTTGATAAATATCGAGGCGGCGGGCCTGCGACTTCCGAGCTCTGTTGGAATCTCCATAGGTGGGTCCGCCTGAAATAACGTTGATGGACCCGTGCACCGAATTTTGCTGGTTGGCCTGTTCCTCACTGGCGCTCCCTGGCTCGGGCGAGCCCGGAGTCGGGAATAACCGCCTGGCTGTAGGGGCAGCCGGTCGATCATGAGGCTCGGGCTGGTTAGGTGATGTTCTTCCTCGGCCTCGACCACCTCCCTGCTAGGCCCCTCTCGGGCTACCTTGGCTAGCCCGACCTCGACCTCGGCCGGCCTGCCAGCAGTCTTGCAGATCATGGGTGTGGCTGTTATGAAAAGAGCACTAGGGCTGCCATCTGGACGGGAAACAACCCTGGGCCACTTGTTGCACTATTCCTCTTTCGGTTCCTTGCCGGTGTCCCATAGCTCTGGGACTTCTGAGAGGTCCTCCGGGAGGCGCATTCCTCTGATGATGCTGGGGGACCTCCGGTGTTGGTCTGACCTCTGGTCGCCTGGCGACATGTGCTTCTTCTACATCCACGTGTTTACTGGCTTTACCCAGCAGACTTTCAAAGTCCTTCGGAGGTTTTCGGATTAAGGATCTGAAGAACTCGCCCTCCTGCAAGCCTTGCGCAAAGGCGCTGACTAGCACCTCGGAAGTGGCAGTGGGTACATCCAGCGCGACATGATTAAACCTTTTGATGTATGCTTTGAGGGACTCTTTGGAGCCCTGCTTCAGAGTAAATAAATTGAGGCTAATTTTGTGATGTCTCTTACTGCTCGCGAAATGTTGGAGGAACAATCTTCTAAAGTCAGAAAATTCTTTTACAGATCCCTCCGGCAGTCTGTCGAACCATCTTTGGGTCGATCCTGACAGAGTGGTCAGGAAGGCTCGGCACTTTACTCCGTCGGAATATTGATGCAGCATTGAAGCGTTCTCGAACTTCATTAAATGCTCTTCAGGATCAGTGGCCCCTCCGTATTCAGCCACGGATGGGGGTCTGAAGTGCTTGGGCAGTGGCTCATTCATGACTTGGCTGGAGAAAGGGCATCCTGTGCGCTCAGTCGGGAACGACGCAAGGGGAGTCTTCCCTTTGCTAGCTCTGGTATGGCTAGATGTAGCTTCATGTGGATCCGATTGTCCTGCTCCCTCAGCCGGGCCAAATAGCGCCCGGTGAAAGTGAGGACTCTCATCTTGTCGAACCCCTCCTTCGGTGCCCACCCGAGCAGTCTGCTCGGCCGGGCTCGGCTGAGCGGATCGAGCAGCCGCTTGTTGTGCCTCCGCCAATTTCCTGGCTCTAGCCTCTATTAGCAGATCCAAGTCTTCCTGTGAAAGAGTAACGGTCACCCGATTGGATTCACTCATCTTCGGCTTTCGATCAGGCAGATTCCCACAGACGGCGCCAAATTTGATCCTGTCGACAAGCGAAGATCGGTTTCCCCTCGGATGACTCGGTCTAACCAAGCCGACCCGGTCTGCTGTAACTTGGGAGGTCGGACCGAAACAGAGCTCTCAATATGGTGGAGTGGTTGCAAAATGGCAGCGATCCCTCTTTGGAGTCCCAAGGGGGGTTTATATAGGGGGAAGGCAAGCCCTCTGCCATGTCAGAGATGTCCTATCTTATTAAGGATTAACCAGTTGTCAGACTGTATAACTGGCAGCTTTGGTGGCTCTATGAGGCTGACACAGCCGCCTGACAGTCTGTCTAGGTTGTCTCCTCTGACCCCCATTAATGTTGGCGGCTCTGTCAGGTCATGACTATGTCAAAAATCCTCTTCTGATAATGGGGAGATTCGGATGATCTTTAGGGTCGGCCACCCTGGGTCAGCCACCCTGCCACTCGGGGTCGGCCACTCGGCCACTCGGGGTCGGCCACTCGGGGTCGGCCACCCTGTCACGCTGGGTCGGCCACCCTGGGTTAGCCACCCTGACACTCGGGGTCGGCCACCCTGGGTCGGCCACCCTGTCACTCGGGGTCGGCCACCCTGGGTCAGCCACCCTGCCACTCGGGGTCGGCCACACGGCCACTCGGGGTCGGCCACTCGGCCACTCGGGGTCGGCCACTCGGCCACTCGGGGTCGGCCACTCGGGGTCGGCCACCCTGTCACGCTGGGTCGGCCACCCTGGGTCAGCCACCCTGTCAGTCGGGGTCGGCCACTCGGCCAGTCGGGGTCGGCTAGTCGGGGTCGGCCACCCTGTCACTCTGAGTCGGCCACCCTGCCAGTCGAGGTCGGCCACTCGGGGTCGGCCACCCTGTCACTCTGGTCGGCCACCCTGGGTTGGCCACCCTGTCACTCGGGGTCGGCCACTCGGGGTCGGCCACCCTGCCACTCTGGGTCGGCCACCCTGCCAGTCAAGGTCGGCCACCCTGTCACTCTGGGTGACCCCGACCGGGAGACCCCGCCTGGGAGGCCTATTGCTTAACGAACACTCATGAAGAGATATGACAAAACGCTTCTGTTTTATCCCGACTAAACTTCCCCGACCGGTAATCCCCGATCGCTAAAGTTCTCGGCCGGGTATGTCTGCTCGGGTGCCACTGATTGGGCCCCGCCTCAAGTTGTTTCGAATCCTGATCCTCTTAGCCGGATCAGTATCTAGCGTACTAATCCGATACTGAACCCGACCCACTTCGTCTGACCCGGACCCAATCCGACCGGGCCCCTAATCAGCTCCAAAAACTTACCCGACTCTAATCAGCTCCAAAAACTTACCCGACTGGATCATAATTCATACAGTCCATCAAGACCTATGTTGTGGAAGAATAAAAAGAACGCATCTCTTAATAATTGATGTAGCAACCCAATGGAAAATGGACTCAAACATGTAGCAGCCTAGAAAATAAAAGTTGTGGACTGAAATTACTGATGCAATTAGCAACAGTCACCAATTGCAGTGATGTTTCAGTTGCCAACCATTAGAACCAATAGAAAGGAAGTTGCTCAATTACTCTGCTAAAAATAAAAAAAAAAATCTAGTAACCATAAGTGTCACAATGCGGAATGGAGTCAATGATATGTACTATATCTGAGTTATTGACTTATTGAGTATTGGTCATGCAATGCTGGTAATAAGTGTCTGTTGTAACTAATGTTTCTAATAGGAAATTATCCTAAAACACACTTGAAGCATAAGGTAAATAAGGCTACCTGAGACTACCTGACTTCAATACAACCAACAAGGTCGCATAGAAATTACCCTCACTTGTGATGACTATCTTCGATTTTCTGATTTACTCTCTCCAATTGTGTGGGGCATATAATATGCCAAAAGAATTAAAAACTGAAATAATAAGCTTCATCTATGAGATGCTTACATCAGCATTCTTGAAAGCTCATACTGAATGGGAAATGACAATTCAAGGCATACAAAGTTAACGATAGATGTAAAAGTAAGAAACTGAAGGACTTATAAAGGAATGGCAAATGGGAACTCGAAAGAGACTAAAGTTAGCTTGCATAGGTTCAATTAAAATTTGTTTCACATAAAGCCAAAGAAAGGACTACTAACCAAATTAGTAGGTAATCAAAACACTGACCTACCGGGCTCCTCACAATAGGAGATTTACACCTCAGCTGAAGTAAAATCCAAGGCCTGAATTCAGAGGCATAGCATCCTGCTTCGAGACAACATGAATTTCTGTAAGTGTTCATATGCAAACTTAGTGTAGATGAGCCTAAATTTCAAGAATGAAAGTGCAGAAGGAAATGACTGTGCGTAAAGAGAATCAATGATGCTTATCATCAACATTATGAAGGAAACAAAGTGTCTAAGAAAACTTTTTAGCCGGAACTCTGCAGGGATATTATATAACGGTGCAAATTTTGAAAATAATTAATCTTTCCCTTAATTCACCTAGGGGAAAATTTCAAATTAAAGCTAAAATATTGGTGGATTCAAAATCAAATTGGAACTGCTGCTATCAGGGAATCAAAAACTACGTGAGCCCACTTCAATTTCATTTTTCTTTCTCAATTAAAATTAATTGAATTCTTGGTCCAGGACTATCTCGCTTTTTGAAAGCCAGAGAACAGGCTTTCAGATCGATAACCGGTCCAAGAGACTGAAAGGCAATGATGGACAAATAGAAATCACCAAACTTAGATTCAGTAAGCCATGGTAGTTTGGAATTGTCAAGAATCGCTGAAATAAACTGACGGGTAAAATAAATTTATTCTACCTTAAGTACAACAGTCAAAAATAGAAGCCTACCAATTGTCAAGACGTAAAAACTGACGCTAATTACATATATATATTATCGTAACAGTACAAAACTAATAATTCTAGAAAACAACTTTTTAATGCCATACATCCACTAATGTAAGTTTCTTTGGCCTTTAATGTTAAATTTTTTGAAGGCGCATGGACTCCAGTTAACATGTACAAAGTAATTTCTCATGTGAAATTCTGCTTCCTGAATAATAGTTTTTGTTGCAAAGTTGAGCTTCGGAAGCGGGAGCTAATGTGTATCCAGATATGATTTGGTGGGCTATTCACATCCTTGCAGAGCCGGCATTCTTTGCAAATCCTCCTCTGAGTATGCAGGAATGAACCAGTATTTCTTGTCGGTTCCAAATACCTGTCAAAGAAGCAATCAACCAAATGTTCATAGATCCATGTTGTCAACCAAAAGAGGGAGAGACGTGAGGTCTGATGCGCATGTCAAATGTATTTGCCAGCTCCTATGCATTACTCACCGAAACAATACATCATCCAGATCAATTGGTAAATGAAGATCCAAAAAGGCCAGTGGTGTGAATTTAGGAAAGGTTGATTGAGTGTCTTCATTCAAGTGACGACAGAGAAGAGGAATGTTGTGAGAGGCCAGGTGGGCAAGGAAAAGATTTGCGTTGGTCAGGTTCAACAACCAGGAGAAGCAGAAGGAAATCATGATTTGGCTGAAAAAGATGCAGAGCTATGGATACCATGACTGATCACCATTGAGAAAGAAGATTTTTTCTAAAAAGTTAGTTTAGGGTCAACTGACCCTTCAGCATCAGAATTATAACAGCGATGGCATAGACTTACTAATAGCCTTCAGAAAATCTCAGTTATTCAGTTTGTTTTTACTGAAGAAGGCCTGATCTGATGGCCTTACATGTATGGGGCATAATCTAATATTTATTGTCGATTTTGAATGCCTGTCGAGGAAGCAATCAACCATATGCTTATATATGTGTCTTATACCAACAAGGGAGAGGTGAGTCTAATGAGCACATCAGATGAATTTACCAACCATATGCATCACAATTGACAACCTGCCAGGCAAGTACGCTAGCTGATCTCTAGCCAAACAAAAAATCAACCCTACAGGACACCACATCGAATGTGACTTGCGTGGTGCTAGCACCTACAAGGCTTTAGCAAGCTGAGGGCATACAGGATCATAACACTGATACATAAGGCCATACTTTAGAAGTTAAGGGGGCGTTTGATTTGTTCCATTTTTTATTTTCATTTTCTAGAAAATCGCATTTTCTCGTTTCTAGAAATGTTTTTCATTCTTTTTTCTAAAACGCTATATTTTTCTAGAAAAAAAAAAAAAAAAAAAAAAAAAAAAAAAAAAAAAAAAAAAAAAAAGTCCCTAAATTTTTCCAATTTTTCTAGATGTTCTGACCCAAACATACAGCCAGATATAATCAAATCCATGCTAGTTACTCTGCCATCAGTAAGTTTAAACTCATTTTCTTGTACAGAAATTTCAGTCCAAATGGTGTTAAAGCCTTGTGAGCCACCATAAGATTTTGAATTAGGAATGTATATAACCAATATCCGGGCAACAATTAATCAGGCCGAAGATCTTGTAGTGGAACTATTTTGGTGCCGTTGGTTTCTATTAATAACTAATTCTATTTCCTATGAATTTTTATGGAAAGTATTACTTGGTTTAGTTGCAAAAGAATTCGAAATATTAATATTCACAAAATTGTGATTCCTTATTCTGTAAATTATCTTTAAATCCCCAATTGCATCTTAAACTTTATCTTCAGTCCCTATGTCTGAAAAAGTTCATTTGCGCTCCCTGCATGCAAAGTTCTATTTGCTTTATCTCCCTAATATATACTGATTTACCTAATTGACTCCATTATTTTTAGATATAAAAAGTCCAAATAAGATATAATTCTTCATAAATTTAGTATCATATAACTAGAATCTAGTATATTTTTTATCAAATTGAGTACGACCCTTTTTTCAAATCTAGTTAATCGAGAATTGATCAAAGCTACCCACAATTGATTGGAGCTACTCCAATCGACTGAGGCAATCGATTGGGGAGCTTCGATCGATTAGGAATTGATCGGCAATCGATCTGTTGTATTTGTCGCAAAAGAACATCACCCTTAGTTTTTTATAGGTACAAAAAGTCCAAAAATAAGTATAATTTTTCCTAAATTCGGCACATTTAAATTAGAATTTAGTATAATTTCTTATCAAATTGAGCACAATTCTCTTTCCGCCTGACCAATTGATTAGGAGTTCATACTAATCGATTAGCTTAGGATAAATTGATTAGGTCATACTCAATTCGATAAAAAATATACTAAATTTTAGTTAAACGATGCTGAATTTAGGAAGAATTATACTTTATTTCAGACTTTTTGTACCTAAAAAAATTGAGGATAATTCGGTAAATTAGTAGTTGAAGCACATAAAACTTTGCATGCAGAGAGTGAAAACAAATTTTTTCTGACACAGGGACTGAGGAGGGAGTTGAGTTTGCATGCAGCGAGTTTAGGACAATTTTCCCTTCCTTATTCACATGGAATAACTATTTATTGCACAATTTCAGGAATAATTTGTTTACTTTATTCTCAAAAAAATCATATTCTTATTTTATTCAACCCTTCAGAAAATATGAACTCTGAGCAAGCAAAATTGGTCTGACAGACGAGGCATATCGAGCAGAATAGACATGTCGGCAGACTAGTAGAGCAAAGTGAGCAGATTGAACTGAATGTGATGGGCAGGTCAAGTGAGATGATCAGGCTGGGCAATACAGTCTAGATTAGAGCTGGACAGGTCGGAAATCAGTCAATCAAGCCATGAATTTGATTGGGTTAAACAGAGCCAAACTGGGTGGAATCAAGGTAAATCAGTCAAGTCTGAGATTCAGAGATGTTGGCTGGCCCATTTAGACCAAATGGGCTAAATAGAATGTCGGGCTATACCAATTGGTCATATCCAGGAAATCCATTATGTCGATTGCAGACAGTGCTAGACAGACATGCTGGGAAAATATTTCATGCAAGAAAATTTATGATTGTGAAAATTGAAAAATATTCCTCATACATTCTTTATAAATTCCAATAAACCAAACATAAAGTAGTTATTTTTTATATCTATTTCATTCCATGAATAAAATATTAAATTCTATTTTATTCCTTATGTATGCCATTACTTAGGAATACCTATCTGATTCCTTCTTTATTCCAATCCGATTGAAATACACCATTGGGTTCAACAAATGAAATGGCATTAATGGTTGCAATTGGAGAAATTATTTTTTCAATAACATAATTACTAAAGCCGATGAGATGAATAGACAAACTGAAATTAATGAAAATTTTTAGGTACCAAAAGTGCCAATGAAGCTGCAGATACAGGCAAAAGAACTTCTAACCTGTTCAAAATTCTTCTTTCGGCCAAGATCATACTCCCAATTTGGAGTTGTTTTTTTCTCAAATGCCTGATATACATAAGGATATTAGCCATTGGAAATGCACCTAAACTGGCATTTCATTTGCAAAGTTACATACCTCAATTGTTGTTGTATTCTTCATTACTAAAGAGAGGTGCATGATCAGAAATCCCATGACACTTAATGCAAATGCCAGATTCAATACTGAAACATAACAATCCTTGTCAGTACACTGAAAAGTAGAAAAAGCAAACAGATGTCCCAAATAAAAGCTACTATTTTCATAATAAAAGTGAAGTGTGCATACCAAATGCGAGAAAAGTAGCTGCGAGTGTTCCTGGTGTCCCTGGTATCTCCACATCTTTAAAGAAAGCAATAAAATGGGGAAAGAGTGAAAGGGTGACAAGAGATGTCTCAAGAAATGTGTAAAACTGCATCCAAAAGAAGAAATGGATAGTACCATGAACCAATGCTGCCATCAGAGTAAATCAAATCTTAATAGTCAGGTATCTAGATTTAGGTATTAGCATCCACATTAAGATAGTTTCCTTTGTTTGACGAGCAAATTACTACAATTAGTTTTGCATGTGCTGAATAAAAATGGAAAATAAGAGGTATATATATTTAATCCTATGCCAATAGGTTCTCATAAAGATAAACATAACCAGGTGAACAAGAATAACTCCAAGCAACGCTTGGCTATGACCCCTTCCTATTCATATTTTCTGTAGGAAAAAAATGTAAGAACATGGTCAGCCTATAATCATCACAATTGTCACGTTGTGTTAGTCCCAACTATTTCGAATCCGCAATATGGATCGATCTCTACATTGAACGCTGTGCAAAGACAATAATTTAGTGAGTCTATAAATTAGTCAAATTTGATCTCTTCCTATTTGAACTTATGGCTATCCCACCAGGAATCTAGAACCTTGAATAATACAACAAGAGATGGGGGAAATGGAACATATTATCTTGCCTATCTTGACATAATAAAAGGGTAACTAAGCTTCATGTTCATGTGCTTAAGATAAAAAACATAGTTATTCCAATCCATATTTCCCACAGATTGCTCTTGAAATCCTTTTATTCCATACAAATTAAAACTATTCACGGTAGCAATTAAAGATAATTTAGCCATGTGAAGAATTGGACATGGTGTTGAGACTTGGTGAAAACAGACCCCCAGCAAGTTAATCATGGCAAGCAAGAAATCTCAATTTGTAATGCAATCAATTTGATCCAATCCAACTAAAACAAGGATCAACTTATCTGGGAGCTTCAAAGTTTTAAACATATTTATATGACTTATACAATCAAATAATGATGGGAAGTTGGAAAAGGAAACTATGAAATTAACATTTTTGATCCATCCAACAACACCGCGAGCATATAGTAATATATTCCTAGAAGCATAGGAGGAATCCAATTTATGGCTTTTGCACTGGCAATTTTTTTCAGCGAGAATCCCAGATATTTTAGCAAAATGAGAGAAGAGACAGGAACTGATGAACTTACCAGAAAAAGTAGAAAGAACTTATAGTTAAAAGCCCCCACACAATTGACGACCCACACACAATGGTGATCCATCTTAAGTACACATCTACCACCTAAAATATGGATTAATATCAAACAAGATGCAGATAGATAATAAAACCAATGATAGAGAATTCAGTGAACTTCTCATTAGCAAAAAATTAAGTGCGTGGAATTACAAACAGAACAGTGATGGCAGCGAGGTGGTTTCAACTGATTGCACTTCCTGCAGTATCTTATTTTTGAACTTCCTGTGTCTGTAAGAGGTCCAGGTTGTTGCAAATTTAGAATATTGCCGCTGAACTTTGTGCCAGTTAATGGAGCAGTTTCTGCAATCTCCTCATCTACAGCGGGATTCCAATTTGAGGGCACACTGCCAGGGTCTGTAAGTACCACGGAGAAATAGGCCCACAGAAGTAATCCCAACTGTGTAACCGAATATCTTAGTAAGAGATGAAATGCACAGATATAACTACATAGATCGAAGAAAACAAGTTCTCCCTTCAAACCCTTTCATCAACAGTTCTCTTTTGGAAATTCCAACTAAGCAACCATGAATTTTCTCTTAATATGCAAAAAGAGATGGTAGATTATTCATAGAATAAACTCAGATTTACATGGCAGGTGGAGTTGTAATTTAAAGAGACTCGAAAATCACACCTCATGTAAAATTTCGTGAGCATACGGAGGTTGGGATTTCATGAACAGCCCAAAGCCTCCCGATAAAATAAAATGTTCATGCCAATACATGAGCTGAGGCCATAAAGTGTTAGAGAAGTGCATCCAGTGTTAACCATTCTTTTGAAGACTGTAGGACTTTTACTTGATCTAAATATGTTAGGGGTCATTTTCTTTCTAATCAAAGCTCTTTTGATTCTGAGTAAATCGATTGTACTCAAAGAAAAGTTAATCCAATTATGAAGAATCAACATCAACGTTCAAGGTAAGAAGCTCCGTATAAGCATAGAAAAGGTCGTTTTGTTTGCATGGATCCTTAAAGATATATAACCTAAATTTGAGGAACTTGAATCGAGTACCAGGATATGGAAAGGGACCAAGACAGAAAGAGAACGAAGCGAGCTGAAACCTCCGGCGAAGAGGGCCGGCCCGTAGTTGGAGACGACGACGGCATAATAGCTTGCGCCTACGACGCCGAGAACGACGAGGATCATGAGCGAACCGAGAGCCCGCAGCGCGGTACAGAACTTGAAGACGTTCCACGCCATGACGACAGCCCCAGATCTCATCGCCCAATGGATCGGAAGGGTATCGTTTACTCGCTCTTCTCCGGACAATGCCCCTCCCCTTTGCTTTGATTCAAGGATCCAATTTTAGGGTTTTGAACGAGCATGGAGAAAAGGGATCGAAGCAAGGCGAACTATCCGGCGACGACGATCAATAATGCGACAAATTATCTGGCAGCACAGAAACACGGCATCTTTTGCATTATGGCTTTTGTCTTAAACGTGCTCTAATATTTCAATATTTTATCCAATATAATAATTTAGTTGATAAAATGAAGCAAATATATATTTTTTTAGAAAATACAGATAAAGGAAGGGGAAAAATAGAAAATTATATACCTGGGATGATTAAAAAAAGGACCTAATTACATTATCCTCATCTCAACTTTTGCAAGATTTTTTTTTTTTTTGCTAAATGAGACATACAAAGCATAAGATGCTGAACTATTACCAGTCATTTTTTTCATTTGACATTTAAAAAAATAATTAACAAAATGTTACAGCGTTAGTAGCTCTAAATGATACCTGAGAGTTCAAAGGGTAAAGTCGCTGATATGCTTCTAAAAATGTCATGGCTGGTGCGTGTGGATGGGTTGAACCTGGTATTGGAACTTTGGAAGGACAAGGGGTTGTAGTTGAGATCTGGTCCATTTTTCTCTATTTTGTTTGTCCAATAATTTTCGATCGTCGTTTCGAATCAAACGATACTTTAGGAGAACAGTGAACCAGTTGGGATCGTCACAATTACGATCTTGACGGATTCAATGATGAATTCGGCGACATTACATTTGCAGTGATATCCGATGGATTTTCTGTATCCTCAAGCATAATTTAGTTCGGAATGATAGTCGAAGACTGCTAATGATGTCCGATCTAATCGTCGGCTATGAGACACAAGACCGGAGATTCACTGGACAAAGAATCCGCTCTCGAGGGTTTTTGAGGTGAAAGTAATAATTATTATAATAATAGTAGAAAATATATTGTATTGGTGCTGACAATGCTTGAAAGAACCAGTTTGTTGTTCAAAACAAGATATTGCTTCTGAAAAAAAAATATCAATCGGGAAAAAGACAAACTTCCCAAGCACATCCTTGGACACTGCACAAGTAAAGCAATGGGAGTGACATGCGATGGCATTGATGGTAGAATGACTTCTCAATAAAGCAAGCAAATGACAGGTTTTAAAGAAACACCAGGAGCATATTTCTTAACTTAAATTAGCTTTACTAATTTGGGCAATGTTATAGGATCAAAGTTTAATTAACTTCATGGTGGTTACTCAATAATTTTCAATCGAAGAGTCGCTCTCGAGCTAGTGACAACCAAGCTCCCTTCCATAATGGAGTTAGGTGGCTAATCAAAGTATAACTTTATCATATGCCTTAATAAATTATGGAGTCGGGAATATCGGATAAAAATATAATGTAGATTATTTATTTAAATTAAGTATTACATTTTTATTTAAAATATATAATTGGAAGGACATAGATAATATATATGATTTTAACGTTTAATTACTTTTTTTTAATAAAATATAATTGGGAGATATTTTACCTTTCAACCTAAACATATATTGCCAGGCTGGCCCATCAATGTCTCTCAAACGTGGGGCCCAGCGGTTCCCGGACTCGAAAGCAATTATTGAATCCGATTATCCCGCCAAATTAAATACCCCGCTCCTCGCCCACGCTGTGCCGCACCCATTCCATCCCTTGCTCGTCCGTTTCTTCTTCGCGACTCCTCCGTTCTAGATCTGTCCGCTAGGTTGCCACTCAGAGAGGAACGATGAGGGAGATCATCAGCATCCACATTGGACAGGCCGGGATCCAGGTTGGGAATGCCTGTTGGGAGCTGTACTGTCTAGAGCATGGCATCCAGCCCGACGGTATAATGCCCAGGTGAGATCTTCAACTTGGGCTTCTCAAAATCATGGGTTCTCGTAGTGTTTTGGCCAGATCTGGTTTTTTATCACCTCATTCGGCGATGGCGTTGATTTAGGATAAAAATATATTCGTTTTGGTATCCGCTGCTGTGAGATCTCGGGTTTTTATTTTGAAATTTGAATAATGCTTTTTTTTTAAAATATATATATTTATCTGCAAGATCTGTTTCGAGATAGGTATTAATTTTAAACAATCTTATGCTAGATTATTCGATTCGGTCTTCAATCTCATTTGTTATCTATCTCATATTTCTTTTAATTTCCATATTTTTGGTTTTTTGGATTTACTTGGCAAAAATCTAGGGTTCGTTTTAAATTCGCATAACGCTGGGAGTTATTTTTGAAATGGCGAAGCAATGGTGAATGATGACATTTTTATTGCGCCGAGATATAGTTCAGTAATCGAAATTATTTTGTGGATATTTTCAAGCTGATTGTTTAGTTCGGATCTCATTCATAGCTTTCAGATCTGGTTCAAGATCTCAACTTTCTTCTGTTTTCGTTTTTCGTTTTGTTTTCTCAGCAAAAAAAAGTACCTTTTCATGATGCTCAGTAGAGTTTAGTAACTACATAAGCTCACTTCCTTAGATCGTGGCTCCATCTTCCCATGAAAATTTTGAATTTAGTTCTGCTTCCACTTTTTAAAGAATAATCTGTATTTTCTGATCTAATTTTCTTCTCGTTCTCTTCAGTGATAGCTCAGTTGGAATGGCTTGCGATGCCTTCAATACGTTCTTCAGTGAAACTGGTGCTGGCAAGCATGTACCTCGAGCCATCTTTGTGGATCTAGAGCCAACTGTCATTGACGAAGTTAGAACTGGAACTTATCGTCAACTCTTCCATCCCGAGCAGCTCATCTCTGGGAAGGAAGATGCTGCAAACAACTTTGCTCGGGGTCATTACACAGGTAGCCTTACAAACTAGCATGCATATGAAATTGTCCTGTGCCTGTGCCTGGAATTTGATCTTGTTTTTTCTAATGACATGCAGTGGGGAAGGAAATCGTAGATCTGTGTCTAGATCGCGTCAGGAAACTCGCCGACAACTGCACTGGTCTGCAAGGGTTTTTAGTCTTCAATGCTGTTGGTGGAGGTACTGGATCTGGTTTGGGATCTTTGCTCTTGGAGAGACTCTCTGTTGATTATGGCAAGAAGTCGAAGCTTGGGTTCACCATCTATCCCTCTCCTCAGGTATTGGCAACTTCTGCAATTTTACTTACTCTCTCGTTTGGTAGAGCGAATTAGTTGTGTGTCTGTTGAAGCACAGATACTTGTGATGCAGCGTTTTATTTGTTTTTGATCGTACATGTGATTTATCTGTCCTTACATTATACATGATAAATGCATATATAGTCAGTATAGAAATACAATTTGAAAGTCACGAACCTAATGATCCTAAAACCTATTCATTTAATATTTTTTACGAAATGTCGATAACTACGGAGTTCTACTTAACCAACCAGGCGTGTCAACATACTTATCTGATCATTGTGGTTTTTAATTAGTTGCCACTAGCTAACCTCGAAGTATATTGAGTTTGTCTTTGTATTGGCGATGTCCTTCATATGGGGCTGCCTTGTTATTTTTCATCCCTACAGATTCGTGATCTCATAAAGGGTAGTGTGATTAGCATTAACATCCTTTTTTTATTTGATATAGGTACTCAATCACTTGCATATTACCTTGTTTTGCTTGTAGGTCTCTACGGCGGTTGTGGAACCATATAACAGTGTCCTTTCAACTCATTCTTTGCTTGAGCACACTGATGTTGCTGTGCTTTTAGACAATGAGGCCATCTACGATATCTGCCGAAGGTCTTTAGATATTGAGCGCCCTACTTATACCAACCTCAACAGATTGATTTCTCAGGTCATATCTTCCTTGACCACCTCTCTAAGATTTGATGGAGCAATTAATGTGGACATCACAGAGTTCCAGACTAATCTGGTCCCATACCCTAGAATTCACTTCATGCTCTCCTCGTATGCCCCAGTTATTTCAGCTGAGAAAGCATACCATGAGCAATTGTCGGTTCCTGAAATCACAAATGCGGTGTTTGAACCATCCAGTATGATGGCTAAATGTGACCCAAGACATGGAAAATACATGGCTTGTTGTTTGATGTACCGGGGAGATGTTGTGCCTAAGGATGTCAATGCTGCCGTTGCGACCATTAAGACTAAAAGAACTGTCCAGTTTGTGGACTGGTGAGTAACATGTTCACTTGTTATGAGTTTTTGAATTGCAAGGTTGATGTCTTGTGCACTTTTGATTGATTACTATCTCTCTGTTATGTTTTGGAGGTGTCCTACTGGTTTCAAGTGCGGTATTAACTATCAGCCGCCGACTGTGGTGCCTGGAGGTGATCTGGCCAAGGTCCAGCGCGCCGTATGCATGATCAGTAACAACACTGCTGTTGCTGAAGTGTTTTCGAGAATTGACCACAAGTTTGACCTCATGTACTCCAAGCGAGCCTTTGTCCACTGGTACGTCGGCGAAGGAATGGAAGAAGGTGAGTTCTCTGAAGCACGAGAGGATTTGGCTGCTCTCGAGAAGGACTATGAGGAGGTCGGTGCTGAGGGTGCAGACGAAGATGGTGATGATCCGGAAGATTACTAAGTTAGCTTGTTTGCTTTGTGCGATTTGTTCTATGTTTGCCTTCTGGTTCGTGGATCGTTGTATCGGGTTGAAGCTTTGTCATGGTTTAGTGTTGGAAATTTGGATTGTTTAAGACCGCAAGCTAGAACTGGTTTAACTATTGTGCGTACAATTTGATCGACCTCGTTTCATATTTCTAATATTTGTTTGGGCTATTCTTCGGTCATAAGAATAAGATTACTTTTTTTTTAATGGTTTTAACTAAATAAAAGGGCACCCACCGATATTTGTATTTGTTTTGTAGTACAGGAGCCATTACATCGCCAATCCCTTGTACATGAACAACCCCGAACTCAACCCAAAGCCAGCAGGTAACATATATAAGCGCGTATTCACAAGTGGAAGTGAACCCAAATCTCAAATTTACGAAAGAAAGAAATACGTTTGCCTTGTATTCAGGGTGAGCAGAATCCATCGAATTTATTCAATTTTTATTTTAAATTTGATTCGATTTTCAATTAATTTAGTTTATTTTTTATTTTATAATTTATAATTAATTTAAATTGAATAAATCAAATATTAATTTAATCATTTTTATTTAAAATATAATTAAATATAAATTAAATTAAATAAAAATCTAAATTTTCATTAATTTGATTTTAAAATTTTGATTAATATAAATCAAAAATAAAATTAATAATAATAAAAAAATAATTAAAAAATATAATTCAATATATAAATTTTCATAATTCAATTTGATTATTAAATATATTTAATTAAATTTAGAATTTGAGTATGTGAGGTTGCATCCACCACATCAATTTTCACATGAGGGGTCACCGAAATTTTTACTCAAATTTCTTAAATTAGATCAATTCAAACAATTTATACTCAAATCTTTATAATATATACTGAGTTCCCTTTTCTCACCACATCAAGATTTTCACATGGAGGTCACCGAAACTTTACTCACTTAAATTAGTACTCAATCTTATTTATACTCAATCTTTACTGTATATTGAATTTCCACTTTTTATACTCAATCCATCAGGGAGTATGCAAAGAATACAAGTAGGGAGTGCATGTAAAGACCAGTAATTGGGGATTTTCTCCAAAACACTAAAATCAAAAATAACATCCAATTTATTCAATTTTTAAAAAAATTTGATCAAAAGGATTTGTTCCCTTTTCAATATCAACCAAATTTCACCTCCTTGTACAACAAAATAAATAAATAAATAAATAAATTTCCACAATTTTTCAAAAGGAATATCATTACACTAATATGTTATTGACCATTAAACAAAGTAAGCCACAAAGACAAACTTCATGTCACTGATGAATTAACTAACAAATTGTTCAGTGTACATTGTCCACTAAAATGATAGAAACACAGCAATCCATTTCAAACGTGGTCCTTACAAATATACACATGCTTTCTCTAGCATTGGAACCTTTCTAAGAAAAACAAAAGGTATAAAGCAATTTTTCCAAGTCCAATTTCCTGCCTACATAGGAATTGAAAGATGATCCAGCAATTATGAGAAGATCATTGATGGCAAGAGAGCAATAGACCATGCGTTCTGATGCCAGAAGTACAACTTTGCCATCAAATGGTAATATGCTCAAAGGTTTACGACTACAATGATCTCAAACCACTTCAAGTTCTTTGAGCCTCAGTGACTGAAAGTAACCATGTGGAGATGAAAAAAATGGAAAACAGACGATGACTTCGAGTTCTATGAGCCTCGATGACTGAAAGTAACCATGTGGAGATTAAAAAGAAAAAGAAAACTGATGAAGATTGCTAGCCAAGGATGGGTCAACACTCATTTTGTAAATGTTGACTGGAAGAAAATCAGGGCAGGAAAATTTGTATGAAACGGTTCGACTGCTCAAAATTTTGAAGAATGTACTTGTCTAACAATATCCTACAAGTACCAATGATTATCAGATCAAGGTCAAAGTATCTTTATCTGCATGTCTTTGTCCTCTTAGGCTCACGCGGAGTCTTCATCCTCTTAAGCTCACGAGCCAAGGCCTTCTCTCTGTCAAATGGAACTTTTAAATTCTTGTTTACACTGGTAGGTGTTCTTTCGCAGCTTCTATTGGCAGCAGCACTTGCAGCAATCCCCTTGCTTGATGTGGTGTTCTTTCTACTGGAGTTGCTAGACGTGTTATTATGCACTATAGCCGATGTTTTTCCATTGTTTTTGCTGGAAGTCGAACTCGTATTATTTCCAATACTAGATACAGTATTCATACTCCCAGATTTGCCCAAACCATTCCCTTTGGTTACTTGAAATTTTGTTTCTGCATGATAGACAGTTTCAGAAAGATTCAAACTTGTGGTAGAAATTCTCAGTTTAGCCCGTGACTTCGCAAACCATTTAGCAATCTGCATAGGAATTAGGATGCAACCATAACTTGAATAACTTGAGATTTAAGATAAGACAGAGAGATGTAAGAAAGGTAATAAAGGGTGGAGAGACCTGCTTAGTTGTCAAGCCTAATTCTTTTGAGAGACTTCCTTTCACCTCTTGACTAGGATATTGATTTTGTTTGAAGGTTTCCTGAAGCCGCTGTGTACAAAGAAAGAATAATTATGATTCTTTGGCGACAAAGGTGGTAACCATTATTTCACATAGTCAAAAATTGCAAAATAAATAAAAAAACAACTAGCCATTAGAAACTCCAATAGGTCACACAAGCATGTGCTGATAATTTTGAGGGCAGCATATATAGAAAGCCAATAGTTTCCAAAACAATGAATCAGCAACGAGCATAAACCTAATTATGCTGATGCACTAACCTTTTGTGCATAGATAAGAAAGATAGCCAAATTAAATAGGCATTTTGAACAAATATAGGCTAAATAATCATTAGAAAAATACATAATAAATCGAGTTTAAAATTGTGAACAGTGCCACAATTACGGTTTAAGACCACAACAATATACAATTTCAATATTGTATCATATCATGTTGATACACTTTCGATGCTTTTTTAAATACAAATATAATAATTTAAAAATATTTTTATTAATATTTGATTGTTATAGATAATGAATTATATTTAAAATGTTGAGTTAAATTTGGATATTATTTCATGAAATGTTTAATGCTTATCGAGAAGGTCAATTTAGGATTAGTTAAACTCCATCAAATAAACATGGCAAGATTAAGTAGTCAATTTAGGATTAGTTAAACTCCATCAAATAAACATGGCAAGATTAAGTAGGTTTAAACTGAATTTAATATATAATAATTTAATCCATACTATTTATAAGGTTATAAATTATATTATATTTACTTTTTTATTTTTCTTAATAATTTATTCCCTCCAACTTAAAGAGGTTTTTTTTCTATATACCTCGTGTACAAATGAAAGAAAAAAAAATATAATACTTTTTCTCTCTGGATGGATGAAAGGGAATTTTTTTAAAGCATTATTAAAAAGGTTTTTCCTCTTTATTTACTCTCATGGAGCACATATGAAGGTGAGAAAAAATTAACAATGAGAAGGAAAAATAAAGAAAGGAAAGAATAAGAAGAGGAATTAATTGTAAAAAAAAGAAAAAATATAAACAAAAGACAAAGAAAAAAGGGAGAAAAAAAATGTTGCGACCTCCACGAGATCATGTCTGCAACGTCACATACCATGCTGGTTCACGAGTGGAACAGAAAATTCTGCCCATGTCTATTGGCACGATACAATATTTTATACCATGCAATAAATCATCCGGCTCTTGAATGACAAAGTTATTGTTATAATAGATCGACTATCGTGATGCGAAAACATGAGCAACTCTCATCAATATCTAGTACCAAATTGAGCATTAGTAATGCATCAAACCACCAATATTCAAAAACTGAGGAATGCAAACTATTTGGTGTTAACCACGACTATTTCCAGAAAATTAAGTTTATTAAGGAACCACTAAATCAATCAAATCCACTCATTAATTCAAGCAAAGGGGAGCCCAATGCATGAAAATCCAGCCAATAAAGGGTTTGGGAAAGGGTTTATTATACACAGTATTACTTTACTTTGCAAGAGATTATGTTTAAGACTCGAACCCATGACCACTAAGTCATACGACGATAATTTTACCGTTGCACCAAAGCTCCTCTTCACTCATTAATTCAAGCAACAACCTATTTATTTTATTAAGCACAGTAACAAGATATTTGGTTCTTGAAAACTAGTTTTTCTCAGCGGAGTGAAAATGTTGTCTACAAATTGAATCAGTTGCATGGTTTGCCACAATAGGCAGCAACTGGCTTATCATGCTTAGTTAGTTGAAACAGAAAGTTATACAGGTAATACTACGACGAAGCGGTAGGAGAAAGGGTCGCGTTCTGAAGGTTGGAGCAGCATGCAACTGTTAGTAGGAGCCCTAGAGCCAATTATGTGATGATTGACTAGGGACATTTTGTATCATATTATATCATTAATAAAGGCATGGTTATTATACTTACTTTGTATTTGTGCCAAATAACTATGTATAATAATGTCCTTGGGTAGCAATGATGCATTGCTAGATGTCACTCATTGTTTATGTGTCTAAAGTGTTTAGGCGCATTGCCAACGTCACATGAGCCTATTGGGTCACACACTAAGGACATGATGCTTCGGGAAATCTAAGTCCGAGCCCGAGTTGGGAACTCGGGAAGTCCGAGCCCGAGTTGGGAACTCGGGAAGTCCGAGCCCGAGTTAGGAACTCGGGAACTCCGAGCGCGAGTTGGGAACTCAGGAAGTCTGAGCCCAAGTTGGGAACTCGGGAAGGCAGATCGGGAGCTGGACACTCGGCAGACTGGGTCGACACTCGGCAGACTGGGTCGGAGCTCGGCAGACTGGGTCGGGAGCTCGGCACTCGGTAGACTTGGTCGGGAGACCGGTCGGAAGCCCGAGAGGCCCGGTTGGGATTAAAGGGAAATTCATTAAAGTGTTTAATGAAGGGAAAAGAAAAGATTCTTTTCTTGCATGGGAAATGACAAAGAGCCACATGAAAAGATGTGCTCTTTATTGGTATTAATGAAGGAAGCCAAAGAGACACAAACCTCTTCATATTCATGGGATGAGTATAAAAGAGGACCTTGTGACTTTGGATGAGGGCTTCTTCCTCTCCTTCTTCCCTTTCTTCTTCCCTCCCTCATCTTCCTCCTTTGGCCGAAACCCTATTGTAGGGTTCTTGGTGTTCTGCGAGCTACCTCAAGTTGCTAGCACAGCTAAGGTAGTTCTCCCGAAGTTGAGAGATTGTGTCCGTGTGGATACGAATAGAGGCACGGACACTTGAACGTGCAAGAGATCCGGCGCACCTTGGACGAGCGGGATAAGCAAAGGGCACGCTCCAAAGGTATATCTTCTTTAGAAGTAGATGTAGATCGACTTTGTACGAGTTTTTCTTTCGCATGGATCGCTCGAGGGTTCTTGTTTCCGCTGCGTTTTTATGTTTTTGTGCCGGGAGAACCCAACAGCAACGCCAAGCAAAATCATTGTTGGTTAAACTTGGTATCAATGACTGGCACCGGATGGTGAGGTCACAATAGTTTTGGTGCAATGCAGAGGCAAAGGTAGCAAAAGGCGATTCGCTCGCACCTAGCGTCCCCGCCAACTTGTCCAAGAGCTAACACGGAGGAGGTAAATCATAGAAGCTACTAGCCCGAATATTGTAGCTAGCACGTGACGATGGCGGGCATAGTGGCTTTGTCATGTTTTAACCCTCAGACATTAAGGTGCCAACACCCACGCACTAACCATCAGTTCATCCTGTGGGGACGCAATGCCGAGGCAAAGGAATTGGCATGGGTTGCGTGCAATGTAGCATAAATGGGATTAAAAAACAATGTAGGCAATACAAGAAACTAAAATTAAAAGGCTGATAAAATTTGAAATAACTCATTTACACAACATGACTTAACCTAAATTTTGAGAGTTAGGGGACGATTGGTATACAATCAGTAAAAGGAATTATAATGGATTTTGATTGAGAGATTAATGACAATGGGAATGATTACTGGATTGATGGTGCTTGGTATAAATATCAGAATGGGTATTATTCCCATTTAATATTATTTGATTTGGCTTAAATTATGGAATGAGAATCAACCAAAATTATCATTTTACCCTTATAAGTAAAATACAAAAATAAACCCAACACAAGTGAGCAAAGAGAACACAAGTCATTCACTTAGGAAAAAACATAATTCCAAAAAATCGTTCATAATATTCGATATCACATAAATGTTGAACAAAAATAAACAATCAACTCATAGTTGAAAAAATAAACAGATCAATTTACTGCCTTTCGATGCAAGTATTAGTTTTTGACCCAAAATCAAAAGTCCCCCCCCCTTTCGATGGCAGCTTTGATTTAGACAAATTTGGGATGGGACAGGGAGGATAAGGAAGGAGGAGAAAGGAAGAAAAGAAGAGGAAGAGAAGGGGAGCAAGGAGGAGGAAGAGGAATAAGTGTCGAGAAGAAGAGGGGAGGAGAGGAAGAGAAGAAAGGGTGGAGAAAAAAAAAGGAGCAGGAGAAGAATGAGGAGGAAAAGGCATAAGCGAGTGGTGAAGAAGAGAGGCAGAGAACAACAGGAGAAGAAAAGGAAGGAAGCGGGGGTTGGGTTGTCAAAAAAAAAAGAAAAGGAAGGAACGGGTTTAGTGATAACCTGAGGGGTTGGGATGGGTGGGTTATGAAATCAAGAGTATCAAACCCATATTTAGAATGGGAACGAAACATATTTCATTTCAATTCCAGTCTCCTAAACCTGCCTACCAAGCACCCCTTTAGTGTTTGGTGAAATCAAGTTAGTGTACTAAATAGGTTGACCAGTTTATAACCAGCTACAAACAAGTCTATAACCAGCTACAAACAAATCTATGTTCATGTTAAAACTCCCACTTCTAATTTCATATAATTCATAAATCTTTAAACCTTCAAATACATTTGTTCGAGAGTCTTTAGGTGAAATTTCCATGATATTTGCAATGTAACATAACGTGAAATTTCCATGATATTTGCAATGTAACTATGTTACGTTTTTTATATGAATTGTTTATAAAAATAAGTTAAGAATTAGCACAATAGTTTGGGTTAAGCATATGGAAATGAATTAGCACCCGATTTTACTTACATGCATTAAGCAAGTCAATGGGTTGCACCAGGTCAGATAATATAACACGTGTGACCTGTAGCTTAAATGGGCCAAGTGTGTCATGTCAGGCTTATGGTTGTAAATGAACCAAACATTCATGAATAAACTTGGTGTTTGGTTTGGTAAGAGTTTGTTTATATTCGTTCAATGCACACACAATCAATTAAATGAACAAGCTTAAACATTCGTGACCTGTAGCTTAAACAGCTCATTAAACTAAACAAATAAACTTGAATACATGTATTCAGCTCGTTAATGTCCATGAACAACGTTCATGAACATGTTCGTGAACACAAGATCAACAAAACTATTATCAACATACTAAATAAACAAAGAACATTTCAAAATGAATACATAAGTTTGTATTATCAAGCTCAATAACCAACAAACAAACTGAAAATGTAAAAGTTTTAAATAATCAAACAAACTTGAATTAAGAGTTAGATAACATTTAAACGAACCAAGTTCAAGATCAAGACAAGCTTAAACCAAACTCAAACTCATAAAAAAAACCATGCCAAGCTTGAACAATAATTTCAACAACTTGGTTCATTTTAAATTTGGCTTGGCTCGATTACCTTATCAAACAAATTTGAACACCACAAAGCTAAGCTCGGCTTAACTCGTTTACGACCCTAGACCACCGACATATATTATGTTGTTTCACCCTCATCCTTACCCGGTTCTATTAACACATTGGGCTTTTTTAATTTAAAGAGTGTCTGTCATGTGATATGGCCAACTTATTAGACAGACTTGAGTTGCAATCTCTAAATGCAAACAACCAAAATACAAACTATATAAGTAAATAATATAGGCCAATAGTTAACTACAAAATAATATTACGATAAAGGTACGAAAGTGCTTAGGAAAATAAGACATTGAATGACTTACAAAATTATTTAATATGATATTGAAAATGAAAAAAATATTTGATCAATAAGGTAAGTACTCTAGCTCTCTTACATAAGAACAAGTAAGATGTACAAAATTGTGCAAACTATAGGGTTATTAAACTAATGATTCAAACTATGAAACTTTGAGAAAGAATAATAGAAAAAAAAATAGGGAAAGAGATTACGGTGATCGAAAATCAATTTGGATTTGTGTTTGAAAGATCGACAATAGAAGCCAGACAACTAATTGAAAAATATCGAAAGCAAAAGGATGATTTACATATGATATTCGTTGACTTAGAAAAAATTTATAATAGTCTTAAAAGAAATAATGTGAATAATTCTTATAAAAATGTTAGCGTAACATATATTAAACTAATTAAAGATATGTATAAAGATGTAATGACCAGACTTCAAGTGGATTAACTGAAACATTTCTGATAAAGATATGATTAGATGAAAGCATGTACAAATTCAGTACACATTCAAAATACAGTACCGTAGTGCATATTGTTTGCAAATGATATTGTTTTAGTAGATGAGACACATGAAAGAGTAAATACGAAACTAAAATCTTGATTAAAAAAACTAGAAGTAGCAAGTTTTAGACTTAGCAGAGTAAAGACAGAATATATGAAATTTAAGTTTAACAATATTAAACGTAATTAGATAATTATTAAGATAGAAGATAACAAATTATGGAATTGAGAGCTTTAAGTATTTAGATTATTTTTGGCAAAATAATGAATGGATTGAGAAAGATATCTTGCATAAAAATACAAAGAGGATGGTTAAAATGGAAGAGGTCGTCGAGTATTTTATGTGATCGTAAAGTACTTAGGAAAGTTCTAGAAAACGGTGATTAGACCTGCTATATTATATGAAGCTGAATATTAACCTATGACTCAAACACATGAGCAGAAGACGAGTTACAAAGATGATGATCTTAAGATGGATATGTAGACATAAGAGGATGAACATAATAAAAATAAAAGTATTAGAGAGAAAATCAGAATTGCATTTATTGAAGGAAAACTTTAAGAGACACGTTTAAGATGATACAAACATGTACTTAGACAACCAATAAATGCAAACGATGTGAAACTATGACAAATACGTACAAGAAGACCAAAAAAAGACTTGGTTAGCAAAAATAAAAAATGATGATATATTGTAAAGATAGAGCCCAATGATATATAAGGATCCATATAGCCGACCCCACCTAGTGAGATAAGGCTTGGTTATTGTTGTAATAGTTAACTACACAATGTTAAGAATCAGAAAATAATAATGGAGATATCTGATTGCAAACCGCAAATTCTTTTTGAAGTTTGCAAATAGTAAGCATAAAGAGATTTAGAGAATAACAAGGATACCTGGTTTACATGTGGTGCATAACTCTTTTTACCGGTGGAAGTAGTTTTGTTTCCATTTTCTGCATGCAAATGCTCATCGATATGTTGTTCACACAAGTGCTGTTGTGTTTTAGGTGTACTCTTCTCTGCATGCTCTAAAACTTGTAGCTGATCTGGATTTAACATGGCTAATGGAGCCACATCAACCATGTTTTTGATACTCAATCTTCTTTGATGATTAGCTGAAAAACTTTTTCCATATGACAATGCAGCAGATTCCCTTTTGTTCTTACCTTTCTTAACCTTCTCTGCCTTACCTTTCTCCTTCCACTCCTCATCTTCACTTGAATCTGAAGATGCTTTACCGTAAGACTCCTATCAAATTCAAAATGTCAAAATCAGAATGAAAGAACAAGTTAAACACATTATTGAAATAAATTTAGCTTGAAATCTATAGCAATATAGAAAATCATATAAACCAGCAACAAACTTCAGAGCAATCTTGACATCAACCAACAACACACTCACGAGGCTTCTAAGAGGCCAACATAACCTGTAGGTCCAAATCATTCTTCAACTGGACAGGACCAATCTAATAGCTAGTGGCCTGGCCTGATTGGTCAAACAAGAGAAAATTTAGTCCAAGATTTGAAACAGCCAAAAGTGTTTGCTTCTTTCTTGATATAAATAGGAGAGACAATTTGATATACTACAAGCTAAAAATAAAGAAAGAGGTAACCAGTAGAGGAAAAGAAAAGAGAACAAAGAACGAAAATCCAAAGGAAAGAGAGAATTGAAATCATGAATC
The DNA here is from genome assembly GCA_024364735.1 of Boesenbergia rotunda. Taxonomy (NCBI): domain Eukaryota; kingdom Viridiplantae; phylum Streptophyta; class Magnoliopsida; order Zingiberales; family Zingiberaceae; genus Boesenbergia; species Boesenbergia rotunda. The sequence continues at coordinate 84,385 of JAGFNQ010000814.1, read as the reverse complement.
ATAATCTGCACCCAAATACAATATTAGATGCCATATATAGAGATGATATCTAAATTACCCACAAAAAAATTAAGGATATTACACCTACCACAAGACAAACAAACCAAAAAACCAGCATATAAAGGCTTATCTGAGGTGCAAGTGATATGTATTGAGCATCAAGCACATATACTAAAGCCAATGGAATAATTCTCACATCATTAAGCTTTTCGTAATCCAATCGCTGCTGCTGCTGCCTTGTCTTTGACACCGGACATGAGTTGTAAAAGTCAGCCTCTACCATAGGTGAATGCCTAGTATTTGTTGTATTTTTTCGTGTGGCCTTGCTCCCCTCTTGCGAGCAATCAGCCATTTTGGAATCCAGTTGAGATGATGTAACTTCATCAGCATTTACATTTTTACTAAGCTCCAAACAAAATTCATCAGAATCTGATGTAAAGTCTGATTCATTTGATGCTGATCCTTCATTTTGAACGTCCTTATTTGGATCCAGACATTCAGGATCATAATCATCATCCCCTGATTCATCAGAAGGAAGACCAAGAACATCAACATTGTTATATCCTAGAGTTCCTAAATCCTCATCAGATAATGAGGTAGAATCTATTTCTTCAGAACTTGATCCTTCTTCCTTCTCTTCAGCAGTAACTTCAACATCAGGGTCATAATCATTATCTTCTGAATCATCAGATGGACAATTAGAATCATCTAACTGGTTGTTACCATTTGCAATGACAGCTGCTTCAGGAAAAACATTCTGAATGTAAAATACAATGGATAAAAACATTAGAATATTTACATTGGCACAAAACTTCTGATACAGATCAGCATAAAACTCCATCTGTTAGTTCAAAATTGGGACGGATAAGGTTAATTGCTCAATGAATTTACCTCCCAAGTGTCTTCTATTGTAAGGGTATGTCCTTGAAATTCATTAAGAAAGTTAAAGCAATCCACCTTGCAATCACATGCAGGGCACAACCATCCTTGATCTCCAGGAGGAACTTGGTGAAAGATAGAACATATCAATAAAAAATTTTAAGGTTGCCAGAAGTGCTAACATCATTAAATTTTATCACAAATATTTACTTTCATGAGTTAGCAATGGTGGACTCAAACACTTTTGGTGAAAACCTCGATCACAACTACCATCACATAGGATGATGTCATTGTCAGTTGATAGATCCTTCGAGTCACATGTTGCACAAATGATCTGCAGTAAGATAGAAGAAGTAAGAAAATAGTATGACTCAAGGCTTCATATTCTTTTCCAAAAAATTGCAGTAGAATGATACTCATGAATTGCACATACATTTTCATAGTCAATTTCATCATTGTCAAACAGACTTTCATCAGGCCTTCCCTCAGAAAGCAATGAATCTAGATGGCAAATGGATTCACGAATCCTTAATTTGCAGCGTAGAATTTCAGATTTGGCTCGTTCAAGCTCCTTTTCAGGTCTGATCTTTTCCAAACTGCAAGGGCACATTTGAATAATTAAGAAAAATAAACAAAGAATTAGATATTCCTGCAACAGCAACATCTAAATATTTTGTTAAAGTGGGTTTCTGAGAAAGCATATACTTTTGGCCCTTCCATCCTTCATGAGAATATGCATCAATCAGGCTTTGCTCATAGTTAATTCGATTCAACAAGTATCTTATCCGTTTTCTAATTAGTGAAAACTCATTATTCAACATGCTCTTTCCTTTTCTTTTCTTCCTCCTTTTATTTGTTATTGAATTTGGGGCAGGAATGGACTGCTCATTGGAAATCTTAGCAGCACTACTGGATGATCGAAGAACTCTGACACCAGCAACTGAAGATCTAAGAGGATATCTACTTGGCCACGGTGTTTGAGAAGCTTTTTTCCTCTTCCTATTAGATTTGGCAACATTATTCTGCGAATCACTTGCAGATATGGTATTTTCATTATCATCCTGTTCACAATCCGCAGAGTGAAATTCTCTGGAGTCATCCTTCACAGCATCAACTAAGGAATCTTTATCTTGATGATTTGATTTTTCTTTAAACAAGGAAGCATTGGTTTTCTGGCCATCAACCTCGCAAGAAGACTGCTCCATATACAGGGAAGCAACTTCAATTATCTAAAGAATAGAAGGATTTGCTGCTGAATGGGATGTAGAGGGAGGTTCAGACTATGCACCATGAAATCTTATTCCATCAATCAAATAATACTAAATTACCTGCAATTATCAGATCATAAAGCAAATTTGGAATGTCAATATTGACACGACAAACTAAGGCAAACAGGAAATCCTGCCTTGAATTACATGGCTGATAAATGATAAGACATTAGACATTTAGCAAAGACAAAAATTTGATCAAGGGTACAGCAGAACACAAGAAAAGTGAGAAGCACATTGTATAACCATCCCAACGAAAGAAGAAGAAGCATCAGTTCAAAAAAAAAAACAAAAGGAGAATCAACCACCAGATTTAGGAAAGGAAGAGGATGAAACATAAATATATATTGACCTTCAAACAAGATATATTTTGCTACGTCCACAGTTAAAGGTATCTGGTAATTTCAGTATAACATGCCAGCCCATATTTTGATTAGACTAGTCATTGAGTCAGCACCCCGTTTAATCTGCACAAATGGTCCGCATTACATAATTTCCCTTCCAGAAGAATTGCCGTGACCGTCTACAAAAAGAACCCTAATGGTTAAACTCCAAGTACCACCTCTACAAAAAAAAGCAAATCAATCAGTAGATGTGAATACATATTCAAGAAAAGAGATGAGGGTAGCAGTGGGGACTGAAATTTCCCCATCCAGTACTATAGATATAAAATGCTAAAAAAGATGCAATTTTAGCGCACTTAGTAGCGAATGGAGTACCCTCTTTTTGTTTCTTTAACTCGATGTCCATGAAAAACTAAAAAGAACTAAGTTTTCCGTTCGAAACAAACGTGACCCGAGGATGCGAAGGGAAGAAAAAAAGTTTGGATCTCGGATGGTTACCTCCCAAATACAACCAATCGGACGCTCAAAATCTCGATGGTACAGACCTTTCTGCCCCGTCGAAGCGAGAATGAGCTGACGAGGGAAGTAAAGAGGAGAGAGGTGCCTACGAGCGCACGCCTGCAGCGAATCTTGTGGAGGACAGGGAAACAGTGTGGCAGGTTCCGGTCCGGAAAGAGGTGGGAACGAAAAGATCAACCCTAGGGATGAGTCCGGATGACGTTGGGCTTCGAGCCTTAATACAAGCCCGCCCAATTACAACCCAATTTAGTTCAATAAGTGTTTTTCATTTTTAATTTTTTTCGATGAAATGTGATTTTTTTTAAAATGATATTTAATTTACATTTTTTATCTCTATTTTCTAAAAAAAATTATTTTTAAAAAAATTAAAGAATATTTAAAAATTATTTTCTAAAAAAATATGATTTTCTAAAAAATAAAAAAATGACTAAAAAACAAACTAAATTTTTTTAACCAAAAGTGGAACTATCATTTGAGGCTCGGGTCGGAGATTGCTCATTTGATTTGAGTTCATTTTTGTTGTAAGATGAGCAAAATGAAAATGATTTTTTTTTTTTTTTTTAACATTCGGGAATGATACAACCGCCCTATAGATAACTAAAAATTCTAAAATTGGAAATGACGGGATACTTGAATTACTTTAAAAAAATATGAAAATTTTGCTCATACTTTTTAAATATATCATTTAAGTTTTAAACTCTTCAATATGCCAACTAGTTTTTAAACTATTATCGTTTACTCAGAGCTAGTGTTTCATTAGATAAATTATTAATATTAATAATTAGAATGAATTACAAAATTCTAAAATGTTTTTACGATTCTTAAATTTTAATGAGCAGTCCTAAATAAAGAGATAAGTACCTAATACAATAAAATTTAGTCCGTTTTTGTTAAGTTTAAAGGATACAATGTACTTAATCAATTTTAAAATAAACAAAAAAAACTAGAGTGAAAATTTTCCAATTTGCAACATTTACTCCTTTTAAATAATAATAATAACAACATAGATATCAAAATAAAAGGAAGCTGGTAATACAGAGAATGCTTATAATTGGTTTCATTGGACTTTACTTGACTTTTGCTGGAAATACCAACTAAACTCTATGATTTTAAGCGATCACAAAACATGCCATAAATGAATTTATCTTAGATTGTGATTCATCAATGATAATATATCTAAACCTTCTTCGGAAAGGAAATTAATATAGAGTGAAATTGGAAGATGCAGCAAGCAAGGATATGTGCTTTCAGCCTTCTATAATCTTCACGGCCGATCTGCCCAATAATTCAGATATGAAAATAAAGACATGAAGTAGATAGCAAGAATGAGAGCTTCCAGAGACTGAACATACCCAAATGGGTTTTGCTTGATAGCAAGTAGCTCAACATCTATCTGCAAGAACACAAAAGTTGGAACAATCAGTTGATCAAGAGTATAAGATATCTGGTGAGTTTTCGAGGATTAAGGGTTTGAAGGAAGAAAACACGCCAGAAAACAATGGGACAGAAGAAACAGCTAGCAAAATGCATTCTCAATTTCACGCCATTTCACGTCCGCTGGGGAGCCATTGTCTATTCACCTTAAAACACTTTTTCCACCTTGGGAGCTTTTGTTTGTGTGTGTGTGATAAATCTACATGAATGATTACCTTTTTAGATGACTTTAACCCATTATAAGTTCAGATTTCCCTCAACCAAATAAAATGAGTCCAAGGAATTGAATGCTGGATGTCTCAAGACTGAGAACTGACTTGGCTAAGCATAGGAAATATGTTGTCATAGAAGTAGAACAAAGAATGATCATAACAGTTTGAAGCACAAAAATGCTCAAATAAAATATCAACTATTATATGAAAGAAATTACTAGATTCCACGTTAAAATAAAGGTCATTAGACCGATTGAAACATATTTTAGGTAACTCACCTCAATTGTTGCATTGGGAGGGATTTCTTGGACCCCTTTCTTTCCGTAAGCTAGTTCAGGAGGAACTATCAACAATCTCTGAGATGGCACAGTAATTAATCAGTGATGAAATAAAAGAGTAGGTTGTATGAAGACCATTAGAGGTTGCTCTTTTGATTCCTTAGCATAAAACGACTGCCAATTTCTAACAGACATTTTTAAAATATCAAATCAACCGATCTATTTATTAGTTTATTAATCAAAGTCTTTGTACCATGGCTCATGTTGAGAATGCTTAATCCTTTCTAGAAAGTCAAACAAATATTTTTTTATTGCCTATGAAATATTAGTTGTCTCACTAAGTAACATCTATGGCTGACTCACCAATGGCTCGGCCGCTCAGCAACACCTAGCAAAACATAATTGGACGTGCTCTCTCCCCAGAACCTACAAAAGGCAGAAGACTCCAATCACTGGGGGCATTTTAGCAAGGAAATAGTTTTTTCCTGCCTAGACACTCTAGTAACCTCATTCTGAACCATCTTGAAGTAGTGACCAAGTTAATTCCACTTCAACCCGTTTCTCTAATACCCCAAGCTCCACCACTCTAATACCCCAAGCTCCACCACCACCTCAATCAATCGTCTCAATAAGACCTTTATCCCCCAAGATGGCTAAACAACAAATAGTTAGGACAAACCCGACTTGACCCAAACCCTACTTGTCCAAGTTCATCGTACTTGACTTCCTCGTGCCACATTCCCACTTGAAGTTAAAGACGATATTTCTTGACAATTAGAAGACCTATAGTAGTCTATTGTAGAATTACCACAACATCTAGCCACAGAGGATTACCTAGTTGATGATTAGAAAGGCGTAAAGGATATTAGAAACCAAAGAAAACTTATAGTTAATATAGTAAAAAAAAAATCAATTAATTGATTTTACATCATTAAACATATAAGATATAGTACCTTGCAACAGAGCCAAAGGAATAGGACTCAAACATGGTTTAAAATTGCGTCCTATGTCGCTCAACATAGAAGAAACATTTTATTCTGTCCACCAATCGGTATGCAGAATAGTTTGAAACACACAAGATCCTTTCACAATGACAACGATCCACCGGAACCTTCACCTAAGACACAATTCTTCTAGCAATATAAAGCGAAGTCAATGTTGACTCTACGCATGAGATCTAATGACATTTGTAGGAGAAAAGAATAATTGTGGTCTAAAAATAATACTTTCTTGTAAGAAACAAAGATAATCAATCATTAGCACGTGTGCCCATCGGTTGTTCGTGTCAACTATTGTTCGCAACAAAAATGAACAATATTTGGAGATTGCACTCCTACAGTCCTACTCCATGACCTGTGGCTCGTCCAATGAGTAACTTGGATAAATGCACTACAATTGCTCTTTGAAATAAGGTAATAGAGCAAGCCTCATAAGTTTCAAATCTTTTGGGATGATTAAGTGACACTCGCCTCAAATAGAAACGAATATGAAAGCTAAAGAGAGGAGATTATTCAAAATTTTTATAATGAAATATTCACTTCAAATTCAAGCCCTTGGAAAGCTGTTTCACTTGAGCACTTGGTTACCAAAAAAAACAATTTCGTGCATCATTTTCCGCTCTAAGAGTCTAGATTTTTATAATCAAAGCTGCAACAATTCTATTTTATTACTTCGGTGGACTGAATCTGTTCGGAGATCCCTCTATTACTTGGTTTACCCCCTCCTTATAAGCTTATGTGGAGCCAATCTCGGACTCGAGCTGAGTTGTCAACTATAACCTAAAAACTATTATCCATTGGTTGATGGCTTCATACAAGCCATTAGGTTGTCTAACCCCTACTTAAGCCTATGTTTGGATGGGGTGACGGGACAGGAGGTTCATTAATGAAAAGGGAAAGGAGGGGAAAGAAAGGAGAAAGGAAGGGTAATTTCCTTACACCCCAAATCGGGATATAAGAAAATAGGTCATTTGAGGAGTAAGGGAGGGTAAAAGTTCATCTTCCCTTCCCTCACCTCCTTCTCAAACAAGGGTAAAAATTACTTTTCCTTTACTTATCCTTCCCTCACCTCCTCCCAAATAGAACCTTAGTAGCACACATTATCTCTGATGATACTGTCCAAAAATGAAAACGCAAAGATTCCCTCGTAATCTCCCATCATTCACATTACTCCCAAGTCTCTAATTTTATTGATGCTCTTCATTATCCTTGATTCCATCTCATGTGAAACCCTTAATCCCTCGAACGCACATCCTTCACCCTTCACCTAGGAGCCCACCTCCTTCGAGTTGCTCTACAGTACACCTCGCTCATGCACCAAGCTTCCCCATATATCTTGCTTCTCCATCGTCTTCTGAGTTCTGAGTTCACCTCCCATTAGACCATTGACTCATCTACTAACCATTCACAAACAAACAAGTTGACCGCATTAAGTCACAAGCTTTCCGAGCTCCAGTGTACACTATTCCAAGTCCTATCACACTTGGTAGACCTGCTATCAACCCAACTAAAACCTAATTTAAACTATTTTAAACTATTTGTCAAACACATCAAAACTACTTGATTGAACCCAACGACTTTGGAGCATCGTTGAACCAACAATACTCTAAACATCAGGTAAGCTCCAACAATGAGGCTTTCGAGGTGAGGGCTTCTTAGCATAGCGGCTAGGGATTCACAAATAGCTTTCCCCTTCTTCGTGTGATGCAACTTCCCAAAATGGAGCAAGCATTCTTCTTCTTCATCCCCTCCTTCCCTGTTCTCCACGTATTGTATTTAACACACCTCTAGTATCAACACTAGGCATGCTCGACATGTCTCGAGCTAGCCGAAGACTGAAATCCCAGCTGAACTCGAGATTCAAACCTTGCTTGAAAATGATGATGACCAACATGATGATGATGGCCTACTATAAATACATATACAACCTATGTTTCAAGCTAAATCATGCAACTATGGATGTAGAAGAGAGAAACCAAAGATTTGTTACACTTCTATAAGTCGAAACCATTGGCAATGTTTTTAATTGAGTTGTTGATATTTATTGTATGCAAATTTCAATTTCAATGAAATATGATCTAATTTAGTATCAATAATATATAACCTTCTTACCCTAATCATTAACAATTGCAATCCATACTCTCAGCAACAGAGCTGCTAAGCGCATTGTGCATCTTTTCATAAAGCAACAATGAATAAGAGGAAACACCAACCTGGCCCCCAACTCTCATTCCTTCAACACCCAAATCCAATCCTTTTAAGACATTTCCTCTTTCAGATTGACCAACATCAAAAGCGTAGGGCTGCAAGTTAAAATTCATAAGTAACTACATAGAGTAGAATAATTGCCAGTATCTTTCAGCTCACTAACCAAAAAAGTGAGAACACAACGTAAAGTGACACACAATAGGCAAGTGGCCAAATAGTAAAATCATACCGTTCCACCAGTGACACCAAGCCCTTGCCTGCTTGTCATAAAGGTTATGCCCTTCCATTTGGCAACATAATGTAACTGCAATCAATGTTCCAATCAAAGTACACTTGGGAACAGGCTAAACAGTAAAATAAGATTATAAGAGATGAGAGTGGAGAAGTAGCATCCATAAAATAAATTTACCATGATAGGTATCACCCGATGAGCAAGTTGGACATCAACAATTCAAAAGACAAATTGTAAATGCAGGATTGCAATAGCAACAAACTTATTTCTTAGTAAGAAGGATGCCCATTAGAGATTTATATATTGATAAACAACTAACAAAAGTATGTGAAAACCACAAACTACAAAATAGATGATTGTATAAACTGAAATTGTATTAAATCAAAAGACATCAAATTGCATTCATTTAACTACTAATAGTAATAATAATGTGATTCACTCATCAACATTGTTGAAATTGATTAAATAGAACATAAAAGGAGCCCAAACTCAATATATGGGTTTATAGGTAGCGTGCATACTTTTTTTCTATCACATCATCAAGACATAAGGTAGTTTATAGTCGAAAGAATAACTTGATACAACACACTGGACGAATAAAAATATGATCCTCATCAGAGCAAAATTAACGATTTTTGCCCAAAGACAAGGAAATTGGAAACTCTATTAACTCAAAATACAAGATATAAAATACAACAAAATTATAAAATATAAAATCCTAATCCTTTTATAGTTTGATAACATGATTTATTCTTTAAAAAAAATACAAGATCGTTCTAATAAAATCTTAATTATTCTAATAAAAAACTAACACACTTTCCTATAAAATAAACAACTTTTTAAAAATTCGAACAAACTATAAAAATTAATGACTTAGACAATTTTTAATAGAAATTAAATTGTTGACTGTGTTGTAACTATTGGAAAAGTGAATGGAAAAATGGACTCTAATGTGTATGGGAGTTTAGTTCCACATTGGTTCTTTTGTGGCATCGTGGTTGGTTTATATTAAATCACAACATTTGGGGTTGTGAACATGTATGCGTGAGAGGCTCTCTCTCACCTCTACAGGGGGTGTAAATATGGGTCCAGATTGCACTAAACCCAATTGACTAGTATGCGAGGGCAACTTGCGCGTCGAATATCAGATAGGTTCGAGCAAAAACCCAAACAAACCTACCAATGTTTTGAGTGTTTTTTTGCCTGCTCCAAAGTATAACGGATATATTAATGCCCAAGGCATTTTGAGCCAACCAATAGAAGGGAATAATGATCATTAATCGGCAAAGTTAATGGCCGCCAAGATTCCAAGTCTATAAAAGGAGGTTGCACCCTTGGGCAAAAGAGATCAAATAATTGATTCATTCAATTCTTCTATGTTCAACCATCTTCCTTTGCTTCCCTATGATAGCATTCGGGATATGTTCAGTTAGCCACGTACAACTTGTGCTTAGTTGTGAATATATCCAAGTCGTTGTATCCTGAGAAATACATCTGGCAAAACCTCTAAGCACTGTCGGAGGAGATGAATTTATTTTAAGGAAAATGTGTTTAACACAGGACTCAACAGCTCGGTACTCGGCCTACTCGAGCAGTTCAACACTCGGCCTACTCAGGCCACTTGATAGTCCACTCAGTAGCTCAACACTCAGCCAACTCGATAGCTCGACACTCGGCCAACTCAACAGCTCGAGCACTTGACCTACTCGGCCGCTCGGGACTCTACACTCTACCTACTCGGGTTGTTTGGCACTCAACAACTCCGGCACTTCTAGCTTGGGCACTCGATATCTCAACCCACTCAGCACTGACACTCGGCCGGCTCCAACACTCAGTAGTTCAGTCTCACAAGCAACTCAACCTTCCAAGTCAACTCAGTCCTCCCAGTTTGACAGCTTTAAATCAGCACGTCAAGACCATCTCGGTAATTTTGTATTCAACATGTCATTTATAGTTTTTTACTTGAGCTTCAGCAACAATCTTAAAGTGTAAGATCGTCTAACACTAACCTCTTTTGGTTTTTGTTTTCAAGATTGAAGTGATATCATAATAAATATGACAAGAAATGCCCACAAATATTTATAAAAAGAGATTGTTCAAACTTCAAAGAATAGCTAACAAATACATTTAGTTAATTATATTGATCAGTGCAAAGACCTTATGAAGATCAATTGAACTTATAAGTTTGAGAAACAAAATGATGTGTTTTCCATCACATTCATTACTTGAGATCCTTAGAGAATTAAGCTTGGCCTTTACCATATGATATTATCACTGTCCTACGCTTGGTGCACTATATCTACCACTATGTTGATCTAATATAATCATTTAAGTGTTACCATAACAAAATTTTGTGATCTCGCTACTGCAGGACAATCCTAATCTATATCCGAACTTCTGGAAGATAATGTCCATTGAAATATGCTCGGGAAAGCAATCATACTGTGACACGTGATCCTTTCACAGCTTTAGGGCCACCTCCAACCTTTATATCATAGTACCTAGTAAGATCAGGAAATCAGAACAAAACAGTGACAAAAAACTTAATTTTTATATCTTAACAGAGAAATAAAGTAGAAATTAAAATGGTCAAGGTTACTTCAAACGTGCCCCAAAGAACATTTCAACTATGATAAAGGATTTTAAATATATCAGTTCTTAAAGAAATAAATATTAATTTAAGAGACAAATAAATAATTTAAGGAACTAAATGCAGAACCATTCCCATCCAAAATGTGGCATAAGCTATTATAAAATTCACCTAGGACATGTTGCTACATTTTTCATAGTATGACACAATAAATGTAAATATTTCCTTCATTAATAAGAAACATTTCATGGAGTACAGAGCAAAAGAAAATTACTGAAAGACGGAAATTATCTGCTAATCAGTACTAATGGCAACATCAATGGAAAAGCCAGCAGAAAGTGAAGCAGTCATTCTGCTGTAAACATGTTATGACTTCAAAGTACATTATTAACCCAATTAGATATATGGCTAATTGTTTGACAAGTTCAAATTATTTGATTGATCTGGTAATCATTTTGAAAAAACAAAAGGAAAGAAAAATAAAAACAAAACAAATGAAAGTAATCCAATCATCGTTTTAAATTTCATTTAGTGACACTATTTTTTTTTCCTGCTTACTGACGTGAACGCTAGAAGGCACGAAAGGTTGCTATAAGAACCACCTTACTCTCTACAACAACCACCTTACACCCGACTAAAATAGAAAAATACATATTTTTCCAATCTCTGACTAACGCCAAATCAGATTGAAACTTCAAACATTAAATCCGATTCAATGAATCCCTCTTGCAATCAATAAGCTAAGTAGCATAATCTACTATGTTTAATAACACACTTAGCACGTGTAAACTTTCTGGATTTCTTGTAAAATACTTTGCCAAATGAATTTATGCAACCAAACTGTAGGTATTCAAATTGCTTTCTAATATGCCAATTAAACAAATAGGAATGTACAATAACAATAATATTTGAAAAAGTATATTATAACATTGACATTTACTAACTCCTTGGATTAACTGAACATATTGAAAAAGTTGCAAGTTTTCATAGGAATGAAATATTCCTAGTTGTTAAACAACCAGTCAAGATATGAGCAACACCCTTGCTGTAGGTTAGGATAGATTTATTTTCTTATAAATTATAAAATTATCAAGCCTTCTTATCTGTCATAAATGAGAAGTCAAAAAAAAAAAAAACTTGATAATCCTAAATTCAAGAAAATGACATCTTCTGAAGATTGTTAAAGAAAGATATGCAGTGACTGCTGACTATGCTAATTCTCAAAAAAGTTTCGCGTTTGAGACTTAAAAGCTCAAAAATAGAAAAGAGTTGTGAGTAATGAACAACAGTTAAAATATCATACAATATAATAAAACAATTGAAAATGAGTGGAAAAATTCCTCAAGAAATCAAAGTAAAAAAAATCTAGTGGATACAGACTACTTCCGAGAGAAATATGCGCTTTTCCGTAAAAGCAATCAAATAGCCATACAATAGACAAAGAGAAAAAAAATGCTAATTTACTCTAAGTTAAGAGTATATACTAACTTGAGGCCATTTGGTAGGGTGGTATATTCACTTTCAGGTATTTTTGTCGTTCTGAGCTGCAGAAATTTACAGAGATAATCTCACTAGACACCAACTGTGTCCTTAATGACAAAAGATAAATCAAAGCTCTTACAGCTCTCCTGCTAGAGGAAACAGATTCAGCATTGCCACAAAAATTGAGTCCAGAAGCTGAAATAATGCACAGTTGAAGGTTAGTGGGGTGGCAAAGCCATAAGGCAAATGGGCAAATTTAGACTTATTTTTAAGTGTATCATAATCTTTGCTAGTATGTATTATTTATAAGCACATTGAAGAATTTTTAAAAAAGGCACGTGCTAAAGATGAAATATAAGAAACCATTTTATAAATGAGCTCCTAATATATAAGAAACATAGCAGGGTACAACACATTTTGTACAAAAGATGTATAAGTTGAATGAGACCATTCATAAACATTGAATAATTGCCTATTCATGAGTATTAATAAGCCCAACCAACATTTGTCCAAGCTTTGTTGCTTATTTCTGTAGTTTAAACGAGTTTTCATTATTCAATAAGCACAAACAACCAACATAAACAAGCTAGTTAGTCATGCATACCAAACTTATGTGGTGAGTCCCAAGATTTCATATTTAAAATTTGCACTTCCGTCATTGAAAGAACTCAGATTCTAAGGAAAGGGTATTTTACAAAAGAGAATAGGTCAAAGTATCCAATTTAACCTTCCTTAGAATGAAAGTTGAACATCAACAATTCATTAAAGCATGAGTATAGATGCCAAATATATTTTGAAATTCTATCCAGTTTAAAAAGTGTAAGAATTTGGACGTGTAGACAGAACTTATCAGCATGAATGATAATGTACTGGTGAACCACAGCACTGATAGTGCCAATTCAGCATTCCCAGAACCCTCATAATCTCCCTTAGAAAGTACCTAAACTTAGTCTTGCAAAATGAAACATAAAAACACAAATATTTGAAATGACATTTGAATGAAAAATAATAAGGAAAGCTAGTAAAAGTATTCGATTTTGCAACCACTTTCACCTAACTTTTAAAGTAAAGTAGGCAAACAATAGGTGGCAATTTAGTACCCAATGTATTGCGTCACAAGAGACAAGAGCGGAGCCACCTTGTGGCATACCCGGGCTATAGCCTGGGGGCTTGACGTCGACGACGAAGAGGCCGATTGAATTTTCTTTGAAAAAAAGAAAAAAAAATACATGAGAAAGAGTGGAGGTTAGCCCGGGTAGAAAAGAGAGGGAGTAGTCCGAAGACGTTTTTTGTCCGATCAGCTCGGAGACTACACATTTTCTGGCTCCGCCATTGATAAGAGATCCTCGATTCTTTTATCAAACTGTGGGTATCCTATGTTTTTCATTAGTAATTTCAAGTTTTTCAATGCAGCAAAAAATGGAGGCCAGCACTCATACCGCATTTTTGCTAATTTAATTTCTTGCAATCTTCCATCAAGCAAAGAGGGGAGGAAAGATTGCAAAGTTCACCAGTCAAGAAAGTACATTTCCAAAGGATACTAAGTCACGAGCCAACCCTGTCACAATGTTGGAATCTTGGTGGATCTAGGATGAGGAAACAAGAATGTAGGAGAGACTTTGTAAGAAAGTATGAGAATGGGAGAAAGACTCTGTGAAGAAAAATGTTTACTACTTGATATTCTTCATCATACAAGGTCCCTATTTACACTTAGATTCATGCTTCCACAACCTTCTACAATTAATACATCACAATATTAAACACAAGACAATTAGATTTTGTTCTTTTCTATACTAATGACTCTTGTCATAAACAGTTTCATTGAACTTAGTAAAATAATTGAACTTTGCTTAGTTGATGAAGAGTCACATGAAGTCAAATTGATTTTGACAACTTCCTTGTATGGTTGATGAAGTCAAGTTGTTCTTGGCATTGTTCTTGCATAGTTGAAGAAGTCAATTTGTCTTTGGAATAAGTTTACATGCCAACACATTTTCTGGCCCCGGTAGAAAAGCGACGGAGTAGTCCGGAGACTTTTTTGTCCGATCAGCCCGGAGACTACACATTTTCTGGCTCTGCCATTGACAAGAGATCCTCGATTCTTTTATCAAACTGTGGGTATCCTATGTTTTTCATTAGTAATTTCAAGTTTTTCAATGCAGCAAAAAATGGAGGCCAACACTCATACCGCATTTTTGCTAATTTAATTTCTTGCAATCTTCCATCAAGCAAAGAGGGGAGGAAAGATTGCAGAGTTCACCAGTCAAGAAAGTACATTTCCAAAGGATACTAAGTCACGAGCCAACCCCGTCACAGTTCATGATTTGGGATGTCGAGGACCATGATCCGATGAGCGATAGATTGCAAACAAAACAGAGAAGATAAAAAGAAAAACAAATTGAACCTCACCCGACGCGACGAGGAGACCTAAGAGCCATCTCCTCCCATCGGGAAAGGCGACTCTCGCCTCCTGGGGAAGCGGAGACAACTCGTTGGAGCAGCGGCACCGGAAAGAGACCGAAGTCGTCTTGTTGGAAAACCTCACGGTGGTGGATTTCACTCTCGACGAACGAGGAAACAGCGAAGGGGGAGGAGGCGTAGAGGGTCGAAGGGAGAGTTGAAATGGCACTGCCATTGGAGGCTAAGCCCGACGCGGAGAAGGTGAGAAGTTAGCGGCCCGGAAATTTGGGTTGTTTTTAATTTATTGCTTATATATTATTTCTGGAAATTTTGGGGTGAGAAGTCAGCTGAATCTTTTATTTATTTAATTCAATTGATAAATTATTTAAGCGTGCGAATAAATGTTTATTGAGATGATGAATGAAATGTTAGTTAAGCGAAATAAATGTAGTATTTTCGACTGATCAGTTGATTGAGAGATATTAAAAAGGGTTTGCAAAAGATAGGGATTGATTTATGAAATTATACAAGATCTTTCGTCGCACACTTGTGTCCGATGTCACTCGGAATGCCTCCAATTGCATTGGAGGCGCCTTAAGTAATTTTTTTTTAAAAAAATGAGATGTCTGGATTAAATTTAGGTGCCTCAATTTTTTTATTTTTGAAAAATCAATATTTTCTCAAATATAAATCCTAAATATCTACCCATAAACACTTACAATTTTTTCTTTTTTTAGATTGAATACTATAACGCAGTTGGGAAGCCTGAATCCTAGAGGTAAAAAATCTTTAAAAAATTTAGTTTGAACACTATAACTCAATTGGGAAGTCTAACCCTAGGGGTATATTATATGTATTTAAAGTTTAAAATTTTAGGATTTGGAGGTTAAGTTATATTGGGTTTAAGTAAATAAAATTTTCTATCTAGGGTTTAGATTTCTTTTTGAGTTATAGGGTTCAAGATGAAAAATTTTAGATTCTCACGAATATAGTTTGAAATAATAAAACAAAATAAATAGAGAGATCTAGGTGCCTCAATCACTCTAAAAAAAATTAACTCTAGGTGCCTCCCATTACATGGTATTAAAGTTATTATTTTTAAAATTTAGGACTAAAAAATAATAAACGCCCAACTTTGGGATTATAAAAGTCTTTTCAAAAGTTTAATATCAGAATCGTCAATTTAGTATCAAGTTTGAGACATAAAGAGTATGTGCTCTTTTTTTTTAAAAAAAAATTGTGATTAAACACTATAACCCAATTGGAAAGGTAAACTCTAAAATTTTCGTTTTTTTAGCTTGAATACTATAACCCAATTGAGAAGATGAACCCTAAGGATTTTTTATTTTTAATTTTTTTTAAAGCTTAAACATTATAACCTAATTGGTAAGGTAAACCCTAGACTAAAACAAAAAATAAAGTGTTAACTTTCTGACTAATTTTTTTTTAAATTTTGGTATCCAAAACGTCAAAAACAAGCCAAGTTTGGTGATCACACTCGTGCAGATCCAAGACACTTAGATTTGAATTCAGTAACTATTTTTTTAATTTTTTATTTTTTAGGTATATTATATATATTTTAGGTTGCGGATGTTAGGATCGGTAATTGAGCTAGAGGGGGGTGTTTAGCTCGGGTTTGCATGTTGATGATTTGTCGCTGCGGAAGACTCCAAGCAATGTTAACACTCAAGGATTTACTTAGTATTCACCTCGTTGAGGTGACAAATCCAAGGATCCGCTCACCTCGTTGAGGTGACTTCAATGGCTATTTTTTGAAGCTTAATCGATTAACAAATCAATCTTAATCGATTGCTGAATTGATTCAGCATCTTTCTGTGCTTTTACGCAATACCGCCATAGTCGATTGCCCAATCGATTACGGTCCTCCTTAATCAATTGCTCAATCGATTAAGAGGAAGTTGAATCAATTACCCAATCGATTTAGCAGGTTTCTGTTCTCACGATAATCCTGCGCCAATCAATCGCCCAATCGATTGGCAGGCCCCTTAATCGATCACCCAATCGATTAAGGGTCTTTCTGTTCTCACAAGCAACAGCTCTCAATCAATTACCCAATCGATTGCCCAACCCTAACTTGCTTAGCTCAAATCTAGAGTTCCCTTGCCTAACCATGGTCAACCGTGACCAGTTAGGATTTCCTTACTAAGTGTCCGATTAAATCTTTGACCGACTTGGACTTTCCTTTGCATATTTCCCAACTGGAACTTAATCTAGTTCCCAATTATGTTTGCCTAACCCTCGAGTTAGGTCAGTCTCTCGGTAGACTTCTACCTTGCCAACGTGCGATCTCCCTGATCCACCTAGATTTTACCTAGTCCCACTATGTGTGCCTAGTCCCACTACGTGTGCCTAGTCCCACTACGTGTGCCTAGTCCCATTAGGACTTTTCCCGTGCCAACGTGCGATCTCCCCAATCCACTTGGATTTCACCTAGTCTCACTAGGTGTACCTAGTCCCATTAGGTGTACCTAGTCCAACTAGGACTTTTCCCAGTCAAGTCTCCAGTCAATCTTGGCTCACTTGACTCACACAATCCTCAAACATCATTATCAAATATCGAAACTCAAGTTCACCCGAGCCTAGTTAAACTAGGTCAACCCTGACCTAACAAAGATTGCACCAACAATCTCCCCCTTTTTGATGTTTGAAAATATATTTGAGAAAGACTAATCCATATTAGTCTTTCAATTTTTTCCCCTTTGACACACATCAAAAATTCTCCCTGAGAGTCTATATGGTCAATGACATGCTCAATGAGAGTTCCATACCTTTCATTTTAACCCATGCTCAACCTTGAGCATTCATCACGATGAAGATTCCCAATCTTCATCTTTTCACTTATCCCAAAAAAAAATTAAAACACATACTTTTAAAGAAGACCTCCCCTTAAAACATGCTCTAAACCTCTATCATTGCACCAACAATGATTTTTGAGTTCCTAAAACTCTAGAAATTTCAACTTGAGGTTATTAGATTTTGAAATTCAAAATTTGAATCAAAATCTCTCATTAACCCTATAATTTTCACCAAAACTATCTCCCTTTTTGATTTCACAGTGAAATTCACCCGAAGAGTTAGGGATTAATAGGTTACTCAAAATTGGGTTAAAGGACTGAAATTAGACAGTTTCAGTCGTACCAATCGATTGGTGTTGGGTCTCAATTGATTAAACTGTGCCTTAATCGATCACCTTATTAATTATGACTATCCTTAATCGATCAATGGATCGATTACGTGAGCTTCTGTGCTCGCGGAAAAGCTTCACCAATCAATTGACCAATCGATTGGTGTATGTCCTAATCGATTGGGAGTTTCTGATTTCTGAAAGCAATTTCAAACCGAATTTCAGAAACTTCTAAATAATTCTACAAAATTTTAAAAATCATGAAATTTTGTGTTGACATTATTTAAGACATATACTATCATGAAAAAATAGTTTTTTTTATGAAAATAACTTTCATTTTCAATGATTGACACAAAATTGAAAACCATTGAAATACTTTAATATTTTACTCTATTTTGTATCCATTTTATCAATGATGAGTGCTATCAAAAAATAGTCTTCACCAAGATTTTCCAAGATAGTTTTGAAATGGTTTTCAAAATTAATTTCCAACCATGTTCCTTAGACTAAATGCACATGACTTGTATATTAGTTTTCCCAATGATTAGAGTTTACTTAAATTACCGTTTTGATTAATCTAAAACTCAAATAGATGCATTTATCAACATCTTGAGTTTTATTCATTAACCTAACATCTCACTTATATCTAATGTGTCTCAAAATATATACAAGTCAACTTATGGTCTTGATGAGATATGAAAATCATGTTCTCCTTAAACCAAGGGGTCATGCATTTCTAACTAGACATTATAAACTATGATCATCCACCTAGGATGTCAATTAATGTCAATGTCCTTAATTTCAATACAAGTTAAACAATGCATGATAACATTTTCAAAAGAAAATATTTATTATAACTAAATGATGCATATATATGACATGACATATGATATTTTCATAATAAAATATAAATGATGAATTATGATATTATGGCATGTGATAGGGCACATAAATCATGACATAATAGCATAAAAGAAAATACCTAGATTTCCTATCTAAGTGTGAATAACTCATTGCTAAGCTATTGATAATCTTAATTTTGCCCCTAATTTTCTAAGATAATGTCAAAACTCCCCAACTTGACATATCTTTGGATTCTAACCTAGTTGTGTCAACTTTATTAAGTTCAGTCTTCCAAAAATATAGTTTGGCATAATTTTACTTCCCAAGAGTAAACAAATAACTTCTTCATTTTCAAGGGTAATAATTCCTTGAAAATGACCCAAAGTGTCAACTTCATCAAGGTTGGGTTAACTGTTGGAGCAATCGTCCCAAGTATGATCGAGAGGATCATGATTTTGATGTGTGTGTCAATATGATTAAGCTAGAATTTTATGTTGATATAATATGTGCATGTGAGTGTGTAGGTTTGCAGGATACACATAGACTTGGTTGGACGTCTTTGAGTACGATGAAGGGTGGCATGGAGGTAAGCCTTGGGCTTGTGTGCGCATCCGAGGGACCATGGACAAAGCAGGGACGATGAGCCGAGGGAAGCGGACTTCGAGGCGTACATAAAGGATGACATGAAGGCAAGCCGAGGGTTTGTGTGCGCATCTAAGGGACGAGGGCCAAATTCGAAGAGGGCTTGAAGGCAACAGGTCGGGGCTGTTGCGCAGTAGGGACGATGAGCCGAGGGAAGCGGACTTTGAGGCATGCGTGAAAGATGACATGGAGGCAAGCCTAAGGCTTGTGTGCACATCTGAGGGACGAGAGCTAAAGTCGAAGAGGGCTTGAAGGCAACAGATCGAGGCTGTTGGATGAAGAGTCAACCAGGTCGCGAGGTTTCGCGTGCTGAGCGAATTGTATTCAGGGGCTAAGTCGTGAGGGTTCGAGTGATGAGAGAAATGTAATTGGAAAGGTTAACCCTAGACTTAGGGAGTGGACCAGTCGACTGGTGAGAGAACAGTCGACTGATAGGGCCCACAGAAAGATCAGTCGACTGGTCCAGGTGACCAAAATTTGAATTGTCGGGCTGTGACATTCGAATTCGAGAGGGCCAGTCGACTGGTGTAGTGGTGTTGGACCAGTCGACTGGTAACGATCATATCAGTTTCGAGCTCTATTTAAGAGAGCTCGTTTATGGTTGTTTCTTCTTGGCGAAACAAGCTTGGTAAGAGCCTGTTAGTAACATGTACGTGCTCAGGGGTTGTCGAAGTGTTGTGGCGAGGTTTCTCCACCCACAAGGAGTGACAAGAGCTAGCCGGAGGTGCTCCCGGGAATCATCGACCGAAGGATCGGGATCGTCCACCTTACGGGCAGCCATGAAGTAGGAATTTCATCTCTGAACCACGTAAATCGGTGTATCTTTCTTGTTTGTTAGTTTTAATTTTTATTATTCCGCTTGCGCACTAACATTTGTAGGAAAACAAAATCGAAAAGAAGCTATCCACCCCCTCTAGCTTAACGAAAAGGTTCTAACAAGTGGTATTAGAGCGAGGTTCGCTCGTCTACGGACTAACTGCCGAGAGAGCAAAAAGCTAGAGGAGATGACGACTCCAGAAAAATTGAGTAATGACGTCAATGTTCCACCTCCCTATGATCGCGTGGATTTCGAGTATTGGAGGATGCGGACAAAGAGTTGGTTTGGTATGGATTAGAACTACATGATCGCCCTAGAAGATCCATTTGAAGCTCCAAGAGATAAACACGAGAAAAAGCTCCGACCAAGATATTGGAATAAGGAGTAACAAACATAAGCAAAGGCAAACGAAACGGCAATTTCAATTTTAGTTAATGTTTTGCCTAATAATATAATTAGTGGTGTAGGTGAATACAAAAATGCACACGAGTTATGGAACAAGATGGTAGCATTCCATGAAAACCCTGCACAAGTTCAAGTAGTGGAAGAGCCCAAGGAAATGAGCTCAATGGTCCAAGAAAAGGAGAGGGACAAATTGGATGAAGAAATGAGCTCAACATCCGAAGATGAGAAGGAAGAAGAAAAAGGTTCATCCATCTCATCAAGTGAAGTGTCACAAGAAAGTGAAAGATCATCCACTTCATCAAGGGAAGAAGAAGAGGTCTCCACTTCAATAATTGAGGGAGAGGAGAGACCACCCTTGATACCGGAGCAAGAAGAAGTATCTACCTCCACCAAAGCAAAGTCTAAAGATCACATCATTTGCTTTGGATGCAACAAAAAGAGACACTACAAGGACAAGTGCCCATTAGGTAAAAAGAAGGTAAACCCTAAACCCGAGTCAATTCATTTAAAATCTAACATGGGTTGTAGGGAAAAGTAGGAGAAAAAACACGTTAGGTGTTATACATGTGGTGAGCTAGGACACTACCACACCAAATGCTCAAGGAAAGGAGAATTTAAGAAATTGGAGCATTCGAGGAAGTGGGAGAAGGAGGAGAAGAAGAAAAGCTCATATTAAGGGGGAGCTATAAGGGTAAGGGAGGTAATCCCTAACTTTAAGCATTGTTCAAACTCCTCCATGAATGTTAGAAGTAAAGCAAATTATTTGCCTATGCATAATTTTGATTTTAGATATCATGATAGATATAAGACTTATGTTGTATATCAAAACCCTAAGGAATCTATGTATCATGATAAACCTAGGATTTTTAAACCTAAGGACCAAGGCCTTAATCTAAAAAAAGGTAGACACATGCCTAGGCAAAGTGGTAGATCTAGAAATGTCCAAAGTGGGCATGGTGATACTAAGGTGAAGAACCTAGAAAGAGAAAATTAAGCATTGAGGGCAATGCTTGATAAATTAGAGAAAATCCTAGATAGACTCACTAGTGGATCTAGGGTCTTAGGCATGGTGTCAAGGAGTCAAAACCCCGAAAATGATAGACTGGGTCTAGGGTATCGATCTACAAGGTCAAATGCTATTGAAAAATCATATGCAAGGATACCATATGACTATAGCAAGGGGAAAACCAAAAATGGCAAGGGGAAGCCATTTAAAGGAGAGAAGAAGACTTTAACCAAGGGCAAGGTGTATAGAGTCAAGAAAGTTAGGGTTGAAGGTCAAGAAGTACCAAAGGTACACATGTGTGGCCTTGCCATGGTAGATGAGTCACCTAGGGAGGTGACTAAGGCTAAGAACTCAAGGGAGAGCTCTAGGAGTCAAGATGGGATCCATGACCAATGGATCTCGGGAGGATTTCTTCTAGGGGACTAGATGGATTGTGGATTGTGCCAAAGGATTTGGAAGACTAATTTGAGTCTTAATCCTAGGGATTTGACACATCAAAAGTGAGTTTTATGGATCAAAAGATGACAATAAGACTATATTGCATGGAAATTAGTTTTCAATATGTAGATGTCATATAAATCAATGCTAGGGATGCATTGTGGTTGGGTATGAGAAGATACATCAAGAAGAAATCAAAATTAGGAGTTTAGGATAAATTGAACCAATTAGATAATTTTGAGTGTTGCGTCAATCTTGGGACTGGTGATAGATTTATTCGGAAACATATTTTTTCCGAGTAGACATAGGTGTCACAAATCTCTCTACAAAGTTTGAGAATTTTTAGAGATTTGTAGAATTAGTTATTCATTTTTGAAGTTAGGATAGAAAAGCTAAAAATTGGGTATCAGTCGACCGGTTCTGCACCAGTCGACTAGTATAGTTCGTCCAAGAACTAGGATATTCTAAGGCATCAGTCGACTGATCTCTCATCAGTCGACTTATCTTTCTGTATGGTTTATCAATCGACTGACCCAGGGGTAGTTGACTGATGCTGCAAGGTTTTAAAAGAAAACCCCGCGCGGGAGGCGAAACCTAGGATTTTAAGCGCCGCCCCTTGCAATTTCTCCTCTCCCTCGACTTCCCCAACTATTCTAGGCCTTCCCTAAATCATGAGATCATATCCCTAGCCTTCCTTCACCCTGGATCCGAGTTTAGGGCAAGAAGAGCATCGTTTTTGAGTCAACCAAGATCATTATTCATCATGCAACAACTTGGGAAAAGGTAACGGATTATTTGATTTACTTTTCCCAGTTAATTTATAATTCATAACTAACTCTTTCCATTTTGCATGATTTTCTTTGTTTTTTTTCCTTTTGATTGGGTCATTCATGGGACATGCATAGGGTAATTGCATTTTAGAGTTGCACAAAAGAGAAGGATGGGTGAGGGACCATCCCAGCAGTATCCCGTAAATCCTAAGGCTCCTCGGTTCCGATCCGAGGTCTGCCGACAAAGATTTGCAAATGCTGACTTTGTGTTAATGAACTGTAGATATCTCAACCAAGCGTATTCACGGGTGCGCGACGAGTAGTTTGTAGAAGAGTATATATATTAGGCCCAACTTGGGTTTTTTTTGTCGATTCTTCAATATTTCAATTTAACACTTTCGGAGAAGCTGAAATAAAAAATGGATAGCATATTTGAATTCCTTACAACCTCAAAAATCCACAATAACTAAAATAAGTGCAATCGTAGTTCTTTAGGTCCAACGTGAGTTTTTTTCGATTCTTCATTATCGAAACTCATGGACTTAAAAAGTTCTGATTACACCAATTTCAGTTCCTGTGGATTTCTAAGATTGCAAGGAGTTCAAATATGGTATCCATTATGAGGGTGATCGAAGGCCGACAAGAGGGGGGGGGTGAATTGCCCCTGAAAAAGAAAACTCTATCTCTTGTTCGAACATAACAAAGATATTAGTTAGGACACAAATATCATAAATAAATAAAGCAAACACTAAATAACGAGCTATCGAATTTACTTGGTTTGCAACCGGGGAGGTTGCTAATCCAAAACTGAATATGACTCGATTCTCCTGAATATAACTCTTTCGGGCGGAAAAGCCTTTTACATGTGGAAAACTCAGAAAAAGAAAGAGAAACTATTCTAAACTTGTTTGCTAATGCTTGGAATACAATGAACGAAACAAACTGAGCTTCATGGGGTCTATTTATAGCCCCGGTAGCAATTATCCGTTTGTTGATGTGTCAGTTGTAGGACGCCCGAGAGATCTTGGGCGCCTGACACGTGGCATGTTGCTTATCCAAAAAGCAACGTTCGCAAACGACTAAAACTTAGCCTCTCGGGCGCCTGATAACACAGGGGCGCCCGACAGCCCAGGAGCCCGTGTGCTCACGGGCGCCCGACAGTGGCTGTTTTGGTCAGCAACCCTGACTATTCTCCAGCCTGTCTTCCGGTCTTCTTGGGTGATTTCTGGCCAACCGAAGTTAGGCTCACCTTAACCCGACTCCGGCCTTTCGCCCTTCGAGCGTCCTTCCTCCTGGCTTCTCGTCCCTCGGATGTCGCGCGCATCCTTCTCGTTCCACCTGCGTACTCTTCCACAGAGCTCCGCATCGCTCGGATGTATCGAGCCCGTTGACTCCCTTTCCGTTCTATCCTTCACGGTACCGCTACGTCTTCCGCTCAACTTCCTGCGCTCCTAAGTTCCTGTACACTTAGACACAGGGATTAAATACACCAGGACTAATTTAAATCGATTAATCACATCAAAACCAACCTGGGGTATTTACACATTATTTGTTTCAACTTCTTTGGAAGTATTAAAATGTAATAAGGAAGAATCGATAAAAATCGATAAAACCCCACGTTGGGCCTGATATGGAACCATATCAAGCCCAACGTGACCCTGATATGATTCAATATTAGGCCTAACGTAGGCCTAATATGGAATTCAGGCCCAATTTTCATATCAGTCCAAACATATGTTTTGGTCGATTCTTTTTTATCAAAACCCATTGAAGGACCTAGAGAATTTTAATTGCACCAATTTTAGTTCATATAATTTTTGAGATTTCAAGGACTTCAAAAATGGTATTCATTATTTATTTCGACTTCTTCAGAGGGATTAACATGTTATCAAAAAAATCAATTAGACCTTAAACGTCGTACGCCTGGGTAAAAAAAATCAACTAGAGAGATCTGATTGTAACTATTTCAGATCTTATGGATTTTTGAGGTTGCAAGGAGTCTAACGATGTCATCCATTACATTTTAGGCTTCTCTGCAAGTGTTAAAATTTTATCAAAAAAATTAGCTAAAGTAACTCATTCATATCAAGTCCAGGTTGGGCTTGATATTTTTTCATATTAGACTCAATGTGAGTCTGATATGATTTTATATCAGACCCAATGTGAGCTTGATATTTTTCTATATCAGGCCCCATGTGATGCATGCATGCATCTAAAAGCGATAGGAAATGGAAGAGGAAAGAGAAAATAAAAAAATTTACATGAATTGGAGAGAAGAAAAGAGAGAAATGATTAAAGGGTAGAATATGAAAAGTAGTAAATTGAATGTGTTCTTTGGTAAATATCAAAGTATAGTGCGTCTTTTGATTAAATCATAAATTTGAGTATGCCTTTTGGTAAATTACCAAAATTTTTATATAATATATATATATATATATATATATATATATATATATATTATATATAATTATAGATTTGGATTTTGAAATGTTACATTTTCCCTCACCATTTACCAAGTTAATATTTTTGATAATTCTTAATCATCGAGGATATTAATGCAGGCTGATCGGTGATTTTTCGGTAAAAAGTTTATTCTTCTACTTTACATTTTTAAAATATCTTTTAAAATATTAAATTTATTTATCAGAAATATATAATATACTTATTTCATATCGTCATATAATTAAATTATTCATCAATTAAAGTAAGAATATCGGTTAAGACTTATTGATTATTTTAAATAAATAAATAAATATATTTTAAGAAACGAGGTAGACTTTAGGGGATTGGATTTCCCATATATATATATATATATATATTCTTCTTTACTACCATCTCTTTCCTGCATCTCGCTCCGTGTTCCCCAATCTCTCTCGTCTTCGCCTCCTCCCTCGCCCACCCCCTCGAAGGCCGGCGGGCGAGGACATTCTCCTTCCCCTCGCATTCCCTGCATCCTGCTGCCTTCTCCACATCACCACGTCGCCGCTCCATTAGGTACTCAATTTCGATATGCTCCCCCTTTTGGGCTTTCTCGAGGATTGTCGATGCGCCTGTTTCGAATTTGGATTCGAAGGTTTATGACCGTGGGAACGATGGTTGGGTTGTCTTTTCGATTGGTCTTAGTTCCCTACGTTGGTTATGCTTCCGCTCTCTGATCTGCTAGTTTGGTCGATGATGGCGATGTTTCGATCGATTTGTTTTCCTTGATGTATGGTTCCTCCACTAGCGTGAAATTATGAGATTTTGGAACTATTTAAGGATAAATTGGTTTCCTTGATACGAAGCTTTATATTCGCACGATAAGGATTCTCTGCTCCATATTTCAGTTTCTTCTCGGCTTATTTACTTCTCAGTTTTACTTATTGTATCGACTATCGAGTACATAGCCCACATTTATATACATTTTCATCTGTCTATAACTGCATCATATAGTGTTCGCAGAGGAAGAAATGCAGGACGACTGTAAGCTGGCAATGGCTGGAACTATAAGTGGGGATTTTGGAACTAGCCTTAGGCCTTCCGTTTCAGATGGTGTGTTGAGTGAGCAACGTTGCCCCTCTGGTGATTCAGTCACAGAATGGCGGTCTTCTGAACAGGTTGAGAATGGAACAACTTCTACTTCGCCTCCTTATTGGGATATTGATGAGGATGATGACTGCGGTGCGCGCCATGTTAATCCCTTCTGCTTGCTGATTTTTTTCCTAAGTTTCCTCGTTGGCATAACTTGAAGTTCTTCTATGTGTTAATGTAGATCCGTCTATTTTGAAAAAAAAAATACACAAATCTCCATTTGCTATGCTTGTGTCAAAGCCTTTGACTTATTGATTTATAGCTAAATTAAGGTAGTCATTTGGAACTAATAAATTGTTGTTGTTGTTGAGACACATAAAGCATACCTGTCTTCTTTGTAATTTTACTGAACGTTGACATGTTGTTAAATAAGGTAGCAGCACTGAAATTTTAATTTGCATTTGTATTCATTCATTTGATGTATATGCAGGTATTACAACGTAGCTTAAATAATATATTTATATTTTCTTTGTTTTTATTTATTGGTACCTCAGCATTGATTCTCCATTGTTCCAATTGGTCTTGTTAAATTTTTGTCAGTGAAATGATTCTATCATGAGGGTTTACCAAACAATGGGTTAACCGGTTAAGTATACCTCCTGGCTGAAAATAGACAGAACCCATCCTTTTTAACCCACAATCTTTCTTTGAGGCCGTTAATTTATCTTGATGCCTTTGTTGATCCTTCAAATTATGCCTTTCATATTATCACTTGTTTTTTTAATTGTTTTTTGAAGTTTTGTTGTACCTCCATTTTTCAGGACCAAAGCCTTCTGAACTCTATGGAAGATTTACATGGAAGATTGAAAGTTTCTCTACAATCAACAAAAGAGAACTGAGAAGTAATGCATTTGAAGTTGGTGGTTACAGATGGTATATGATTTAATTTCCATTTCATGCAATCCTTATTTATTTCCTTAGGTTTTTTTCCCATTGTTTTCGACTGTGTTTTTTTGGATATCTGATTAGGTTTGTTGTGGTCTACCCAAACTGGAATGCATTCATATTCTACAAGAAAAAGAATGGAAGGGATTTTTTTTTTCCGTAACCAAGCTTGTGTCAACTGCCAACAGTATGATTTTGTTGTAACATAGCACAAAATTTGGAAAAATATTGAATATATGATTCTCTTACATTATATTTTAGTATTAGCCTCCAAATCCTAGTCCTAGGTTCCCGTCCAAATTTTGCACGACTGAATTGGTCTTGATTACTCATTACGAGGTGGAATAAAGGATCAATTATCAATCTAAAAAATTGTCCTATTGATTTTCTTATTTAACTTATAATTTTGGTCCAAATAAAATTAACATGAAATTATCCTTGTTAACTTCAACAAAGTCAGTTTATCGAATGCTTTATATTGATATTTGATAGTATATCCTATCGCTAAGTAGATCATATCAGTCCATACAGATTCTTCAGGAAAAACTGTCCACAATTTAGGTAAGGTTTCTGCTGCTTAATCTTATCACTTAATTTTGTTATATTTTATTTATGGATTTTCTTGAATCGGAATACTTAATCGTAAATCCTGAAATCGTAAATCGTATAAATTTTATAAAAATCCTATATATGCATATAAAATTATAAATCATATATATGCATGTAAAATAAAAATAAAAAAACTTAAATCACAAATAAACTTATATTCATAATCAAATTACATAGCAATGTCATCCATAACAAAATAGTGAAAAAAAAATAATAACTTCAATAAAATGTTAAATCTAATTATAGAATCTAGATGCTTAATCTATAATCTAAAAATATGACACATAAAATCATAATTCTAATTTGATCCTCTTCTCTCATAGCTTTATATCATATCATATACCATCACAAAGGGATGCTAAAGTGCAGAGGACGCGCAACTTAGGGACGTCGAAGATGCAACGCACGAAGATGAGGACGAATGCGATTAGGGCATACAAAAATAGATAATTGTTTTTTTTTTGAAAATAGATCAGGTCCAACGAAAAAGTGATTTTTCAAATCGTAAAATCAATCGAAAAATCGGATTCAAAATATTTAACAATATACGATTTTAACTAAGATTTAAATCGTTCGGGGGTCAAAAATCGTAAAATCGTATGATTTTACAATTAAAATCGCGATTTTAACTACTATGAATGTTATTATTACTTTATTTTAAAAAATAATATAATAGATTGAATCAACAGTACAACATGTAGATCAATGCATCATTGGCATAGTGGCTGAGTCATCGGTTTGTTAATCCACTATGATCTACTGCAAATTTCCGGTCATTAATGAACCTGTTTTTTAGTAAAATTTAACATATATGGGGAAAATAAAAAGATTCTTCATAAAAACCGTGTATAGTATAAGATTATTATAAAAAGGAGAAGTCATTTAGTTGTAGTAAGTGGCATAAAAGATCACTTATTATATCTTTTTTTTTTAAATACTTTTTATGTTATACCTTCTGTCCGAATGCATACAAGTGTTATCTAAAGAAAGAATTTTTTTATGATTGCAAATTTTCATGTGGATGGAATTCTTTTGCTATGTTACATTTGGGGTCAGTTTCATAGTTCTTACCCCTTGTTAAACTCTATCCAAGGTTGTATCACTAGTATTATCCAAAATTATTTAATCTCTTAATTACATGAACTAGAGTTTTTATTGTCTTCCTCTACCAATTACTCCGATCCTTATCAATTCAACTTGTCAAAATATTGATGTCTTTGAACATGTACATATTGTCTTAATTTAACTCCCCTGCTATTTTATCATATGCACGAGCTGTATTTTGTGGTGCTTGGATGGTTGGATTTCTTATTTTATCTTCTCTAGTAACCTCACAAGTCTATCTTCACATTTCCTTCCAATGAACTTGTGTACTTGTTTTTTCACTGCAAACACTTAATTTATAAAGTTAGAAGTGTTAGTATAAAATTTTCATTTTAGTTTAAAGTTGAAACAATTATATCAGTTAATTTCCTTGCTTCTTTTCATATTATTCAAGCTAGTTTTCCATATATCCAATTCACATTTGATGTAATTTCAAACATTAAATTCTAAAGAATCTCTCAACAATTCAGTCATTGATCTTATTCTATTCATACTCTCATCGAATATCATCTCCAAACAACATACCAAGGTTCTATATGGTTGGTAAGTTCATCTCATACTAGTTTGGAAACTATGGGGCTCAGACCTCACACATAACATAAACCTACAGTTATACGATAATTATTTGTTATTTTATTAAAACCTTTACTTACAATAGTGGTTGATGATGATTAGTTAAGTATCATATGGCTTTACACCTTTTACACAATTAATTTACCTTTATAATAAGGTAGGTTTTATCTATGTATGAT
Source organism: Boesenbergia rotunda (assembly GCA_024364735.1). Classification (NCBI taxonomy): domain Eukaryota; kingdom Viridiplantae; phylum Streptophyta; class Magnoliopsida; order Zingiberales; family Zingiberaceae; genus Boesenbergia; species Boesenbergia rotunda. The sequence continues at coordinate 54,555 of JAGFNQ010000814.1, read as the reverse complement.
TATTCATTATTGTCATCTTAGAAGTAATCATACGTGCATTTTCCCCCTTACTGTCTACTATAAGTTATCCTGTATAAGAATGCTAGGCTAGTAACTAGCAAGACTTCCCATTTGCATTTTGCATGTTTTTGTTAGCTAGTTACTCCATGATATAGCATGTTTATGGATATGATCATCAAATGAATGTTGGTTATAGTGTTGATAGCCAATCTGAAATGTTTATTTTGACATCCATATCTTTAGAATTTAAACATCCCCTAGAAACACTTCTTCATGGATTATCTTACTGGAAAATCTGCTTTAACAAATGATTCTAAACCCAAGAAACACTTCTCCATGTATTATCTTACTGGAAAATCAGCTTTAACAATTGATTCTAACCATTTAATTTATCTTGCAGGTATATTTTGATCTACCCACAGGGTTGTGATGTCTGCAATCATCTTTCTTTGTTTCTCTGTGTAGCTAATCATGACAAACTTCTACCAGGTTTTGAACATGTTTTTTTTTCTGTTCTTATTAGTAAACACAGGTTATGTAATTCATGTTATTTTCAGGATGGAGCCATTTTGCACAGTTTACTATAGCTGTAGTCAATGAGGATCCGAAGAAATCAAAGTACTCTGGTCAATATCAAAAAACATAAACTCTAAGCCCTAAATTTTCTTTCACTAATATGTGATAGGAGTTTATGCTCATAATTAATTTTGCAGATACATTACACAAATTTTGGAAAAGGGAACATGATTGGGGTTGGAAAAAATTTATGGAGTTATCAAAAGTTTATGATGGTTTTATTAATGATGACACACTTATTATCAAATCCCAAGTTCAAGTTATAAGGTAATAGTTGTGAGTGAGCGCTTCTACTTAATACCAATATTGCAAACAGTATACCTAATTTGTTTGTCTCCTAGAATACACGTTGTTGTATAGTCAACATTTCAGCATTGTGTCACATTAGCTGGCAATATATAAATCTTTCACCTAATTGTCATACACCATGTTTATAATTTTTATTTGCAAGAGAATGCCAGGCATTAGTTTGAATAAAAGAATGGATAATAAACTATTATAAGGCTTTATATTTTGATGGATGAGATGCTTTTGCTGACTGTCGACTATTTGAGAATACTAATTTCTCATGTCACTTTATTTGGGGCTATTCTTTGGTGAATAAACATTGTGTTTGCTGAAATTCTAGTTGTTCAATAATTGATTTTGAATGAAATGTTCTAATGCCCTGAAATTTTCTTTAATGCATGTGTGTCATGCTTGCTATCATACTTTCATTGAGGCTCGTGCAATACTCATTTTACTTGTTTAAATAGTATGCTCTCGTTATGTGGTTTCTTTGCTCATATTTACAGTAGTCAGGTTGTCTGTTAATATTTTTTCCTCATCATTTTGCCTTTTGTTACAATATTTTTTCATGAATACCAATTGATGGGCTCACATATCCTTCTTTGCATCTATAATTGATTCTTCAGGGAGAAGGCAGACCGCCCTTTCCGTTGCCTCGACACACAATATAGGAGGGAGCTGGTACGAGTATACTTGTCAAATGTAGAACAAATTTGCCGGCGTTTTCTAGAAGAGAGGATAGGAAAAATTAGCAAGTTCATGGAAGATAAATTGAGGTGGTCCAGGTGGGCATTTTTATTGAATTTTTCTTCTTTTTGTAAGGTGTCCTTAAATTTTTGTTTTTTTTGTTGTTGTCATATTTGTTCTCCAATATTTCACTATGGGATCTTTCTTAGTGGATGAAATGTGTTGAGTTTGTTTGAATTTTGCAGTTTTAGAATCTTTTGGCTAGGAATTGATCCAAGCAGTAGGCTGCATATGTCTAGAGATAAGACAGATGCTATATTGAAAGTAGTAGTCAAGCATTTTTTCATAGAGAAGGAAGTCACATCTACTTTAATTATGGATTCCCTGTATAATGGACTGAAAGCTCTGGAGTTCCAGTGCAAGAACTTGAAATGCAGAGATAAATCAGTGGATTTAGAAGAATTACCAGCACCTGTGATTCATATTGATGAAGATCTGTTTGTGTTGGCTGATGATATACTTTTGTTGATGAAAAGAGTGGTATCTAACTTTTTTCCTCATCAGTCTTTGCCCCTAAAAGATGATAAATGTCTGCTGAACCGTAAAAAGGTATGTCTATTTGTATGTCATGGCAGGAGAGTGTACTTTTGATGCTATGTCTAATGCATGGTTTCATCTGTTGGTCTGGATTGGATGTGCGATCAAAATTGTCTGGTCAATGTGTCATTCATTTACTGATTCAGGCTGATATTACTTCGTCATGGGTATATATCATTGTGCCACCCATGCCAACATTGTTTCATTGACACCAACTGTCTTGCTTGATACCATATAAGAAAGAGGGAAGGGAAGCATTAATTAGAACACCACCAACAATAAAGAGGAATGATGCTATAGCCGAAAAAACATTATGTATTTATATATTGCACATATACCTTATCTAATTCCAGATATGCAATTCAAGTCCGACCCCTAGTGGTTAATTGACATATGTTTATGTGCATACAAAGAAATTAGTTCCAGTATCATATATTCTAGGAACATTTTTTTAATTTGCTTCTTAAAAAAATTAGGGTGATGATCTCACTAGTTTGGTGCAAGAATTAATGCTCTCATCCCATGCACAACACTCATTTTGTTCTTATTATTATTTGTATTTTATTAACTAGTTGCTTCAAAATTTTAGTCCAATCTTTTTAGTCGCTGTACTCTTATATTTTGAAAGGTAAACAACTTAACTATTAGAGGATTATAGGACTAAAACTCGTGACTTGATCTCTGCACACATTGAAGAAGTGTGATGAAGCATGCCATGTGTTAGCATGATGCAATCATTCTGGCCAAAGATCAGAACTCTAGCTGGAATACTATCTCTTATATAAGTTCATTGTTTTTGTGTCATGGGCATGATTTCCTGTCATATGTTTGAAGTCTTGTTTTCTCCTTTTGGTGGCATATATTTGAAGTAGTGATGGTAAAATACATCTCTCATACCTCTAATCTCTAAATATTTTAATCAACTGGCATATGTAGGAAGGGAATTCTGGAGATGAGGCAACTAGGGATTCCATTGAGCGTGATGAAAGGCAACTTATGGAGCTGGGTCGGAGGACTATTGAAATTTTTGTATTAGTCCACATTTTTAGGTAACAAACTTTTTTTAGGCAATTTGTCATTTGAATGTTAGCCATAATTTTTACAAAAATTCACTGTTATTTCAGCATATTATAAAATGGTTATGCATTTAGGCAGAGTAAAGAGGCCATGCAGCCAGAATAGACTTCTGACCTAGGAACTCTCCCTTATGGTGCATTTCTAATGACCGAGTCCTTGATTGAAAGGAAATGCCCTTTTAAATCAGCTTAAAACAGATTATTTTGCCAGAACCATACCAAGATTACCTTTCCCTTTTGAATCCTCATTTCTTATATTCTGTCAACAGTAGAGTTGAAGTTTCCTTCAAGGAGGCTATTGCTCTTAAGAGACAGGAGGAGCTAATTCGGGAGGAGGAAGCTGCTTTCCTAGCTGAAAACGATTTCAAATCAAAGCGTTGTGCTGCTGAGAAGGAAAAACGTGCAAAAAAGAAACAGGTTCTCTATTAGATATTAATTAAAACATTTCATTTGTTATGACAATGATATTTGTCTATGACATTTATATCAATATTTGCATCTAGATCACTGTTGCAATGGTTGTGAACCCTTAAAGACTTCTAATCACACGCATTTTCTCCTTTCTTTTTATTTTTCATATATAACTACCACATGCAAAAAAATGTTGGGACTAACTAACACAGCTTGATGCTTATGGTATATAATTCTGCCTTTGCAATGTTATTGTTGAAGATTTTTTGAGTTAAATATAAGAAAATGGCCAAGTAAAACTAAGGTATGATTAGTCTAGTGGGTGGAATAATCTTGGAGGTAAATCCATAGAGCTTTTTTTTTGTGTATGACCGGGAAATCAAAATTCTGAATTAGTAGGTTTCTGAGAAACTTTTTATCAAGATTGTTACAGCTTGTGGGTTGGCACTTGCTTGAGTTGTCTAGCATCTAGATCCAGATATTAGATTGACACATGGATATAAGAGGCATTTGCGCCAAAGAGAAATGAAGATTCATTCTTGATTCTTATGCTATAACGTAGGTGGAGTCTATGCCTAGTCTTGAGTGTGAACTTTTCTGTTGGTCCTGTGCAAGTTGATTGCATTTGCAAGCAGGTGTTTAGTTTCAAGCTTTATGTATATCATGGTGGAACTTTGTTGAACTCCATTTTAATGTTTTAAGCTTCATGTATATCATGGTGGAACTTTTTTGAACTCCATTTTAATTTTATGTAAAGCTGCATAAGCCTTCCTGTCTTGTATCACAATTATTTTCTTTACAAACACTCATTCTTGGTCTTCTATATTTTGTTAATTCCATTATATCAGTTGTGCTCTATCGTCAGCTATTGCTCTCTTTGCTTTCCTTTTGATTTCTTTGGTGTTAAATTTGTGCTTGGGCATTTCAAGGATTATCGTAGATGATCTGCAATATGTGTTACTTTACTCATTTTCTCTCCCAGGCTAAGCTGAAGCGTAATAATCGGAAAGGTAAAGAGAAAGGAAAAAATGAGAGGCGTTATCTAGTTCAAGAAGCACTTGAACAAACACTAGAAGAAAGGACCTCAGACTCCTCTTCCAAGCCAGTAGAACTTGCTATTGAAAGGATTGGTGCACTGGCAGATGTATATGACACTGTTGATGATGTTGCCTACATGGTTCAACCTTTTGATGACAGGGACGCCAGTCCTACTTGGGACATAGATACATCAGAGCCTTGTCCGGCCATTGAAGCTAGTGTCAGTGATGTTCACATCGAGCATATTGAGAAAAGGAGCCAATGTGTTACAGATGACAGCTCATCTACTTGTTCAACTGACTCAATTCCCTCTCGTTTTACTAATGGAACACATAAAGTAGCCCATTTGCCAAACAACATAACCAAGTATTCTCCTGACAGGCAACGCTTCTTGTGCCATATTCTGTTGTAGTTGCAATGTCTTGTGTTTGTAATATCTAGCTGTTTTTGCAGACAAAATAATCTTCGGAATAGTGAAACACACGATGGAAGGAGTTCAATCCTGTCAGCTGAAACTATTCTTGTTGATCGCTGTTCAAGTTATGCCTCTGGCATCAAAGCTGTCCAATCAGAATCTGCTGGCACTCTATCATCCTTTAAGAATGAGTTGCAACATCAAAAGATTCAAGGAGAAAAGGTGGGTTTGTTTGTTTTTTACCGAATACAACCAACTTGTTCTGAGGTTGTATATTGTCGATTCAGACTGCATATTTTCAACATGATGACATTGCTTTGTGAACAGATTTAAGCAGTGCTTTGCTGAAGTACGTTTCTCATCCTTGTTTTATCTCTATATGCATGTGCACGTTTATGCATTTAGAGGTTTTATATGTGTGGCTTGTTAAATTGTTAATAATGATAGGTTTTTGTTTTCCATGCTGCAAGTTTGATGCAATTCCAGCTTAAGTTGCACTTATTTGCTTAAGAGTTAATTTTTGTCTCAACTAATTATTTACTCTCTTTTTGTTATTGTTTGTTCAAGTAACCATGGATGTGCTATTTTGTTTCATTCCTCTTATAAGTATCTTTGATATCTTCAAGTCTTTTTGGAGCTTTTTAGTTCTTTCTGATGACATTCCTCACCCCCTCAAAGGCAGTTTGTTTAGTTTGAACATTTGCATGGCCTTTTTTTTAAAATAAATTATTTGTTTGTTTATTTAATATTTTATTTGCTCTCTGACAGCAACTTAATCTGGTGTTATCTTACCATCTCAGGAGGAAGTGCTTTCTCTGCAAAACAATCAAACCGCTGATGATCAGTTTGATGTGCAGAGACAGTCCTCTACCTTGAATCGAGGTGTAAAGGAAAATATCATTACTCAGTTGCCAAAGCATACATTGCCATTAATAGTTGCCAACACTGTTATCATCACTTCCACCAGTAAAGTGGAGCCAAGGTGCCGCAAAGAGTCGCATTCCGATTATGCAGTCCAGGGTGATATGGGTCTTGCTCATCCATCAATATCTCAACCAACTTCCCTGTCTGAAACCCAGAAGCATAGCAGTTCTGTACAAGCCAATGCAATGTCAAGGCCGTCCAGTGCCCCTCTAACCCCAGCACTAAGGTTGACCGCTGCTATTTCTCCCATTGTCCAAGCAGTACCTCTACTTTCTCACTCTGTCAGTGCTGCGGGCCTGTTGGGAACTGATCCATCTCCATCTGCTGCAAGTTTTCTTCCCCGATCATATAGGAATGTGATAATTGGCAAAACCACAAGTGCAAGGATGGCTGGTTTCATCTATGATACTGCTTCCTCAGTGCAAAGTGTTCGGCATTTTCAGGTTCCTTCAGTGCATCCATCAGCTTCATCAAAGCCTCCTCCTCAAACCCCTTTAAGGAAAGACCAAACATCAATTCAACCAGTACTGACCTTTGGTTGCCTTAACCCAGAAGCACTCCACCATGAAGCCTGCAGTAATAATCAGAGTAGCACCCAGAGGTTCGGATCGGTTCTTGTAGATAACATGGAGAAGCTAAGCATTTGTGGCAAATCTGAAAAAGAACAAGCTGGGATTGCCTCTGCAACTACGCCCTCACAGTTACAAGCGACCATAGCAGAGGAGTTTCCGCACCTTGATATCATCAATGACTTGCTGGAGGATGAACACGATGTTGGATGGACATCTAGAGGTCCCCATCTCACCTTCAACCGACAGTATTCTTTACCAGGCAACTTGACTGCCTCATGCCAATTTGATCATTTTGAACAGTACGATGAAGAGGGTTTTCTCAGGTCCTATGGTGCTTCTGGTAATCCTCTTCTGGCGCTGAGTGATGAGCCTCTTCAGCAGTTGGAATTTTCATCATATCCTAATTGGTACACCCAGTTTGATGGGTTGACAAGGAATCATGGGCCTTATGGGAGCAATAATCTGTCCATGCACAGATTAGGGGATGGAGATGACAATGGATATCAATACCAGATTGAGGACTATTTATTGAGAGGGCAGAATGGATTCTATTATCGTCCTGCTAATGATCTTTGAGAGCAATATCTAGAGTGTGCTGTAGGACCATGTCACTGCAATTGCTATTGAGGCAATTGCAGTGAGCTGTAGTCCTTACTCTGTTTTCCCCCCTTCTTTTCCCCGTTTAAAGTTAGCATTTTCTTCAAAAGTGACATCTTCATATTTTACTTTTCTAATCCTTCATCTATTTGCCTTTGAATGTTTATATAAATTTCATCTGATCCACAGGGTTGAATTTGACGTCTTCGTAGTTAAAGTTGTGTCTTACGTAGGATAGAACGGTTGACATTGTACGTATTTTTCTTTATAACGATTTGATTTTGTGTAGATGAAAAAATTGATCTTCGATCTTGCCGTTTGAACCCAAAAAAAAAATTGATCCTTGATCTTGTCGTACGATCAACTGCTGGTCTACTGTCTCTTGGCTTCCTCGCCTCTCTCTACACATACGGAAATTGTCTTTTTGGGCATATCTGCAACCTTACAGAAAATATACGCCCCCCACTATCCATCTCTCCCCCTCTGCCACTCTCTCAAAGCAGGCAGCGTGGCAAGTTCCGCATCCGCCCGACCCTGTACCTCTACGTTCCTTGTCAACCAACGTACTGATCGTACGCAGCTGCTGGAGTTTCATTAAGGCCTTCCTACTGGTGGTGCTCGCCGGCGGCTTCGCCAGTTCCTTCTACGTTCCACTCCGACTATGAGATGGTGTTGGAGGACGTGGCAAATTTGAACCGCATCTTCTGCACCTCCGGAGAGGGGCTGCAGACGGAGGTGGTGGAACTGGAGGCTGCGCGGCATAAGGGAAAGATGCGATTCAAATAATATTCTACTTGCTCAATTTGCAGCAAGTTGTTTAGTGGAGCATCTTGGACAGATCATGAATCTATTCCTTCTACCATCTGATCTTTGGAAAAATTCAATTGTCGTCGTCATTTCGTAGTAGCAGAAGATATCATCAAACCATCCCGGGGCTATGATGCAGTGGTACGACGATTAATCATTATCTCAGACATCCACGGTTCAATCCCTAGTTACGGCGTATTTTGTAAGAATTTTTCTCCAAATGAGATGCAAACCTTGGGACGTTAAGTTTCTAAATCGTCCATCACAAGTGTTTTCCAATTTATTATGATGACCGATAAAAAATTTCTATAGAACCTAATCAATAATTTCAGATTCATCTACTACACAGTCCTATCAGAAGATATCATCAAACAATGTTCAATTTATTTGTCCTCCAGAAAAGTCAAAAGAAATATTTAAAGAATACATTCAATGTTTCAACAAAGTCATTTTGGATATACCTTTAGCTATTTCAAAAGTACTTGTGAGTATTTTCTTGTAAGGATTAATAAAAGGAGACTTGTGAAGAAGTCTTCTATAAATTTTGACAACTTACTAAGCCGAGCAATCAAGTATCTCATTGTGGAAGAAGTCCAATTAGTAAAAAGGAAAGAAGTTCATACTTTAACCTCTGCCTCTACTTAGTCAGAGCGCAAAGTTCCCTCACCCCTCTTATGGAATCAGGAGCCATGCCCAAGTCACCAACATGCGGCTCAAAGAAAAGAAAAAAATTGTAGACGGTAGAGACCGCCCCGGCCTCGACCCCAACATCCGAGTTGGGCCTATAGCTTCTCAAGATGATAGGTCGTTTCTGCACCTACCACCAATCGGGAGACCATTTTACTTAAGAATACCACTAATATACCAAAGAACTACTATGAGTGGCTGAATGATGCTCGTTGCCCAGAAGATTATCTCCCGAACATTCTCAATGGTCTCCTCCTCAGACCACTTGGCATGATAAGCCACTCGCCAATTGGATCAACAAGCTTGCTCGCCATCTCATGAACCCGAGGGTTGTCTTGATCCTGCCAGAGCCTGATCGAGAAAAAGACAAAGGTAAGGCCTCTCAGTGAGGTGATATAAATATGATCTTTGGAAGTATGACAGATGGAGATTCCAACCGAGACAGAAAAACTCACGGTCGTAGATTGGAGAGCTATGGAGTTAGTACTAGCCATGAGAGAAGAGATGACCCCTCAATCAATTTTGGGTCTCAAGATTTAGGAGTGGAAGCTCCACGTGAGGATGCCTTGATGATCCATGCTCGCATAGCCAATTACAATGTGAAGAGGGTGTCTGTAAACACATGCAATTCAGTCAATATTATCTTCAAGTAGGTCTTCGATCAAATGCAAATAGATGGAGACATACTTAGACCATGGCCACCTCCTTGTTCGGATTCACCAGACATGAAGTACAACCACTTGGCGAGATCAACCTCTCCTTATCCTTGGGAGAAGAATCTTTGATGAGGACTCGACGTACACCCTTCGCTATAGTGGATACTATCTTCGACTACCAACATTGAGTTCATTCTACAAAGTGGTCTCCACCTTCCACCAAAAGATGAAATTCCTTATGGAAAATCGAGCCAGCAAGGTGAGAGGAGATCAATCAATAGCCAAAAGGTACTATGTAGTTATAATTAAGACGGACTCCCTAAGATCTATATAACTCGAGGAGCCGAAGTTCAAGATGTACCAATATCTTGGCCGGTAGAAGGCCAAGAAGAAGTACAAATCCATTTTGACCGACAACTTCTCTACCCGGATCTGATAAGCGAGACGAGAGTAAGGGTAGCCAATCGGCTTATGACATACCAACAAAGAATAATATGTAGACTTACAACAAGAAAGTTATCTCTTATACTTTTCAAGTCGGTGACTTGGTCTGGAAGAGGGCCAAGCCCGTCGCCGAGGTCAGTAAGTTGGAGCTACAATGGGGAGGACCTTATCGGTCATTTGTAAGTTTTCACATGCGCTGACAAGGTCAATAGTCCATTTGAGGTGGAGGTCAAAATCTAGATGGGTTAACTTGGTTGCTTCCAATCAAATTATCCGAGATGAGAAGGGTGTCCATTCGGCCCAGCTGACTCAACTCTCTATTCTACTCAGTCAACTCAACTCCTCGATTCCTCTGGTTGGTTCACCCGATTCCAAGGGCTCAACCAACTCAACTCTCTTCTCCTCTCAATCAGCTTAACTCCCCTATTCGTCCTGTCGGTTCACTTGATTCTAGGGGCTCAACTTATTGGGGCAATCTATGGTCCGGAGTGACCATGCGTTTTGATGTTTGGGCAAAAGGTTTAAGTTAGGTTCACCTTTGTATTTGATATGTGTATTTGAGTGTACAGAGTTGCAGGATATACATGGACTTAGCTGGACGACTTCTGGTCCGGTGAAGGATGGTGTGAGGAGACAAGCCGTGGGCTTGTATGCATCCGAGGGACCGTTGACAAAGCAGGGACGATGAGCCGAAGGAAGCACACTTCGAGGCATACGCGAAGGATGACATAGGGAGACGAGTCATGGGCTTGTATGCATCCGAGGGACGAGAGCCAAAGTCGAAGAAGACTTGAAGGCAACAGGTCGAGGTTGCTGGAGGCAGGAACGATGAGTCGAGGAAAGCGAACTTCGAGGCATACGCGAAGGAGGGCATGGGGAGACGAGCCGTGGGCTTGCATGCATCCGAGGGACGAGAGCCAAAGTCGAAGAAGGCTTGAAGGCAACAGGTCGAGACTGCTAGATGAAGGGTCAGCTGAGTCATGAGGGTCCGACTGCTGAAAGAATTGTACTCGGGAAGGGAAATCCTAGGTTTAAGGGTGGACCAGTCGACTGATGCTTGGATCAGTTGACTGATGAAATACACAGAATGATCAGGATCAGTCGACTGATGGCGGCAGGAATTCGAACGTTGGGCTATAACGTTCGAATCCAAGTTGGACCAGTCGACTGGTGCTTGGACTAGTCGACTAGTAACGACTCTTTTCAGCTATGAGCTTTATTTCAGAGAGCTCGGTTTGGCTGAGAAAGGATTGACGAAATAAGTTTGGTTAAAGCTTATTAGTAGTCTTTTAGTGCTCAGGTATTGTCGAGAGTCTGTGGCGAGGTTTCTCCACCCACAAGGAGCGACAAGAGCTAGCCGGAGGTCTTCCGGGGACTCATCCACCGACGGATCGGGATCGTCCACCTTACGGATAACCGTAGAGTAGGAGCCTTATCTCCGAACAACGTAAACGGTTTGTGTTAGCGTTTGTTTATTTGTGTTATTAGTATTTCCGCTTACGCACGCTAACATTGTAGGAAGAATTGGCGACCAAAGTAGGTGATCGACTATTCACCCCCTCTAGCCGTACGTCAAAGTCCCAACATAGTCTCCATTAAACATGTTGTCAAATACACATCAAAACTTTTGAAGTCGATTGCATCAAAGATCTAGTTGGTTCATCCGACTCTAGGGGCTTAGCACCCCCGATTCCCCTTAAGATGAATAGAATTGAGAAGCACCGGTAGCGGATGACCTATTAATTTAGTGTTCGTAGGTTAAGTTCTGATCTGCTTTAAATCTAATATATTTAATTTTTCTTATAAATTAGCATTGATATACGTAGAATTAGCAGCTGATCTGGTTAAAATTTGATGTTCATCTTGTCTCTAGAAAATTTGTTTCAGATTTATTTTGTTACGCTTTTATGTCTTAGATTTTTAATTTTTTGGACTCCTGTTTCTTATTAATTAATTTCAAAATCTCTTGAATTTATTCAATCTTTTTTAATTGACTTATGTCGATTAATTTTGAGAGTGACTACCAAGGTAAATTGAAGAGTGCTCATAGTGGATAATCTATCAGTTCAATGTTCTTAATTTAACTGTTCATTAAAAAAAATCATTTGTTAATTAATAAAATTAAAATTCAATTCTTAGATGTTTAAAAAATTGAGAAGATGATATCCTATCACTGTATCATTACCAGGGTATTTTTTTTTGTAATCTTAGGGAGTATTTGGGAGAACTTTTGCTTCTTGAAAAATGATTCTTGTAGAGATTATCTTGAAGTCAGTGAAAAGTTAAAGCATGGAGTGTTTGGAAATAGAAGCTAAAAGCTGATACAAGGTAAAGTTTGAGTGTTTGGTGAATAATTACTTCCAAGCTTAATTTTTAGTTAAATGACAACAATATCCTTAAACTATATAAATTATTTTTTTAATTATCTAAATATAATTTTGATACACCATCAATAATGTTTTATATATTTATTATTATATTTTAAATATTATATCAAAATTAATTTTTTTAATAATATATTGTTTAAAAAATATATAATTAATAAAAATATAAATATAAAAAAATGACAAAATTTTTAAAAATTTATTTAAAAAATTATGAATATATAAATTATATGAAAATATAAAATTTTATTTAAAACTATGGTGACAATTATGTAAAATGATAAATTATTAAGGATATAAATGTCTACTTTTAATTCTAGACCATAAGTAAAAAAGCAGAAGCAGAAAAAAGTATCAAATTCTTGCTTCCAGCTTTTGGCTAAAAGTTATAGAAGTTAAAGCAGAATCTGATATTCACAAACACTCAAAAATACTTTATGTAGCTAGAATTTAAAAAGCAGCTAGCAGAAGCTCTCCCAAATACTCCCTTAATATAGTAGACTTCGATAAAGGCTTCAAATTTAAAGAGCTTTAAATGAAATGAAGGTTCGGGGTGGCATATTCAACTTGACAAAGCCTTAAACACTAAAAAAAAAATTAGTTATTTAATGCTCACGAAAAGATTATGAATAACTTTATTTATCTACACATTTATATCTTAATTGTTTATTTATAATTTTTTGAAATCTAAAATTATTCACAATACATTAAAAATAAAAAAATAATACAAATTTAAGAAATTATTTAACTAATTTATAATTAAGAATAGCATTATTAGTTCTACTCAATAAAAAAGTAAGCTCGATTTCCTTATATCCCTAATTGTCCCGCTACTTGTTGAAAAGAAAATTCCTTATAATGTGTCATCTGTATCTTCAGATCCTTTTCCAAGGTTTTTAGAAGTCCAAGGAGAAACAAATATTTCGTTATTAATTAAGATAATGCTGTTCAATACATTGCCTCACGTCTTTTCCTTGAGGTTATTTGAAGAATTTTCTTTCTCAAACAAAAGATTTCAACAAATGATTCATCTTTTGTTTCCGAACCTCTTCGTTTCTCCTCTTTTGTTGATCTTTCTTGCAATTTTTAGATTCACTTTTATCTTTCTTTTTCTGAACTTTCTCATTTTTTTTTTAGGGGAGCACTAATAGATGCCGTGGGAGGGAAGACTTAGAGTAAAAGTTGATATTATTCTCTCAAAACGATCCAGTATTATCGTTTAATCCATGATAAAATACAGATAAATAAATCAGAGAGAGATTCATTAGAGTAAGAAATGACATCACTCATCTGACTCATCCAGGGGCGGATTTACATGGAGATCCGGGAGGGTCACGGCCCCCCCCCCCCCAATTTTTAATGATATTATTTTTATATAGAAATTTTTATTTTTTTTAGTATAGTAATTTTTATTTTCTTGGTATATATATAATTTGACTCCTTTATAACTCTATGTTTGTAGTGGGTTTAATGGTAAGTTTAATTTTTATTTTAATATACATCTAGGGTTCAAATCCCTTGGATGATTAAATTTAAAAAAATATTTTTTTTATTTTTTAAATTTTAAATCAATATATATTATTTTTGAAAGATTTGAGAAGATATTATTATAATAATTATTTTCTTGATTATTATTATAATAATTATTTATGTTGATCCCCTCAAATTTATAATGATACAACTCATCGTCGGCCTTCCCGGCCCATAAGATATAGACAGACGAGGAAAGTCTAACAGCAGTGGGGTCTCGCCCTTGGTTTCCCTCTGCGATCCACGATTTTCCGACGTGACAAAACCCGCGAATCACTGACTGCCACTTCATCTCTTAATTCCTCACTTATCATATCATATCACATATGCCTGCTAGCTAATTTCTAACTAAATTCTGTTTCTCAATTCCACACTTATCATATCAAATGCTCAGGCACTGCCACTTCCTTACCTGCTAATTAATTTCTCAATTCTACATCTTAATTCCATGGCGGCAGCAATTCGCTCGACCGGACAAATCCCTCTACCATCCATTCGAAACACCGCCTCTTCTACACGGCATTGTTGGCCATCAATGAGTATGAACGGCTGCTTTGGAGGTAGTACTGCCACCGACAAGTCGGCGGTGGGTGTCTGCGAGACCCGGACTTTGGCATCAGTGTCGGAGTCGGAGGATGCGGTGCCACAGCTTAAGTTAGCGGTAGCAGCGTTGGAGGCCCGGCCGCCAGAGTCTACCTCTGGCATTATCCGTCTCCAGGTACGAAAAGCAAATTCACACTGCCTTATCATCTTTGCATCTTTTTGATTGGTTGCTTTTCTATCCACGTTATCTCCGTCCCCGATCCGATGCGGAGAGTGTTTCGTGTTGTAAGTAATTTTGGCTAATAATATATTCCAGATCACAAACTGAGATTTGATTTGGTCTAGCAGATTATTTTTAGTAAAACAATTCAATAGAATATCTTGGATGTGGATAATAAAGAGAAGATGCGTTTTAAATAGAGTGAGATGGGGTAAAGAAAATTTATAAATTAAGTGCATGCTTCTATATATATCTATTAATTATTGTTGACTTGGGCACTACACCCAACCTATGTGTAGGTCCCAATTCGTCAGCGGAGGGATGCCCTGGAGTGGCTGCAAGCGCAACAGCAAGTCTCCTCAAGCCCTTGTTGTTTCTTCTCCTCCAGGACGCTCAATCAGACTTCTACAATCCACCCCTTAGTCACTAACAATGGAGTAGGGAGGCTGCTGAACGATGATGATGATGTGAATCAAGCATTAGTTAGCATAGCTGGTGTTGGCTCTGCAGTCTTCTTCCGAGGCTTTGATCCCTTTGCCTTACATGACTGGCAATCCATTAGAAGGTAGTAATCATTCAATTCTTGTTTTTTTTCCAATATAAGCAATGGATTTCATTAAATTGATTTGAAACTTGATCCTTTCATCATTCACTTCTCTGTCTCTTGACTTAAGTTGCCCAACCTACAAATCAATTGACTCGCTCAAAGGCGAAATCTTTGAGTCTCTATGTAGCGAGTTAATCATACTCGTCTCTTCTGACCTGTTGCTATTTATCGATGATGTCAAATTTTGATCACGCGGCTTAAGATTGATCGACCAACAAAGTGAAGAAATCATCGTTTGCATTTACATAAATAAATCGGTTGAAAGTTCTGAGTCCCTTGTTTGGATCTATGGATAGGTCTGGCCTTTTCGGTCTCATTTTTTGTTAGTTTTGTCCCCTATAGTGTATATGGCCGTACCTTTCTTATTGTCATTCTAAATAGACGGTTTAATCATGGCAATAATAACTAGTGACATTTTTATGCAACAGATAAATCACAAATTCACTGACCAAGGTGTAATACAAGCACAATGATGTCATAAGTTGTTTCACACTTAAATAGCTTTCCTTGTGAGAGTCATGGACTAAGTTGTTTTTATCTTTGTCATAACAATTTGTATGGTTGTTGGAAACAAGCTTGGAGCATTATTTGATACACACTTGTTGTTTCACATAAATGAACCAACACATCGAACAGGTAAAAATGTTTCATCACATGATTTTCATGTTTGTATTCCATGAGTTAGAAGTGACTTAGCATGATTTTATTTCTAGATAAAGCCCTTAATACCTTTGTAGGGAAATGGTACCCATAGTAGTATTGTATGCCTGCTTGTCTTAATTTATCTTGGATTTATTTTTGTTTCTTGCAAATTGTCATACTAAAATTTTGACATCAATCAAAAAACATATATTTTTCTTTGTATGCTTAGATTCCTTTCTGAGGATTGTCCTTTTATTCGTGCCTATGGTGCCATGCGTTTTGAGGGAAGGACTATAATTGCCCCTGAATGGAAGGGTTTTGGTTCCTTTTACTTCATTGTCCCTCAGGTACACAAGCTTCTTCTATCATTCTATCATTTTTAGCTTCAACTAATTCATATTCTCTCTCTCTCTCTCTATCCATTGTGTTTTGGAACTTGAGTGAAGTAACCAACTTTAAATTCTTAGTTGTTATTTTTAAAAAATCAATAATAGGTCGAATTCAACGAGCTTCAAGAAGTTCAATGCTTGCTTTAACTATTGCATGGGATAACAACCTTCTATGGACATGGCAAAGTGCCATAAATGAGCTTAAAGATACACTCGGACGGGTAAACTAATGAGTGATGAATATTTTCTTTCTTGGCAACTTTAAACTATCTCTATCAATACATAGTGAGAATTACATAGCCAAACTTTAACATCCTTGATAGTTGCAGATCTCCCCTTGTTTTGGTCGACTGAGGAAGTTAGACACAAAATCAGTTGTTCTCAACTTTCAGCATTTTCCATCCAAAGGATCTTGGGATATATCTGTTAAAAGAGCTCTCGAGATAATAAATGGAACAGAAGAAGAACTGGTGAAGGTAGATTACCTTATCTGAGAAACTAAAACCATGACAAATTATCATTAGCTCAAACCATGATAAGACAATATTCTTGGTTTATGAGTGACATTTATCCATGCTACACAAGTTTATCCACATCGAATGTTGTTTCTTAATTTAACCGGATCTATGTATTTGTGAATTTTGGGCCATATCATCATACTAGTTATTCTTATCGAATAAAACTTGTCATAATTTGCTTAGATGAGAGAACTGGCTCATTAATTTGTACCCAACCAGTGGCCCAAAATGCTTAAGCCCATGCTATTTGTAACTCACCCAGATAAGCTTAGAAACCCCTTTATTGCCCATGAGTATCTCAACATATACCTTCTCTTGCGACATAGGTTGTTTCCTCTGCCATTATTTAGAATATAATTTTTGTCCTGTACTGACACTATTCTTTTGTCTAGGTTGTACTTGCACGATGCAGTAAATATATAACTGATACTACAACAGATCCTTTAGTCTTGTTAGCTAGTTTAAAGGTATGATATCTTTCATTTTTGTGCACACTAATCAATTACTAGCTAGCTTTAACATCTTTCACTTGCATCCTCAACAGGTTGAAAGCCAAAACTGTTTCCAGTTCTATTTACAGCCACCAGATTCGCCAGCATTCATTGGAAATACAGTATGTTTTACTTTGTTCTGTGGCTAACCCTACAATTGAATCTGTAACCTGTGGTGAAGCTACATATGCCAACTGTCGTTGATATTTATGTGTGTGTTAAACGAATTTCAATTGTTGTATAAATATTTCAATGATTTATAATTGTACTTTGCTAAATTAATAATGCTTCCCTATTTTTTAAATATGTCTTGCTGACATTTTAATAAATCTTACACCCATTTAAAATTATTCTGCCTCTGCCTGTAGTAGTGCTTGATTGGTTTAAGATTGTTCTAGTATATGTTAGTCACTGATGATGTGATCAGGACTTGAGTTGCAATTTCCTTCACGAAGGAAATGACAATCTCATTCACTTCCTAAACTTGTTTAATGCAAAGTGACCTATGACCCTTATGTTTTTGTTCCAATTTTCCCCTAAGACTTTCACATGGAATGTGTCTTATCAGTAATTTTCACATCGAAGTTCAACAAACATGCACAGTTGTTTCCGAAAAATGCTGTAATCTGCTGATTTTTTAATAAATTTTTTTGGCCGTAGTTTTAATGTACAAAAACATCAAGTGTTGTTTATAGTTTGTCTTTGGCATACAATTCCCAATTAAAGATATCATTTAAAGAAAACAAAGGAAGATAACAGGAAAGCAAAAGATTTCTTGCTTCAAAGATGACTTCATGTTTGTAAACATTGTGAACTTTTTGAGATCTCTTTTGTTCATAACCCCCCTTCGTCATGATCATTGCTGTGATCTCTATGATAATGTAGTTAACCAATGTCGATTCTTAGGCTCTCAATTCTATCCTTGCTGTTAATTAAATTGCATGAGACTAAAGATCTTCCTTACAAATTATTCTGAATAGCCAGAGCAGTTGTTTCATCGGAAATGCTTACATGTTACAAGTGAGGCTTTAGCTGGAACACGCGCAAGGGGTATAACTAAGGAAGAGGATCTGCGAATTGGTCGAGAGTTACTTTGCAGGTTGCACCTTTTCTATTTATCTAAGAAATATTTTATATTTTCCATCAACACATTTTTTTTCACTTCACACTTTCTGCTCATGCTTAATCCGGCAATCATAGTATAAATTTCTGTCTTGATCAGGTATCACTCTTGACATTTTTTGTCTTTCTTGCAAAGTTGTATTTTGCTCTAACAAGAAGGATATTATTGCCTTTTACTCTTTTTGCTCTTATTTTTTAGGATACTCATGTGGTTTGTTAAGAAATTGAACTTTTAGGTTGACTAGTTTGTTTTCAATTGGTGACTATTTGGTGACTATAAAGATCTATCATGCCATCTCAACTGAACAATTTAAGGCAGAAAGTTAACAAACGAAGCAGCCAAAATAGGAATTGGAGGCAGAGAAATTGCTAGGTTTTTTTTGTCCTAAATGTTTTCAATTCTTTAGCAAAAAGTAGCCCTCAATTATTATACCCATTGTGCATTGACATTTACATATTATGGATGGTCAGAGCATGACTTTGTTTGATATCATTGTTTCATTAAGCTTATTTAAACAATCTATAAGCCATCAAAAGTATCATCTGCTTATATTGTATACAAGTGCAAGTCTTGTTATGGATTACAAGTGTATGTCAATGAAAAGTTTCAGTTCATTTTTTGTTTTGTTTGGTTAACTTGTTTTATGATGTGCTTATTTTATCTATGAATTTTAAATTCCTAATTTCCTGTCTGGGCCAACCACTGCTCAGGGATATTTGATTGAGTGATATTTGGTGATTACTGTCTCACAAAACGTAAATATGTAATGATAAATATATGTACTGATAATTGATGATGTTTTCCTGACTTGCAGCCCTAAAGATAATATTGAGTTTGTTATAGTACGAGAGAGCATTAGAGGAAAATTAGAGGCACGTTAAGTGTGAAATTCTTCTAGTATTTTAACTTTTATTCTCCATATACAACCATTAGTTTTTTCTTCTTAACCGTAATTTTGTTACATAGGTTATTTGTGATGATGTAATAATTCAGCCCTGTAAAGCACTTCGAAAGCTTCCTAGAGTCCAACATTTATCAGCTCAATTATCAGGGAGGCTAAGGGATAAATTTTGTGAGGTAAATTTCCAATAATTCTGCCTGGTTATCTTCTTGATAAGTATCAATGCTTGAAACTAAATAGACATTGATAATTACTTGTTTCATTTAGATTCTAGCCAATAGATTTTAATTTACACTTGTGTCTTTTTATTCATGTTATTAACTTTCTAATTGCATTATATGCCTTATGATTCTTGCCCATTGATGTGTAACATGCTCAAGACCTTTAGATATTTTACTAGACTACACTAATGCCTAATTTTTTATCTTATTTTCTCTAGCATATTGAGAAATAGTATTTTGAAATCTTTGCAGTTCGACATTCTTACATCCCTCCACCCAAGCCCAGCTGTTTGTGGACTACCTATGGAAGATGCTCAGCGATTTATAGACGAAAATGGCATGTATCTTATCTTCTGCTCTATTATGCCTCTTTGGAAAAGAAGTCGGAAACATCATTTGGCGACTCTAGTAACCAGTTGAAGTTTTGAAAGCTTATTTTTTTCATCTAACCAAACTCTATCTCTAAATTTTCGACAATGCTCGATGGACTGAGTCCTCATCAATAGGATGAATGAATTAACGTCTCAAAGAAGGAAAAACTAGCAGCAATTCAGTGGATTTTTTGTTCTCTTTTGTAAAATTCTCATTTGTGGTAACTTTCAGTGCTGAGCATCCATTGATGGGGAACTTGAGCAGCTGCTATCCTTGTCTACCGCTGTGTATTAAAACAACTAGAAACCAACAGCTATATTGATGGATAAACTGTAAAATCTATAAGAAATTAGGATATAAGTTCATTCTTTGGTTGCTGCTCAAGTTATAATTCGGTTGATAAATTGAAACAATGTTGGATTTATTGTTGTGGGACAATCTACTTTTAGGTCATAGTATATGACTATGTTTTAAAAAAAAAATATGTGCCATTTTCTGGTGATGTGGCAACTATACTGGATGTATTATGATCCATAAGCTGAACGTATACAAGATGGGGAAACTATAAGTTAATTGATAAAAAAAATCAAATATACAAGGTGGAGGAACTAGAAATTGAATAGCACTCCAGCTTTTAACTTGTTGAATCATTTGTATGATTAACCTGATATTTTGTCATTAGTTGTTAGTTCCTACTGAGAAACTGCTTTCTTGACTGTATCTAAATCCTGCTGTAACATAGCAAACCTTGGATGTTTCCATTGAATCTGTGTGATATATAAAAGTGATATACTAATGTGATAGTTCTCTTGTTCTGACATGACAAACTGTTTACCCTTTGCTAGAGACTTTTGATCGAGGAATGTATGCTGGTCCTGTTGGTTGGTTTGGAGGAAGGGAAAGTGAATTTGCTGTTGGGATCAGATCTGCTTTAGTGGTAAATGTAAGTTAGCTGTTCCAGTTTCATTGTTTTCTTTCTTGTTTTTGTTACTACGATCATGATAACGAAACAATGTTGGAAACATCCTGACACATTTTGAGTGAATGTAATTCAATAAAGCATCTTCATGCACTTGTATTACTAATTAGTATCATGCAATCATCTTTTCTGAAAGACCTGATTTTTACTACATAATTTATTGAGGAAGGTATTTTCATTTGTTCCAACTACTACGAAGGTCACTGCCTTCTATTTGTATCATCAAAGAAGAAAAACAACTTCCAGTGTTTCCCACTAAGTTTTACCCCTTTTGCTAGTTTAAATCTTAGTCAAATGCATTTCACTTGTCCAATTACAGGGAGTTGGCATGTTAGTTTATGCTGGTGCTGGAATAGTAGAGGGGACAAATCCTTCCTCGGAGTGGGAGGAGTTGAATCTGAAGGAATCCCAGGTTCAAACATGTGCTAACTCCTCCTAGTATTTTCTGTCACTTTCTTGTGTGGATATGTTATTCGCTCCCGCTCCCTTTTCCACCACCCCTTTCAGTTCACAAAGTTGCTTCGGTATGAAGACACCGTTGCGTTCTTTCAAGAATTAAAGAGGACAAGCACGGCTAGTTGAATGGTAACTTCATTATCCCTTGGTTGGGATTGTATGTCGCTTTGCTCCTCATCTTATACATATATGCTCTTGATTTCTTCACGACCTCTACGCGATAGATCGATGCTAATGATATGTGTCAATCTTTATGCAAGTAAAAGTGTCAATGCACTTTTTATTAGTATTTCTTTCTGCAACATTATTACAAATTCTAGTGGCATTCTTGCACTTTATCGGATAAGTTTCTATCTGCTTGGTTCCTGAGTTCAAAGCTATGGCAGGTGTTTGGTACTTCACATACACGCATTATGATCGCTATATCATGAGAAATGTTTACCTTCTCAATTGCAGTGCTCACTGACAATGGATTGATATTGGCTAATATTAATTGGTCGGCTACTCCATTCATCCATCTAAACTAGCTAGGAATGGGGATTGATTCAGCATGCTCGGGCAAAGAGATGAGTATCTTCCATGACAGTTCAAATCCAATGTTGTCTGTCAGGTGCAATCGTAGTAGCATCTGTTTCATTTCTTTTATGACATTATTAGGAAATTGAGATACATACGAGATGAGTATGCATAATTATATCAACATTTTATACTCGAGATTATCATTGAATTGCGTCAATGGCATATTTTGATGGTTAATTTGACCTCTTGCATTGTTCTGTATTCTTGTTTTGAGTGGGTGAAGTGGGATAAGTTTTCAACTTTTCAAAACAAATTAATACCATGGACATCAAATACAAATAAAGTCAGTCAAATTGAACTGCATTCCAATTTGGATTTTCAAATTGGAATGTTCCGATTTAGTTTCAATTTTCCTTTTGTACTTTCAAATTGAAATTTTACTGTTTAATTTCAACTTTTCTTATGAAACCGCAAAATTTGAACCAAACCGACTCCTATAATACATGTATGAAACAAAAAACTTGATGAAACCTGAGATGCAAATTGACATATTCTCATCTCTATAATACATGATGCAAAAAAAAAAAGAAAAAAAAGAGAATTAAAAGAGTATGACAGCATGATTTATAGATCATTTGAACATCCATAAATATGTAAGTATTTGCTAAACACATGATATTTTTAACTGTACCTTTAGTAGATTCCAAGGTTCAACATCCATCCCATCCTCGTCTTTCTCGTTGTCAGCTTCAACCATTTGATTTTCTGGTACTCCCTCATGGTTATCCAAAACCTATTGCAAATCTCAGAGCTATGAAAATCGATGATGTACACATTCATCAGTTTAGTAGCGAGTGAATGGAAGACACGTGAAATGCAACGAGGGATAAGAGAAGTATTGTGACAGTTGTAATAGAAAAACTGATATATTCGAGATATGACTTAAAGTAATAAATCGTCTGTGTCTATTTATTAGATAAATAAAACTTTACTATTTGAATGCATATTTTCTATTTGTATAATTAGATATTAAATTTATTTATTGAACGTCTATAATATAATTCATAGCATGAAATAACTAGTGATTAAATTACGGTTAATGAATATTTCTATTGTAATTATGAATATATTAAAAAAAATTCTAATTAATGAATTGATATATTCAGATATCATAATTCTGTAAGATAAATATGAATTATACTCCTTGATCAGTTAGCCTAACCAAGCAACTATTCCCTCTCAGCCTCAAACTCTCTCTCAATCTCAACTACAGTTACAGTTACAAATACGTTGATAAAGAATTTATATGTTGATAAAGAGTCACAAATATTTAAAATTTTATTTAGGAATAATATTTTCGAATATGTTCATGAATATTATTCAAGAATATATTCACTAAGATTCACGAGTTGAATACACACACCTTCAAATTTATTCATTTAATTTAATAAATTATTTAAATTTATTTATTTAATTAATTTTATATGTATTCAACTAATATAAATAATTTCTTATTAAATCAAACACTCAACTGATTTCTGAATATTTACTTTATTTACCTTCCTAAGATCATTTGATTCGAGTAAACAGGCAGGAGAGAATAAACATAGGTAAAAAAAAAAATAAAGTATTTTTTTTTCAAATGCTAAATTCTCAAAAAGATCATTTTAAATATTAATTAAAAAAGTTTTATATTAACAAACTTATTTGGGCCTCGAACGTCAATCTATCATGTCCGGTCCAGCACGCCTCCTCTTGGATGGTGAGTTGGGGGGGGATCTTTATGTAGAATGTTGATTGTTGGAGGGCCATATTACAAAAAAAATAGTGAAGTAATGAATGAGAAAACAATAAATAGTGTTATAACGACATTATCCTATCTGTTCTTGCCTCTCGTCTCCCCCCATTCCGCTATGGAAGCCATCTACTTCTCGGCATCGCCTTCCCGCCATCTCTCCGTCGGTCCTCCGTCTCTCCAGTTCACAAGAGTCTTTTGCAGCTCAATTAGAGGGGCTGGAAGGCAGAGCCTTCACTCCAATACCTCTAGTTCCTGGACCGGCTCGACCCTTTACACCGGATCTTCCGGCAGAACCCTGTTCGTTGTAAGCTCGCCTTGAGCTTTAAAATTTTAATCAGAAGTCACTTTATTTTCTTGTTTTTCACTTTTCATGATCGGAAGATCTATTAATCTCAGAGGGAAGTTTGGAGCTGGATTCATTCGAAATCTGAGCGTGTTCGTAGAGGGAGATGCTGTATAGTAAAGGCGGAGATGTTTGGTCAATTGACTACTGGTCTAGAAACAGCGTGGAACAAGCTCAGAGGCGTAGGTCTGCAGTTATTCTTTTTCATCACTGTTTCCTTGGAGTCCTTACTTTGAAGTGAAAATGCTGGGGTTTTTTCCCCCTGGAATGTATACTGTGAATTGATGGAAAATTCCAATCTTTGGCAGATGTTTTGACCAAGGAGAACATTGCAGAACCGATGAGGGATATTAGGCGAGCTCTCCTGGAAGCAGATGTGAGTTAATCGTCATATCTTTGATGGAAAACTCGTATATCATTGAATTCTATGGCCTTTTCATATTCTTTTGTGTAGGTAAGCTTGCCCGTGGTGAGAAGGTTTGTGCAGTCTGTTAGTGATCAGGCTGTTGGTGCAGGTGTGATACGAGGTGTGAGACCTGACCAACAGTTAGTAAAGGTACTTATGAAAATAACGCTTTTCTCACAATTTTGTAAGATATATCAAACTTTGTTCTTTGACTGAGTTTAAACCCTTTCCCACTAACAACATCATGCGCACAGATTGTGCATGATGAGCTTGTGAAGTTGATGGGTGGAGAAGTTTCAGAATTGGTATTTGCAAAGTCTGGTCCGACAGTAATTTTACTAGCTGGTCTTCAAGGTGTCGGAAAGACAACTGTTTGCTCTAAGCTTGCCTTCTACTTAAAGAAATTGGTGAAGATTGAGGATGCTCATGTTTTCTTAAGTCTTTTCCGCACAAAAAAACTCCACATTCTATCGGAGCTAATAAAGAAAAAAAAATGGTTTCCAGGGTAAGAGTTGCATGTTGGTGGCTGCTGATGTGTATAGGCCTGCAGCTATTGACCAACTCAAGATTTTGGGTGAGAAGGTAATTACAATATGTTTTTTGTATATTCAAGAAATTATGTTATATTCAGGTAGTTTTGTCATTGCCATGTTCTTATCATCATGATGTTCTTCTCATTAACTCATTTTGTGGGGGTATCTTTCATAAATGCCAGTGTATAAGCTATAATCATCCAGTAGAATCTTGTGTTAAAGTTGAAGGTGTAAGGGGCTGAGGGAGGCCAAAAAAATCTCTTGTTAATCTAACAATAACTGATGTAATTGATCTAACTATTACCAGTGCTACAACCTTGCATAGAGTTCGATGAAGGGATGAAATTCATATAGCTAACCCTAACTAGTTGGGATTTACACATCCTAAATATGATGATATGTACTGGCTTTTATAACACGATCTCAGATTTTTATGTTACCTTTGTATTGTTTATGATACAGATTTTTTATTTTCCTAGGTATGATATGGTTCTTTGTATTGATTCCTTTTGTGTATTTTAATACTGACAGTGTTCTAGTGCAGATAGATGTCCCTGTTTATGCAGAAGGTGTGGATGTAAAACCAGCAGAAATAGCTAAGCACGGTCTTGAGGAAGCCAAGAAGAAGTCAATTAATGTTGTTATAGTTGATACTGCTGGAAGATTACAGGTCATTAAAGCTTATTTGTGTCATGTTGCTAACGTACATGATGTTTCATTGTTTTTTATACATGACAATGGGAGTAATTGTTTTTCTGTTAGTTTATATAAATATCAGCATGGAGTGGGCTATCAAGTTTTTGTTTTACCATACTGGTGGAACAACCAACTATGTTTATCATGTATTTAAGCAATCCATTGTAAAGATGACAAAGCATGTTAAATGAGCCTCGAAAATTCAGCCAAAAAAATTCCTGTACTCATTTGAAAGAGACGCATTGACTTGTTTCTTAAACACTTAATATATGCAGCCAAATCTCCTTCAGTTTACTATCTTGTCTATGGAGAACGAGGAGATCCTTAACAATGAAAATCATCATAACATTTTATTTTTAAGTTCAAGCTCATTTTAACATTATACTTCAATTCAATTAGATTGATAAATCAATGATGGATGAGCTGAAGGAAGTAAAGCAGGCACTGAATCCTACTGAAGTTCTGCTGGTGGTTGATGCAATGACTGGCCAAGAAGCTGCAGGTGGGTGAAAGATTGTGCCAATCTGCTTAAGCTCTTCCAGCATTCTTTGTTGACATGCTGTATATTGCAGAAAACTAAAAACTAGGATCAGTAAGACTCTTCATTGTGTGTTTGTTTAGTTATTCTGACTATTAATATTCATCTACTTAATACTACTAGTTAGTAGTTAATATAACTAGCTGCTTGTAATATGGAAAATGAGGAATTGTTTTCACTGTACAGTTTGAACTTACATCTGATTCATTATCACTGTTTACTTTGTAGCCTTGGTTACTACATTCAATATCGAGATTGGTATTACTGGTGCCATACTAACTAAGTTGGATGGTGATTCTAGAGGTGGAGCAGCTTTGAGTGTTAAAGAGGTTAGCCTTTCAATGTGTTCCCAAGTGGTTATGCATCTATTTCTTCATTCTTCATCTTTTGCTTGTAGAAACCTACTACAACTTGTTTCGTCATAGAAAATTGAATAGATCACATCTTTGGGAAAAGAAAATTCGAAGATAAAAATAAACCATACCTTGGTCTAGATGGATAAATGCATTACAAAGTTTATGCATATGCCACAATTTAGCCAATTCAATTTCATAACTGCTCATGAACCTGTTCATTTGTTTGTTTAACATTGACATCAAGAATTCTTATTATTCTAACAAGTGAGAAAAACTTGTTTTTTGGTGCATTTTGCTTCTACAACTACACATCATTTGATTCTCTCTCTCTCTCTCTCCCTCTTGTTTGCTTAATTGTATTCTCTTTTTTTTTCCCGTTTTGAAACATACCGCCACATAGACATTTTAGAGCACAGTATTCATTAGAAATAAATGATCTTTGCCCTAATGTACTATACAAAAGACTTTTGGTTATATCTGAACACAATACATATAAAACAGGCTGATTCAAGAGATGTTATGAATTTTCATATTCATTTTTATCCAGGGGAAACTATGTAGTTTTATAATCTGGAATTTGATCATTTCATTCATATGTCTAGAATACCTCAGTTACCTTTACCACGTAGATCACCATGTCTGAGTATCATATTAAAAATTGACCAATCTCCTTGCTTGCTGGGGGCCACTGATAAAATTGTGATCTCATCTTTCATAAGCATTCATTCACACTTGCTGTGAACCCACTCTTGTTCTTATACATTTTTTTTCTTGTGCATCACAGGTATCAGGAAAACCTATTAAGCTAGTAGGAAGAGGCGAGCGTATGGAAGATCTAGAGCCTTTCTACCCTGACCGCATGGCAGGTCGCATATTAGGGATGGGTGATGTTCTTTCATTTGTTGAGAAAGCACAAGAAGTTGTAAGCATTTCTTTCTGTCAAAGTTATTATTTTAGGCGACTTGTTACTTTGATTTAAGAGGATCTATTATGCTAGTAGATGCGGCAAGAAGATGCTGAGGAGTTGCAGAAAAAGATCATGAGTGCAAAATTTGACTTCAATGACTTTTTAAAGCAAACACGCGCTGTTGCACAAATGGGTTCAGTGAGCCGTGTGATTGGTATGATTCCAGGGATGGGCAAGGTATCCATTTTATATGCTTGTTCTTTCTTCCTGTGTTTCCGATGACCTACTCCTAAGGTCAAAACTTGGAAATAACGCTACAAGAGATAATTGAAAACCAATTCCATCGTTAGGAATTAGAATATTAGTTCTAATTTTTCACATTTTATGTTTGCAAAAGGTGACTCCAGCACAAATTCGTGAAGCAGAGAAAAACTTGAAGATCATGGAAGCAATGATTAATGTGATGACCCCAGGTAAATGTGAGGTTGATGGAAGTTCCATTCCTTTGTACGCCTTAGTTATGCCCCAACTACATGGGATAATAGCATAGTTTCTTCCCTCCCTTTGTCTTTTCTGTCTTCTCTCAAATTTATAACTCATAAGAATATAACATAACATTCTTGCTCAAACAAAACTGTATAAATCTAATGTTCAATCTTCTTTGTTCTATCTATGGATATATTGTTATATCAATTGTAATGTGGATGTGCCAAGAATATAATTACTTAATTTTGACATAGAAATATACATTTTAAGCATGAATTCCTAAAGGTCATATCCCTATGGAAAGTATGTGTTTTCATTGCTGCTCATTCTAGTGACTTGACCTGCAGAGGAACGAGAACAGCCAGAGCTGTTAGCTGAATCAGCTGCTAGGAGAAAGAGAATTGCTACAGAGTCTGGAAAGACAGAACAACAGGTTTTTTACTCGGCTTTACAATTTCATTCAAGCATAAGAAACTATGCTGGATCCTATAGAGGTCTGTGATGTTGCAGGTTAGTCAACTTGTTGCTCAGCTATTCCAAATGCGTGTTCGCATGAAGAATCTATTGGGTGTGATGCAAGGAGGATC
This sequence comes from Boesenbergia rotunda, assembly GCA_024364735.1. Taxonomy (NCBI): domain Eukaryota; kingdom Viridiplantae; phylum Streptophyta; class Magnoliopsida; order Zingiberales; family Zingiberaceae; genus Boesenbergia; species Boesenbergia rotunda. The sequence goes on along the minus strand of JAGFNQ010000814.1, from coordinate 26,235 downwards.
AGTTCCGGCCTTGAGCAACCTAGAGGAGTCTTTGAAAGCCGAGCAAAAGGTATCAATTGTGGTTTGATTTAACCTCTTGATAATCATTGTCTAATGTTTGTCGTAGTAGTTTGTTCGACGCTAGTTGAAGAATAGTAATGCTCTCTTCTAGGATTTTGTGCTATCAGTTAGGCAAGATTACCCAAATGATCTTGGCATAAAATCAGCTTCAGACACAAGTATTGAGGTCTTAATTTCATAGATATAAAGAGTTGATCTACAAAATGATGGATTGGAGGAACTTATTGACATCTTTTTTTTCGTAATCTACAATTTGGAGGAACTCATTGGCACAATCTATCATATGTATTTCAACAGGCACCTCCTGGAACAGCACGAAGGAAAAGGAGATCCGAGCAACGAAGACAGTTTGCAGACTCAGCGTCAGCAAGGCCTACTCCTCGCGGATTTGGAAGCAAGAACTAAGATCATATTTGGAACTTTTTGTAGCTGCGTAATGATCTGTAGTATCTTTTGGTCCTAGAGAGTCCAATTTTAGAATGTCTTCCGGATTTGATTTTATTGCTATTATTCTTGTGAAGGTACTTGTTTAACCCCTGCAACTTGATCTAAATACATTCTAGAATATCTATTCTAGTCATTTTGCAGTTGGTTATAAATATGGGTTTTCCTCCACATAATTAACGGGCTATTACCCTTTCAAAATATCAACTAAATAAAAAAATAAAGATTATTTTATTATTAATGACGTTGAATATTAATTTTTAAAAGAAAAAAGATTATAATAATAAATTGTACTGAGAAGATATTAAATTTAAGATTTTTTTAAAAAATAATAAATTGATAAAGATAGTAAAATTATTAAAAATAAAAATTAATGGTTGAGTTGGAGTAGAATTGAATTCACGTGAATTAGTAGTCATGCAGACGTCTGTGGCTAGATTTTTAGTTATAGTATATTTTATAAAAAAAAAAATTTTAAATGAAATATGAATTTTAGGATGTTTGACTTCTGAATCGTCAACCACGAATATTTTCCGATTTATCCTGATGGTCGATGGGAAATTTTTGTGGGGCCGAGTAGATCGTTCGAGGTTCGACATTACTCAATCTTGTTAATCATTTTTTGCCTCGAGCTTTGGTGCAATATAAGAGCGACTAGTTGTTATCATATGCATCCACGGTTCAATTCCCAGCAACGACGTATTTTGTAAGATTTTTTTTCAAATAGGGCGCGAACCTTAAGACGCTGGGCTTCTAGATCACCCGCCGCGAGCGCTTCCCGATTTATCCTAGCGGTTGGTGGGAAACTTTCGTGGGGCCGGGCCGATCACCCGAGGTTCGACATTACTCAATCTCGTTAATTATTTTTTGCTCCTAGGGCTTTGGTACAATGGAAGAGCGACTAGTTATTATCTTATGCATCCGTGGATCGATTCCAGCTACGGGGTATTTTGCAAGAATTTTTCCTCCAAATGGGGTGCGAACCTTGGGATGTTGCACTTCTAGATCGCCTGCCATGAGCGTTGTTGGTGCAATCTTTATTAGGTCAGGGTTGACCTAGTTTGACTAGATTTGAGTGAACTTGAGTTTCGATGTTTGAAGATTAGGAAAAGTCCTAGTGGAACTAGGTGAAATCCAGGTGAATCGGGGAGATCGTATGCTAGCACGGGAAAAGTCCTAGTGGGACTAGGCACACCTAGTGCGACTAGGTGAAGTCTAGGTGGATTGGGGAGATCGCACGCTGACACGGAAAAAGTCCTAGTGGGACTAGGTAAGTCCAGGTGGATCGGAGAGATCGCATGCTGGCACAGAAAAAGTCCTAGTGGGACTAGGTGAAGTCCAGGTGGATCGGAGAGATCGCATGCTGGCACAGAAAAAGTTCTAGTGGGACTAGGTGAAGTCCATGTGGATCAATGAGATCACACGTTGACAAGGTGGAAGTCTACCAAGAGACTAGACTTAACTTGATGGTTAGACAAACCTAGTTGGGAACTAAGTTAAGTCATGGTTGGGAACTAGGCAAGGGAAAATCCAAGTCGGTCAAAGGTTTGATCGGACACTTGGTGAAGAAGTCCTAACAAGTCACGATTGACCGGGGTTAGACAAGGGAACCCTAGACTTGTGACACAAGTTAGGGTTGGGGCCAATCGATTAAGTAATCGATTGATATTAATTTCTTGCAAACAGAAGGACTCTTAATCGATTGGGTGATTGATTAAAGAGTGAATGAATCGATTGGGTAATCGATTGGGAGAATTAGGTTGCGAGAACAAAAACAGACTTAATCGATTAGGTAATCGATTCAGCCTCTTCTTGATCAATTGGACAATCGATTAAGGAGGGTGTTAATCGATTGGTCAATCGATTACGGTGGAATTACGCGAGAGCACAAAGAGGCGTTAAATCGATTCAGTAATAGATTAAGATCGTCTTAATCGATTGGCTAATCGATTAAGCTTAAAAAATTAGCCGTTGAATGACTAAGTTTGTCGTGGTAATCGATTGGGTAATTGATTAGGGGACTCTAGGTCACAAGTATATAGGATTTTCACGCAGGTTGAAGCGGCATACCTTCGCGCATCTCTTCGAACACTTCGACGATTCTTCTCCTCCTTCTTTGCTAGTCTTTTAGTAAGTGTTGGTGCACTTCAAGAGACATTTTCCAAGCAAAAAGAAGAAGAAAGCAAAACAAGCAAAGATCTAAGTGTACAAATCTTATAAGATTTATTGTATTTGCTTGAGTTTCTTAAGTGCTTCTTCTTGTAAGTTTATAAGAGGTTTCTCCACCTCATGGAGGTGGATACCAAGTCAAATCAAGGTGTTAGCATTGCTCAAGTTTTCCACCGTAATAAATCTTCATCGAGCAAAGATATGAGCTAATCACCTTCTTTCTAGCTCGCCTACCGATCCTAACAAGCGTTTCCCGATTTATCCTTGCGGTCGGTGGAAACTTTCGTGGGGCCTAACTGATTGCCCGAGGTTCGACATTACTTAACCTCGTTAATTATTTTTTCCCCGTGGCTTTGGTGCAATGGATGAGCGACTAGTTGTTATCCTAGACATTCATGGTTCGATCCCTAGTTACGACATATTTTACAAGAATTTTTTCTCCAAATGGAGAGTAAACACTGGGACACTGGGCTTCTAGATTGCCTATCGCGAGTGTTTTCTGATTTACCCTAGCGGCTGATGGGAAACTTTTTAGGGTCGGATCAATCGTCCGAGATTCGATGTTATCCCATCTCGTTAATCGTGAATTCACATGAACAGCGAAATTAAAATTATATTAATTTAAATTAGTGAACATTTTGATTAAAGTCAGATTAATTTTAGGGAAAATTTGAGAAAACTCCCCAAGCCCAAACTCATCTTTGCATGCAGTCCCCATTTGAAAATTCCTTTGCATGTACTCCTTGATGGGATTGACAAGACAGTTTTGTATGTTATTTTTTTATTAGTATAAAAGAGTAAAAATTTAGTATACATTGTAAAGATTTGAGTATAAATTATTTGAGATTGAGTACTAATTTAAGAAATTTAAATATTATTTGAAAAAATTTGAGTATACATTGCTTCATTATATAGTAAAAATTACAATATACATTATAAAAATTTAAGTATGAATTGATTTAGATTGAGTATTATTTGAAGAAATTTGAGTATAAAATTTAAAAATTTAAGTATGTGAGGTTGCATCCACCACATCCAGATTTTCACATGAGGGGTCACCAAAATTGTATACTCAAATTTCCTAAAATTAATACTAAATCACAAATAATTTATACTCAAATCTTTATAATATATACTGAGTTTTCACTCTTTTATACTCAATTCATCAGGGAGTAAATGTAAAGAATTTATCAAGTGGGGAGTGCATGTAAATTTATATTTGGGATGGGGGAGTTTTCTCCAAATTACCACTTAATTTTACATGGATTACGAAATATTTTTTTTTTTAAGGAATTAGGTAGCGTCCTTCCTCTCATATTCTCTCCCGTTGTTTTCCCCAACTAACCATCATCGGAACCGCCGCCTTCGCCCTCCTCGTCCACGCACCCGCCGACCTCTCCATTTCTTCGGCATCCTCTTCCCCTCCCAGTCCTCTCCCAGACGCAGAAGCCTCTTCTCCTTCCTCTTTGTCCAGCAAGCAACAGGAACACAGCAGCTCCCCATCTCCTTCTTCTGTTCACAACAGCAACAACAACGTAGTTGCTGCCCCTCTTCCAGCAATAGCAAGTCCAACATTTTCCCAGCAGCCTAGTTCCTCTTTTTCCAAGCAAACAGCAGCAACATCCCCCTTTTGTTCCTTTTTCTTCAGCAAACGGCAAGAGCTTCTGCCTCTTCTCCCAGCCAACAGCGGCACATACTGTTGTTGCTGTTCATCGCCGTTGCAGCAGGTATTGTGTGTTGTTGTTAATCGCAGAAAGTGCTGCTATTCACCACCGCTCGCTGTCTGCCCTCTTTTTGCCCTAACTAAGAAGGATCATAGGTTTCTCTCAATTTTCGAACCTCCTGGCATGGTAAGGATTGATAAATAATTGTTTTTGATACTGAGAAATACTTGATTCGGACTAATCATGATATTTTTTTAGGTTTGATTGACACAAATATTTTTTATCAACGAAACAACTCCATTGTTTGTCGGTCAGGGAATGGTGCCAGGTGAATATTTTATTTCAATATATTTTGATATAGGTTGGTTTACCTAATTTAGAATATGAAAATTAAAATTATTCTTCGATATTAATAGGTGTTCTTTAGGAAATTGTGAATATATTGAAGTAGCAGGATCAAAATTTTTGGTCTATCGTCTTTGAACTTTTAGTAATTATTAGTTTTTTTGGTATTACTACCATTGTTGGATAGATATCTAGAGTTCTGAGTTATTTTCATATTGGATTTGTAGATACGAGTTCGAGTGGAGTATGTTGATTTGTTGACACTTGGAGTTTTTGGCTATACATAGAGGTGGGTAGTTCTATTCTTTGGCTTCTATATATTTCTTTGTGCATCAATAAGTAGAAAAAAGGATTATATATCCTTGTGCATGAGTTATCATCAAATTTCAGTCCTTGTTAAAATCTAGCCAGCCTTATCTGGGTGGTGCCTCAGAGCAGCTTTCCGGTAAGCTTTCTTTACGTCAGATGAAGAGCTAGATAGTTCAAGTCCCCTGAATCATAGTCATAGACATGAAATTGTAAGAAACTTACAGGATCAGATCATTAGTGAGCAACTTAAAATTTTACTATCTCGAAATGGATGTAAAAAAGAAAATTTAAAAGGACTGATTCTTATGGGTCAGTTTCCAAAGAGATATGAGGGAAACATGCATTATTTTTGTTGTGAAATGCTCAAATTGTCCCAAGTTGGAACTATAAATCACTTTTCCATATTTGATTTTGAAAGTCCAATTTTTGAATCTTCATCTTGTTCTTTGGCACTACAACAGGAGACAAGATGGAGTTTAAACCCACCTTGGTTTAAACTAAATATTGAAAGGCAAATATATATATATAGAGAAGTAAAAAACAAAATATCCTATAACTAGATATCCCATGCAGACTATATGCATAAAATATAAGAAGTGTCATAGTCAGAAAAAAAATGTAGACATGGTGGAAATAACAATTGAGAAGTTTAACGATATGCTTTGGTTTCATCCACAAATGGACTGAAAGTTGGATTGTAGTTGATGACAATCTTCAACAGATATCTACAAAATATGTATTTGGTGATAATCTTAACTCGTCGTGTAACACAATCTTCACCTTGCCAAGCCTTTAGTACCTCGTTTGCACCGAGCCCTCTAAGCTTCACCTTGCTAGGCCTTCCCTAGGATGCGCCAAACTCTCCAAGCTTGCTTCATATCATCCTTCACCTTGGCTTTGACTTCACTTTGTTATGAGCAAGGTTGTAAAAATCGCTAGGCGGCAGTCGGGCGGAGGACTACCGCCTAGCGCCTAGGCGGCCTCGGCGGGGCCTAGGCGGGGCCTAGGCGTTTTTACTGTTTATAGTACTATTCCAAGTCATATAGTATTTGGCATATAGTATTTTTGGTATATAGTATTTTTGGTAATACTATAAACAGATCCAAGTCATAAAGACTATCTATAAGCTAACCATATTCCTCCTTGAGCTTCAATAAGCTAACCAGATTTGATTTGATTTGCTGTAATTATTAGGAAACCAGAAATAAGCTAACCATATTTCTCCTCGAATCCCACTTTTCTATAATTTTATATCAAATTTCTTTAAAAAATTTTTTTAAAAAAACTGACCTGGGCGGCGCCTAGGCCGCCCAGGCGCCGCCCAGGCCGCCTAGTCGCCGCCCAGCCCGCCTAGGCGCCGCCTAGGCGGCGCCTAGGCAGCCACTTGCCACAATCGTGCCGATTCGCACAAAATCGGGGCGGCTGGGGGCCGATTGGCGCCCCGAGTTTTACAACCATGGTTATGAGCTTCGAAGCCGTCAAACTAGCAGCCGCTCTATGCAGCTCATCCTAGAGCTCACCTTGTCAACTCTTTGATCTGTCATATGCACTAAGCTTCTCGAAATTGCTCCATGTCATCCTTTCAAATTCACCTCATTACAAATCTTTTAGCCATCGAGTCAAATGATCTCATAACCACATCAAACTAACTAAACTCCATTGAGTCAACATGCTCCAGCCTCCATGAGAGTCATGTCTACTTTGTCAAGCTTTTGCACACTTAATGTGCACTATTGCAGACACAAAATAAACATAATGTAATGCCTTTGTCAAATACATCAAAAAAACCTTTTGATCACTTCAGAGCATCATTGCACCAACAAACCATGTATGGTTGTTTAGCCTTATTGAAAGTTGGATCCTATTCCTTGTTTATACCTTGGTGCCCGATTTGACTTGTTGAATTGTCTGCACTCTGTAGTCCTAATGGTTTTTAAATGAATGACAGTTAATTATTCTTATTAGAAATAACCTTTCATAAATCATTAACAAGACATACATAGTTACTTATGTTCTCTATTTTTGAAGGCCTGTATAATATGTAGTGGATTTCACTCAGCTGAATTTCTCTAACACATTCCTATAGCTCTGGCAAAATCCTAATATGCCTATCTAGTTCAATGAGTTTAGAACCACAAAAAATGAGCAAGATATCGAGAGCTCACTATATGTTGTGTTTTGATTTCAATTAATGTTGACATTGCTGCTGTAATTGTTTTCATTAATAATGCTAATATCAAATGAAAATCTTTGCATTAGTCATAGAACTTCTACTATAGAGGTTTTGCTAATGCCCTGCTTTTGTCTTGTTCTTTATACACACTGATCTTTAATTTCGAGAGATGATCCACTATTTTATCTAAATGCAACGCTTGTTAATATATCTGCAGTGTGGGTCACTTAAATATTTGCTCTACAAGGCTATTTTCAGCTATTGTTATTTGTGTGTTCTTTCTATTTTGTAATTAATACCTTGCCCATAATAAAATTATTGCCTTCAGAAGGGCCTATGGCTGAAGAGCATCTAGCAACATTAATAGGGGAGCTGACTCTCGAAAAAGTTGCCGTTTCATCCATTGGATTTGAAGAAAATGATCCAATCGGTATGCTTAAGTCTGAAAACTTCTAATTTAAACTGTCAGTTCCTCCAGCCCATCGATCAGGAGAATGGTTCCCCAGTAAACAAATAACTGCATATGAATAAACCTATATCCTTTCTTACTATATCTTGTGAATTTTTCTATATTAGTTATGTTTAGTATTTCCACTATACTAATTGTACATTGACATTTCTTAAAGCTTCCAGAATACTCTATTTTAGTGATTTGTATAGAAACAAAATAAATTGCTTCTGTGTCGAAATTAATTAGTTACAACTTAGTAATTGTTTCTAGAAATTTTTTATGCTGGATCTTAGTGATCTGTATTCCTACAAACCGACTTTATGAGAAAACTTTTTTTTTTTTTTTTCATTTCAGAGCATGCGTCTGATGACTATTGGCTTGATGATGAGCCTCCTGTTGAGACTTCAGGTGCCGAGTTGATCAGAGAGCAGAAGTGGCGCCGTGGCCATTTTTATACAGTATCCTTGCTGACCTTATTCTGTGTGACTCTTCTTGATGAACTTTTATTAAATTATTTAGAGTTTTTAAATTCTAATGCCAATAAATCCTTGACAAAAACTTATATGGGTTATCGAGATGGTATATCTGCAGGCAAAGAGGCTTCTGCCCAAGAAGGTTTCAATGTGGGCTTCAAGCAATCCGCACATGATGGTTATAAATGGGGCAATGTTAGGGGAATTGCAAGGTAATAATTTTTCATCCTCATTTAGCCTTTGATGCATTATCGATTAATTATTGTAAAGCAATATCTTTTTCTCGAAGTTTCAAAAAGCATAGATTGACAGAATATGGCCTACCTATGCAACAAACAATTTCAATTTTGTTATTGATCATGTATAAGAAATTTAGAAATAGTCATACTAGATACTTGATATCCACCGAGTCGTACCTGGTTCCTCTAACAACATAGCTGTTAACTCATGGCACCCTTAAGATTCTGATGTGAATTGATTTTCTTTTATTTAAAAAAAACGGTTTGATATTATAGGATCATATTTTTATATAAAAATTCAGCATGATATTAGTTATACACTATTTTTCATCTTCTATATATATATATATATATATAACTGTTAGGGTATTGTTTTTTCTTCCTGTCTATGCTGTGGCTTAGTTATCTTAATTTCTCATCTGGGTGTTTATTGCTAGGAATTACTATTAACTAACCTATTTGAACTCTTATCTTTTCTCTTTATTTGCAGTGCATTTGCTAGTCTTCCAGACGATTCAAAGAAGAAATTGTTGAAGAAATTCGAAGATAAAGAAAAATTTCACAGTTTATACAAGTCGGTGGAAGCAATTTCCACCGAAAATGCCCTGAAAATGTATTATGTCCATCTCTTGCAAAATGATCAGCAATTCAAAGAACAACTGAAAGGGAATCCTCAAGAATCAACATCAGCATCAGCAGGTGAAGAATCAAACTCTAATGAGTTAAACTTCCTTCTTGAGGTTCTTACATCACTCGTTCATGAAACTTCAAGAATCAAGTCGAGTATTGTGGAAAAGAGTGGATTTGATAACAAGTAGCATTGTTTATGCAAATTCATTACTATGATTTGATACTATAATTAGGGTACCATGATATTTGGAGTTTGAGTGAATACTTGAAAAGTTAAGTTGTGGGATCTGATTGATTGATTTAGCTTGTAAAACCAAATTGTGGTAATGGGAATCAAAATTTTGATTGTGTTAGATTGTAGCGGGATGTAATTTAATTGTTCATTTAGTCGTTAAACCCTAGCAGATGCTAATTATCAGTGGAATGTCATTTTCGTATTTTAACCTTATAGCAGTGTATAAATAATTAATGGTTACTTTAGTCATTATCTCCTTATTTTATCCTCTTAGTTGCCACGGGTATTATACCTTGTATATATATATATTATCTGCAGAGAACAGAGAAACCTAATACAACTTTCCTTGGCCTTTTTTTCACCGAAAGCTCTTCATAACCTAAATAAATTTAGCCTGGATTGTTCCTCTTGACTATTAAAACTTCGAGCATGTTATACAAAGTTTTTTTTATCGAGCGTGTTAGAGTAACTACAGTGCGGGAGTTTTGTTGAGAGTACAAAGAGCTCCCTTGTTCTCGTATTCACACTATATCAAAATTAAAAACTTTTACATATCTCTTCGTTTATAAAAAAAATCTCTCAATGAGTTTTTTATGAATTTTATATTTTTCATTATATATATATTTCATCTCTCTTTCATATTTTACATTATATATAATTAATTTTTTTATAAAATTTAAATTCATAAATTTGAAATAACATTAATAATTAAAAAATTATATAAATATTATAGTACATCAAATGAAAATATATAAATTATAATAATATATAAAAATAAACTTAAACACATCTATACTCATTCAAGTCTCTATTTAATTTTTTCAATTATTTTCTAATATATATGAGTTGTCCTAATGTCATCTCATTAGTATCCTTTATAAGAATTTCATAATCCTTATGACAAATCTTAGCTTCCCGCAAAATAATTTTTGCATTTGATATTCTTTAATATTTTGCTATTCTTTGTCGATACTTTATTTCTTTGTGTCGACCTCTCTGACTTTGGATTTACCTTCCTCTTCGTTGCCTTTTGTCTTATCAGACGAATGTGGACTTCAAATTCATTCACATCAACACTCGTATCTGGATTTGATGTTATTCCCCTTAATTCGGATGTCCTTCGGATGTCCTTGCCTTCTTGCTAGAACAATGAGCAACTGATTGTAGAATATATTTCTCATACTTTGAGAACCTGTCGCACATGCATATACTTGAAATTCTTGTTATTGTTGTTAGCCTGTCACATATTTAGGACGTTCTCCAACACATTCTCATCACTTCAACCGCTTTGACGATGATTATAAAAATTATTATAGATTGCAAAAATTCATTTACCATCGGTTCAAACTTATAGTTATATGATTTTAGCCGCTGATAGCTTCTCGTTATAGATCTGGTGGGTCGATGCTTATTGTAGAAATAAGCTATATAGGTCCGGGTAGGCCGGTTAGAGGGGGTGAATAACTCTGCAAATCAAGGTAGCCAAATCTCTTGCTTTTGCTTAGCAAAGATAATCAAATTAATTACTTAAACAAAATAATAACATAAAACATATAAGAGACACAATAATTTACTTGGTTGGGGAGGTTGCTAATCAAAGACGGTTAAAAGCTTACTATCAAAATTCTTTTGTTAAAGGCAGAGCAACCTCTTATCGTCTTTGAAAAGCTCACAAAAGAGTTAGGAAAATGAAATACAATTATTGTTCCTTCTTCCTAGCTCTAGGAGGCATTTATAGCTCAATAGTCGAAGTGACTGTTTACTGACGTAACACTTAGGGCGCCTCAATTGAGACCCAGAACGCCCCGGTTGGATAAGATTTTATCCACTGCGCAAATGGTTACTTTCGGTTACTGTTCACTTGAGGTGTCTCAGTTCTGATTTAGGGCACTCTCAGTTTTAACTGAGACGCCTCAGTTTCAAAAATCTGCAAAATCAATTCTGGCACCCGAGATACCCTCAATCACAAGTGAGGCACCTCGGGTCTTCAATGCTAACTCCCGAGTTCACCTTTTCTGATCCCGCTTGCTTGGGTGATGCTCCGATCATTCGGAGTTAAGCTCACCTGAACCCAACTTCAACCTTCTCCTCGAGTAGACTTTCTCCTCGGCTTCTCGTCCCTTGGACGTCGTACACGTCCTTCTCATCCACCAATGTACTCTTCCCAACTACTCGTCCCTTGGATACACCGAGTCCGTTGGCTCCCTTCCCGTGTCATCCTTTCGCTCATTGTGTCTTCCGCTTGACTTCTTGTGCTCCTAAGTTTCTGCATACTTAGACACAAGACATCAAACACAACAAAACCTAACTTGACTCAGTTGACCATATTAAAACCAACCCGGGGGTACTTACAAGCTATACGTTTTCAAAAAGATCTATCCTTCTAGTCATTACTAATGACTCATCGGTGCTGATAGTTGCCCATGACTTTGTAAGGACCACATCTTCATCAAGAGACCAAAATCTTCGTTTTGAATCATCTATCTGTAGGACCGTTGCACGTGAGGAAGGGGGGGGATCACGTGACTTTTTAAAAAACAAACGATGCTTTTTTAAAGTTATAAAAACGTGAGCGAGTGCAACGAAAAATAATGAAAAAGCAATCACGCGAACATAAGTCGGTTTTACTTGCTTTGGAGCCTTCGGCGACTCCTACTTGCAAGGCCCAGGTCCCTTGGACCTTTCCGACGGGTAATCCACTAATAGTCTCTACCGGTAAACTCCCGGTAGAGTGAACGAGTATAAAAGATGAGTAGGAAGTGTAACAATCCTACATTTCCCACTTGATATAAATTAAGTACAAGTAAATAACTTTAAAAGTATTACCCAACACAAGTGTATAATTTTGATTGACTCGTGTGTTGACGTTGATCTTCCAGCAGTGATCGGACATAGTCATGTCGAAGTAGGGTCGCAGCAAAAAGAAGAGGAAGTGGAATGAACGCGAAAGCTTGAAGTCAAAGAAAGAATTGATTCAGAATTGTTGCCTTTATCTCTTGGCAGCAAGTCCTTATAAAGGACATCTGAGGTGTTCAGTTCCAACTGAGGTGCCTCAGATTAAGGAAACTCTATCCTCGATTTAAAGCCTTTGATCTCGCTTCTGATCCTCTGGAAGACGTCTTGAATCCCCTTCGAAGCGTCTCAGTTCGCAATTGAGGTGCCTCAGGTTGACCTGAGGCGGCTCAGTTCGCTAAACTTTTATTCGAGGCGTCAGCTGCGCGGAGGCGCCCTCAAGCACTCGAGGCGCCTCTAGTTCCAATTGAGGTGCCTCGGGCACTCTGTTCATCCGAGGTAATTTTTACAGTTTAAACCCTGTAAAATCACATTAGTCTAAAATAACAAATACCTACAAAACAAGGTTAGCATAACTACAATATGGACTAAATAAACTGAGTATTAAATAGACACTGTCTTCCTAAGATCAGGATTTAGTCAAAGGCCTCAACTTAGAGATTCGAAATGGTTCTAAGCTGGACCACGCCTAAAGTCCCTAACTGGGACTTGTCCTCATCGGAATTCGCTCTGCTAGTGACTTACCTCACTTACCTTATGCATATCTACTTAGCTCTATAACCTCACCAGGACTTTTTGCCAAATCTCCACCTAACTTTGACTTTAGCCAATTGTCAGCCCTGCGGATCCAACTGGACTTTTTGCCAAGACTCCACCACCTTGGACTTTTGCCAGGACTCTACCACCCTGGACTTCGGCCAGTTGTTAACCTCGCGGACCCAACTAGACTTTTTGCCAAGACTCCATCACCTTGGACCTTTTACCAGAACTCCACCACCTTGAACTTCGATCTAGTATCAGGTCCTAAACCTTTCAATCCTGCATACTCGGTAACAAGGTTAGAAAATAACATACCTAACTTTAATCCTTTTGTCATACATCAAAATCTGAGTTTGACCGTTAGCGCAAACTGCACCAACACTATCTCTGGTTCATCACATTCTTCTTGTGATAAGTGTGGTGGCCATTGAGTTACTGGAAAGATGATGACGTTAGAGATTCTTTGTCGCTAATAGATGGGTTGATAGTAGCCCTTCTTGATTCATTCGAAAGTATAATTGATGGTTGAATAAAAAAAATATGTAAGGAGAAGACATCCCAAATTGACCATCTATGGTTGACCAATCTTTGAGTGAATACATATTAAATGGAGCTGGGGCGGTGTTACTTGGATTCATCAATTTTTTTTTTTGAAAACTTTGGGAATTTGTGAAATTTGGAAGATATTGTAGAACATATGAAATATTTTGAAAATTTAGAGGGTATTGTGTTGAGAGAAAAAAATGATGATATTGGACATTTGGAGGAATACGAGTATTTTAAGAAGATGTATTTTTTTTTGTATTTGAAGAATTAAAAAGATTTGTAAAAGAAGTATTGAAAGTTTCATCCATCTCGAATACAATAGCAAATAAAAGGAAGAAATAAGAAGTAGAGAGTGAAGAGAATAATAAGATAAATGAAAAAAATGAGAGATTGAAAATATATTTATAATTTTTTAAAAAGTAAAAAAATTAAATTTTTCTTGTTGAACACGTCCAAAAATTAATCGTTCTTCAATGATTAATTGTTAGCTATTGTTCAACAGCTAATTTGTTAGCCATTATTCAATAGCATGTTTTTTAATAAATAAATATTAAAAAAGAAATCATTTTAATATAAAAAATTAAAAAATCTACTCTGCAAACATGAAATCGCTTCTAAAAAAACGAAGGAGCTGCTCCCTCTTACTATACTATGAGAGACAGCTTCCTCCCATTGACACTCCACCATGAAGTTTCTATTGTGGATGTCCTTATCCAATTTTAAAATTAGCTTATTACAGCCACAAAAGAAAATAATTTATCATATTTATTTAAGACTATATTATTATTATCAACATTATCAGATAGAACGAAAATTTCAACCTACCTACTAAATCACAATTCACAAATATTCACATCATATATCGATCATACTTTACATTTTTTTATCAAGGGGCATATTTCTTTTCAAAACATTGTAACTCTAAATGAATGCAAAAAAACTAATTTATTTTTGGCTTGAACAAAATCAAACCGAAGTTTAAAAAAACTTATTATTTTTTTAAAAAATTATTCTATAATTGAAACGAGATTAGCACGAAAAACGACAACAAGAACAACAGAGAACATACTAAATTTATATGGAAAATCCTTGACAAGAAAAATCACAGGCAGAAGAGGAAAAATCACTATGAACGGTGTAATACAAAGTTGGCGGCTCTGATAAAGTAAAGAGAAGTAGAGAGAAAAGAGAGGTAGAGAGAAAGAAAGAAGAGGTAATCAAATAACTTTCTTGATTTATGAAACTTGTCCCAGAGATACATAATTTATAGAGACCTTAGGATACTTAGTCAAATAAAAAAAATTAATAACGAAACTATTAATTAACAGATTTATAAAAAATCTATTAATTAATATATTAATAAGAAAATATCTAATAATAAATTAACGGATCAAACTGAATTCGGGTCATCAAACTTTAATAATCTCCACCTTGACGCGAATTCCACAAATCTTCAAAAGAACATTCTCCACCTCTTCCACAAAAGCCCCACAGGCAAATCTCAGTTTCTAGCACCAACCAAGTCCAAGCAATGCTTAAACTTGTCTATAGGGAGTGCCTCACATCAATGTGTTTTGTCCTCTGATGAAACATCTGATCCTTCATGAAGAAAATGACACTCTGACTATCACAAAAGACTGTAGTAATCTGCACGTCTTCGCTAAGGTCACTGAAGAGTCCTTTCAACCAAATAGCTTCCTTACAAGCTTCTTGTAAGTGATCTTCTTTTATCAATGTCACCTTGTGACGGCAACATCACCTATTACTGTGGATCCCTGCAGAACATATAAACTGACGGTTCTCCTTAGTCCCTTCATCACAACAAGAGACCCTTTATTGACCTTCACAGCCCCATCTTCACCAGTGTACTTGTACCCTTTAGAATTAAGAATACTCAAAGAGATCATATTTCTCTTCAAATCAGGGACGTGACTCACATTACCAAGTGTCCGAATGACACCATCAAACATCTTAATTCTGACCGTACCAATACCAGCGATTCTGTAGGATGCATTATTGCCCATCAAAATGGCACAACTCAAAACCGTTTCATATGTTGAAAACCAGTCCCGATTGGGACACATATGAAACGTACAGCCAGAATCAAGAATCCATTCCTCACTCTGCTCAGAATCAAGAATTCATTCCTCACTCTGCTTTAAATCAGCATCAGATGCAACGAGAAGTTCACCATCACTGTGATTTTCGGCAACATCAGCCTCGCCAGACTTCTCTGATTGTTTCCCTTCGAATTTTCACCTGTCCTTTTATTCTTATTCTGCAACTTGTAACATTCTGATTTGATGTGACCTTTCTTCTTGCAATAATTACAGATCTTATCGCTATTTCTGGAATTCAACCTGCCCCTGATATTACCATCAGAGTCTTCCTCCTAAGTCCTTCCTCAAATAATAAGACCCTCACCCTGAGCCACAGATCCTTTGACAAGATGTTTTATTTTCTCTTTTGAAAATCATGAATCATAAACTTCATTCAAAGTAAGAGTATCATGACTATATAAAATAGTATCTCTAAAAGTCGTATATGACGAGGGTAAAGAACACAGTAAGATCAATGCTAAATTTTCATTGTCATATTTGACCTCCAAAGCCTCTAGGTTAGAGACGATTTCCTCAAACACGGTCAAGTGATCTCTTAACGACGTACCTTCTGCCATACGATGAGAATACAAACGTTGTTTCAGACCCAGTTTGCTCGTAAGACTTTTTCTCATGCACAACTGCTCTAGTTTTAGCCATAGTGCAACAGCGGATTTCTCATTCAAAACATCCTGTAAAATCTCATTCGATAGGTGAAGGTAGATCTGAGATAGGGCTTTTCGATCCTTACGTTCCTTTTCCTCCTTTGTCCATGTCGAGGGCATGTTGTCTATCCCGAACAGTGTGTCGTCTAAGTCCAGATGCACTAGCACCGCTCGCATCTTAACCTGCCATAGTGTAAACTTGGTGTTGCGATCCAAAAGCGGAATATCATATTTCATGCTTGCCGTTGTCATTAATCCCAATTGAAATCCTCAAAACCAACATTGCTCTGATACCACTTAAAATGAGTTTAGCACGAAAAACGACAACAAGAACAATAGAAAACACACCAGATTTATGTGGAAAACCCTTGACGGGAAAAATCACGGGCAGAGGAAGAAAAATCATTATGAACGGTGGAATACAAAGTCGGCGGCTCTGATAAAGTAAAGAGAAGTAGAGAGAAAAGAGAGGTAGAGAGAAAGAAAGAAGTGGTAACCAAATAACTTTCTTGATTTATGAAACTTGTTCAAGAGATACACAATTTATAGAGACCTTAAGATACTTAGTCAAATAAAAAAAATTAATAACGAAAATGTTAATTAACAGATTTATAAAGAATATGTTAATTAATATATTAAACTGAATTCGGGTCACCAAACTTTAACAATAATTTTAATTTGAATTTTTCTCCCATTTAAATTATGATTTTTGTGTCACATACATAACACGATAAGTGAAGTTATAAAAAATAGTCCGATGCACGAAACTCCCGCTAATATGGATCTCAGGAAAGGATTAGACCACATAGAACCAGTCTTGTAAGGAATTATTTATGCAGCTAAAACTCATAACTTCCAAATCACACGATAACAATTTTATCGTTGTCCTAGGGCTTTCTTCACCATAAGCTAAGTTGTATATGACAACTCAAATATTGACTACAAGATAAGCACAAGTAAGCAAATGAGATTGAAATTTTATTCCATAGAAATTTAGTTATTTTTAGATGAGGTGCTACAATTTTAATATTATTCAACAAATTCCCAAAAGGAGCATCTGAAATTTCCGAATGTTCAAAAGACGTATCTAGATTTCATTCTTCTCAAAAAGCACACATAGTTTGCATTTTACTCTCCCACCAACAACTAACTTTTCTCTTTCCTCACTTTTCCTTTCTCGACAAAATACTCCTCTCACCTCCTAGCCACTTGATAGTCAATTATAAATTAATCTTGTGATTTATTTCCCTTCACATAATTTAGGGACGAACTATAATAAACATTTAGGATGATTATAATTACCTTTTACTATAATTTCTTTTTTTTCTCCTTCTCTTTTCTTTCCTCTCCTTCTTCTCTTTCCTTATGTAAATATTTTTCTCCCTCTTCTCTTACATCTCTTTTCTTTATCTCTTCTATTTTTTAATTATTTTTAAACACTAGCATGACTATAGTGCTAATTTTTAAAAATCAATATCACAACTTAAAATCAATGGTGTTATTTTTTAAAAATCAACACCATAATTTAAATTGTTGTGGTGCTATTTTTTGTTAAAAAAAATAAATAAATATATATTTGGACTCCGAAGCACTGTAGAACCCCACAGTAGTTAAAATGGATCCAATCGGAGCTCTCTAAGTTCGTCAATGGATTTCGATCGAAACCTATTGATGGACCTAGAGAATTTGAATTTCTAAAAAGTTGACATGTAATGGAAGAAAGTAGTGCATTGAAGATATTTATGATATTCATGTTTGATTTTGAACATACCTAAGATAAGTTACGTGTATATGTCAATTGCATTAAAATCATAAATTTTGAAAACTTTCTAATAACTGTTGTTCATTACTTCAAGATGTATCTCTCGGCACATATATAAATTCCGGGATATTTCATAAACCTGTAACACTTGGAATGTGTTCGATCAAAGCTCTTTAGGTCCATCAATGACTCATTGATGGACCTAAAAATTCTAATCGGACTCATTCAAGTGTTACACGTCTTTGAAGTGTCCCGATATCTATATGCGCTCAGAGATATCAGCTTGGAGAGAGGAAAGAGGTTTACATGCAAAAATATAGAGGAAAGAGAGTACATATGGCTAAAGGTGATGCACTCATTTCAGATGATCTAGTATCACTGGCCCCACGACAAAATATAGTTAGATATATTAGGATACACAATCGTCTCTTAGGTAGATGAGATGTTATTTTTCACATAAGAAATGAATCCTATATGAATCCACCACTCATCCTATCTATGGACAAACATAGTATACCCCCGGGACTATGATGCAGCGGAAGGGCGACTAGTTGTCTCCCAAGTACAGGCGGTTCGATCCTTAGTTATGACTAATTTTGTAGGAATTTTTCTTTTAAATGAGGTGTGTAACCGTAGGATGTTGGGCTTTTGAATCGCTTGCCAAGAACATTTTTCGATTTACCCTGGTGACCAGTAGGAAAAACAACTATCCAAACTTGGTTAATCCAAACTTGGTTAATCATTCATTAGGGCATCTGCAATGGTTTAACACCTTTGGCGTTATAATATCTACTACCTCATCAAAAAGCTTGGGACTCATATGCTATATACACATTAATATTAACATCTTCATTCTCTCACATTCGTTTAACATTAAACACCCATTATCTGTAGGGTCCACATGCTACATACATATTATCTCACATATACATTCTCCCACATATTCATTCTCTCACATACATCTTCTTTATTTTCAATTTTATTTACCAATTTAAATGATTATTATTAAAATAAATAATAATAATATTTTCAAATATATTTATTATTATCAGAAATTAAAATATCATTATAAATTCTAAATGAAAGAGTACAACATAAAAAAATATACTTGCATATAATTAAAAAATAACATATAAATTAAACATAAAATGAAATTATAAAATACTAATTTAGGAATTGTTGTATTGTGACCAAATATATTCAACTAAGTCAACACAAAGTTAGTGATGTGCATGACTGTCACGTAGTTAGGAATTTGTCCGGAGATAATAATGAAATCCTCGATTTGAGCCATAGATGGGTTGTGCGGGTTCGTCACCTTCATTGTACCAATTTATCACGTGATCCCCCTCATCTTCCACAATCATGTTGTGCAAAATAATACATGCTAACATAATATGTTTTAACTTTTTTCTATACCAATAATGAGCTAGACCTCTGACAATTGCTCGTCGAGCTTGGAACACCCCAAATGCTCGTTCAACATCTTTTCTTGTAGCCTCTCGTATTCCTTAAACAATCTCCTCTTGGGATCTTTCAGGCAAGGAAAAGCCCTTACGAAAATAGCTCATTCTAGATATATTTCATCTGTTAGATAATATCTCTTCTTATATTGAGTGTTGTTGATCGTGAAATTAATCTCCGGGGCATTTTCTTGCAAGACGTTATTGAATATAGGAGATTTATATAACACATTTAGATCATTACGTGAACCTGCGACACCAAAAAATGCATGTCATATCCATAAGTCTTGAGACACGACCGCTTCAAGCACGATTATTGGTGATCCATGACCTCTTATAAATTGACCTTTCCAAGCAACTGGACAATTTTTTCATTCCCAATGCATGTAATCAAGGCTACCTAACATTCCAGGGAAGCCGTGTCTCTCATTATGCAATTGAAGAAGACATTGAACATCATCAGCATTTGACCTTCTCAAGTATTGATCACCAAAGAATTCAATCACATAAACGCAGAACTTGAAAAGGCATTGGATGATGGTTGATTCACCCATGCGTAGGTATTTATCAGGATGGTCGGCTGGGACTCCATAATCTAATTAGTGAATCATAACTATGCATTTTTGTAGTAGTACCAAGCCTTGTTTACTCGCAGCAACATCCCTTTGCTGAAAAATGATGATCGACTCTCAATTGCATTCACTATGTGATGAAATAAATCTCTTTGCATGCGAAATCATCTTCGAAATATTTGATTTGGATATAGTGAGTTTATGGAGAAATAATCATTGAAGAGACTCACATGCCCAGCTTCACGATTTCTTTGGATGAACCTTCTTGTTTGCCACATCTCGTTATTACTTTGATATGTTTCAACTATTTGTTGGCTTTATTGAAGTATCAATGACATTAGTTCATTCCCCATATCATAACTTTCGTTAACATTTTTAACATGGACTTCATTTTCACTTGTTGGGTCGGAGGTAGTGCTACTTGAAGATTAAGACATATTTAGAGGAAACGAATTCAGAGCTAATGAAGAATGACGAATTGTAGAGCACAATGATTGAAAAATGAAGAATGAAGAGGAAATAAATTCGTCAACTACTTGAAGAAGAATTATAGAGTACAAAGTATCTATTTATTTATTTTTATCAATGGCTATATTCCAATAGCTATATTCCAACTGCTATATTTTAACGACTATATTTCAACAGCTAGTTTGCAATGGTTATATTAATTAATCAGAAATTATAAATGAATTTAAAAAAGTAAATGATAGAAAATTATATTAATCTAAAAGGACAATGATCGAAAATTATATTAATTGAAAATATAATAATTAAAAATTATAATAAATAAAAATTACATATTCCATCTCCTCCTAATTTCTTGACATAGATGTTGATGGATGATAAGTTGCTCCTGTGTCATTTGTGAAGTGTCATTCGAAAGGATTACATATTCCTTTAATTGAACTTTGGCTAAGGCAGTCTTTGATTTTATTTTAGCAGCTTTTGTTTCCATCTCATCAATTTCGAGTTTTTTTATTTCATTCCAACTTCAGTCATTTTTATGCTTGTATAATCAGTAAACTTTGCAAATATATTATCCAAATTTGTTATCATACCTTCAATGTTTAATTTCATTTTGCTTTTCTTCTCTTATTTCTGTCTTCTGACCTATTGAACGAGTTTCTTCTTCGTTTAAGTCTACATATAGACTAACATCGTGGTTAAATGAGGTGTTGTTGGTTCCCGACTTCGAGGTTCTTGCCTTATTCGTGCTAACAAGGTGATCAACGGACCGTGAAGTAAATATTGGATGGTCTTTTACGATCCTCCACACATGCTCGAGATTAAATGCAATGTCATTATTTTCCTCACGATATTTTTCATATGCAAACCGCAATATATCCTCATCATTGTGGTCGCTACAATACGCACTATAAACGTTATTGTAATTTGCATTGAAGTGATATACTTCTTTTATGTTATTGTGCCAGTGCGATCGTAAGATACTTACATTTCTGTTGGGTGTACCTTGAGGACGATTCTTATTGTAGTAGCTAGCAACACGACCCCAAAAAGTATCCATATTCTGATTATTGCGATTGGATCATCATTAATAGTGACAAACGATCTGGTCAAAACCTCGTCTTCAGCCTTACTCCATGTTGATTGTTTTCTTCTACCCGCAGTGCCAGAATCTGCCTTCTCTAAATCAACAACTTCAATTGGAGATTCGTGGTCGGGCACTTGAGTCTCTGGAACAAAAGTCGGAGTAAATAGATCACTTTCGTCGAAGATGTAAAAGGCATGCCGATTGCAGGTGGATTGGATGGATAATTTTATGGATATAAATTATATCGATAATTTAGTGGATATGGATCATATGAGTTATTTGGTGGATATGAATTATGTGGATAATTTGGTTGATATGTAAAATATGGATAGTTTGGTGGAATTTGAAAATTATGTGGAGAATTATTTTATAAAAAATTTCTAAAAAATCTTCGATTATTTTCATCCATTTCGAAGGAAAATAATAGAGAGGAGATTTTTAGAGGGAGGGAGTGAGAATTTGAAGATTGAAATAAGAGTGACTCTTAGAGGGAGGGAGGTATTTGAAGATTGAAATGAGAATTATATAAGATATTGAGTATTTATAAATAAAAATTTAATTTTTTAAATTAAAATAGTCGTTAGTGTCGGTGACTATTTAAAGGTGACCGTTGGTAAGTTTACTAGCCGACCGTTGCCCATCCCCAATCGATTGATGGCGATTGGGGGGCTGCCTGTCTCTAATCAATTGGGAGACATCCTCAATCGATTAAGAATGCCTCGTCACAGGCGATTAACACATTCAAACATCTGAACGTGTTAATCGCGTCAGCCTTTAACGTGCGATCTCACATTGGTATTAAGACATTCTGTGCATTTATCGGTCGTTGAATGCACCGATGCAGGTGCCCTTAGGGACAAAAATCTATTAACAAAAGAAATAGAGAGAAGATGTTACGTGAGAAAAGAAAATCAACTATTGGGGTTAGTGTTTTGAGTAAAATGAAAATTAGGTACTTTTGGGAACATGAAACCTACTAATTTTAATATACTTCTATTAATAATAATTGGTAGAACATGCAACCAAAACTACCAAATGCTCCACATTGTAGAAATTTCGCAGCTCCAGCACATGAAGGCTAATCACGTGGAATAAAATCGATATTACGGTGCCACGGCTTCACAGCAAATGCTTGGGCGTAATGACGGCACAAACATGGCACAACAATCTTTACACTTCTCTGATTGATTTTTTCACCGATTTTGTTTTCCTCTGAAATTTCTATCTACAATACAGCAAAAACAAGTATCCTGGTTCTTCCAAAAAAATGGCGTATCGTTTGTGTATGTATCAGCAATTGTATGTCAATGGTAGAATGAAACAGAGGGCACCTTAATGCCGGCGTCTCGGAGGAACGGGATGGCCTGCGGCCGCTCGACGAGGTCGCGGTAGAACTCGTACTCCGCCGGGTAATCGTGCAGGCCGAGCTCCGCCCTTTGGTTCGTGTGGTAGTGGTGCTTCGATTCCGGCGACTTGCCGAACCCGAATGCGCTCACTTTGTCGCACATGCCGAGCGCCAGCATAAGGGCCTGCATCCCCGACGAGTAGTGGAACATCTCCACATCGTGGAACTTGCCCCACATCGCCGGCGATTTCCCCGTCTCCTCCACGAACTGCTTGAGGGAATAGTACTTGACGATTCGGGCACAGAGGGTGTCCAATCGACCGTCCGTCACTAGCAGCGGCGACTTGTGGGTGGAGTTGCAGACCAGGTACTCGACGAAATGCGCGGGCTGGCAGATGTAGAACACGATGGGGACGAAGTCGCCGTAGGGATGGCAGAAACAGCCGTCGCGAACGGCGCACGAGCGGAGCACGTTGCTGTTGATGAAGGAGAGGGAGGTCTTGGCGCCGACGTGTCGCTGGAAGCCGGCAATTCGGGCGTTGTTGAGGCGGATGACGAGGTCGTGCCCGTCGATGAGATCGCCATGCTCCGCCGTGAGGAGGATGCCGCTGTTGCCTACCACCGCGCAGGTGGCGTAAGGCCGGCCGGTGTCCGGGTACCCGTAGCTCCGGTCGATGGGACGCTTGATGCGGTCGACAAGTTCCGACATCACCTCCTGTCGGAACTGTCGGCGATTGCGGAACCAATCGGTGAGCAGCCGTCGGAACTCCGGGAGGACCCGGCCGTGCTCAGGGTGGTCCGGCCGGGCCGGGAACCTCAGGTTCCCCAATGACCTCGACCTCTCCCCTGGCATCGATCCGCTCCTCCACAGAGAGATCTCCCTGTACCGCCCGCCAGCGATGTCGATCGATTCGAGGTTCGCTGAGAGGAGGTCCGCCACATTCTGCTGCAGCTGCGCAGCGCCTGGCTCCGCAGCGGAGAGGAGGAGCAATGTTTCATTCACAGCCTCCGGGTCGAGCGCCGAGTCCCCAGCGTCATAAAGAGGGCCGGAGGTGAAGCCGTGGAGGCCGACGGAGCGGCAGCTGAGCGCGGCAGCGACGAGGACGAGGAGAACTAAAGGGAAGCGGAGGGAACGCTTCATCTCTCCTGCTCTCACCCAAAATCTCAGCATTAGAACTCCGGCACTAACTCAGATCAGGTCGCCGCTCCTCCGCCTCATCATCGGAAATCCTCCTCCGGCGACTTCCCTCTTTCTCCACTCGGCCCCCATGAAAACGCCCGATTTAAGCATCAGTCCGTGCTACAAGACCACTCCATCATCTACCTCTCGGCGAACACGAAGCATTCAGAGTACAGCCTCCACCACCGTGGTATCCTCTAAATCAACCAACCAAATACAGCCACGTCCCACGTTTTCGGTGGTAGCTGTTGGAATTCGACGTCTGATACTGGACGAGAATGAAGGCGGAACTAGGAAGAGACAAGCCGGGGGAGGAGAAGAAAACCGGTGACGTATAAGAATTTCCATTACGAGGGTTTGACACATAATTAATTAGTTAATTAATATTGGTCGACCTATTTTTTATTTTTTATTTTTTTTATAACTCATGTGTTCAATTTTTACGCCCCAATTAATTTTATAGACTATCAATCCGACCCCGCGAGGGAAATCAAGAAAGCACTGCAATAAAGCATCGGCAGTGGACCTTCATAGTTTTTGCCGTCCCTATATATAGTCCAATATCGAATTGATACTCCGCTCATAAAAATAAACTCGTAAATTTTTTTTATCCATTGGTTATCGACCGTCCAATCTAAATTTTTCTACAAAATTTTAAGTCTAAATAACCCATGGTCGGAAAAAATAATCCACAAGTTTGATTTCACAAGCAAATTACTGATTCGATGTTGAATGCTTTTACAAGGACGGTGAAAACCACTCCATCATCCTTTGAATTAGTCGGATCTTAAAAATTAAACATGTGAGTTATTAAAAAAGGTATGCTGATGGGTTTGCTGTTGGGTAACACAACAATTTACGAGGCGGAAAGTATTAATATTTTTGTGCCTCCTCCCCCGGTTGAGGTCGAGTCCAGTTATTAGATTGCGTGCGCTAAATAAAGATGGGCGTTGTAGTCAACTTGTCACAGCTTCATTTTATTCCATATCATATTATATTTTGTAGTATATTTTTTATTAATTTTTTCAAATTATATTTCGTGTTCTCTTTGGTGGTTAGATTAGATTTAGATCTAATTTGGTGTTTATCTGCGGTAGTTATCTAATGTCATTTTAATTGGTATGGAACGGTGTCTTAATTACACGGTGTTTATGATTAAGACACATTTGTGATAGCTACCGCCGCCCAAGTCCGGACGGACATCATTTTTATGAGAATACGTATTCATTTGGTATGAAGTTGTAGAATACAAGAAGAGGAAGTTAAAAGAAGAATTTTTATTATAACAAATCTAATTTATCTAATTAATTATTATTCTTATTAGAGTAATGAGTCTCTATTCAAAATTCAAAATTTAAGATAGAAAAATTAATTTATTAAATTTATATATCTATTTTTCACTACATAATATATCAATTTTCTATAATTTATCATATCTTTATTTTTATTATTTTTTCTCTCTTCCTATAATATCCATATTTCACTATCCAATTTATTCATTTAATTTATTTTTTCTCTCTCCTAAATTAAATAATATTTTAATATTTAGATAATAGATTTTATTCTTAAAATTTAAAAAAACTACTATTTATATCTGGAATCTGGAGTGAATAAGGTCTCCGGAGTTATGGTGCAACGGTAGGGCGACTAGTCGCTATCTCAGGTATCTACGATTCGATCCTCAGCTACGGCCTATTTATATGAATTTTTTCTCCAAATAGGGTGCGAACCCTAAGACGTTGGGCTTCTAGACCGCTCACTGCAAACGCTTCTCGATTTATCCTGACAGCTGGTGGAAAACTTTGAGGTCGATCGTCCGAGATTGGAAAAATAATCGTTTTGGAATCTGGAAGGAATAAGATAGCGATGTAAAATATAAAATTTAGGATAAAATTTTTATTTAGGAAAGCTTAAAAATCATATTCAATACTTGGGATTCTTGAATAGGACTCAGTCTAAACTTGGATAGATTTTTTTTTAAAAAAAATATTAGAACTTTTGGCCATAAACGTACTCTACGATTTTACTTTTGAACGATATATAAAATTCAATATATATAAAGAAGTAAATTCAATATACATATAAAATATCATAATTAAATTATAAACCACTTGATTCTGATATATTCTTCTGTTATTTAATTTTCTACTATTGTATTACATTTATAATACTCTATTGCGACCAATTGTTTGATCTTTAGATCAACTTTTGATCCATTCTTTCAAACGCTACACATGATAGCTCAAGTTGAGAGTGATAATTCAGCAACAAGATTACATATATAACCAAATATTCTTCCAATAAAGA
>JAGFNQ010000813.1:335607-439428 GCA_024364735.1 Boesenbergia rotunda | reverse complement strand
CACATTTCACAAGAAGAGTAGAGGTAATGTATCATTTGGTAACAATGGTAGCCTTAATCATAGGAATGAGACATTCAAATATCCGAATGTCTTAGAATCTCAAATGTCCTTCTAGTCAAGAGGGATGAAGTTTAATCTCCTAAGTGTCAGTCAATTGTGTGACACGGGTTACACAATTGACTTCCAACCAAGTCAATGTCTAGTTAGACAAAATGACACCTTGGACACGGTACTAGTAGGAGCAAGAGTAGACAATATTTATCAAGTTTCATTTAAAAGTGCTACTAATGCTCTTGCTAAGTGTTTCATGTCAAAAGAAGAAGAGTCCACACTTTGGCACCGGAGGCTAGCACATGTGAACATGAAGAACATCCGGAAGTTGGCCAACAAGGGACTAGTTCGAGGCTTACCAAGCATCAAGTATAAAAAGATAAATTATGTGATGCGTGTCAAATGGGTAAGCAAACAAAATCTGCACATAAAGGTAAAAGCGCTGTAAGTACTTCCAATGCATTAGATTTACTTCACATGGATCTATTTGATTGGTAGTACTATCATATCATTGAATGGAAGTAGATATTGCTTTGTTATCATTGATGATTTCACTAGATTACAATGGACTTTCTTTTTAAAACATAAGGACCAACCTTAGATATTTTTATTTCTTTTTGTAGAAGAGTTGAAAATGAGAAATCATTAAACAATTAAGACAATAAGAAGTGATCATGGAGGTGATTTCAAAACCAAAGGTTTCTAGAATTTTGTCAAGATAAGGGTTATAGACATGAGTTCTCTACTCCTAGAACACCACAACAAAATGGTGTTGTAGAGAGGAAGAACCGTGCTCTTCAAGAGGCTGCACGAAGCATGCTTAATGAGTACTCACTCCCGAGTTACTTATGGGCTGAAGCTGTAAATACAGCTTGCTATGTGCAAAATCGAGTTCTCGTCCATAGGTTTTTAGGAAAGACTCCCCATGAACTTTGGTTTGGGAAACCACCTACGGTTAAACATCTTAGGGTGTTTGGTTGTAAGGTGTTCATCCTAAACACCAAGAATCATCTTGGAAAGTTCACGGCAAAGGCTGATGAAGGAATACTAGTCGGGTACTCCCTCGTTAGTAAAGTCTATCGAGTCTACAACAAGAAAACTAGATTAGTTGAAGAGTCTTCTGATGTAGTTTTTGAAGAAATTCCGAAACCAATTGACCAATCTGAAAATGTAAAAGGAGTTCAACTTGAACTAAGGGGACTTAGTTTGAATGAACCTCCAAGTGTTGTTGAAGGTGATGAGTCGGATGACGGTGAGCCTAGACAAACCATTGATCAGCCGGATCCTGAGGCTAAATTTGTGTCTAGTGAACCTGTTCAAGAAGCACCACCAACACCAAGACAAATGAGAATAGCCTCTAGTCATCCCCAAGACCAAATCGTTGGAGACATCCATCAAGGGGTTAGGACTAGATCATTCTTCCGGAATGAGGCTAATGAAGTTGCTCTAATTTCCGAAATTGAACCTAGAAAAATTGATGAAGCATTAAATGATCCCGATTGGATTATCGCGATGCAAGATGAACTAGGTCAATTTGAGAGGAGTCAGTTTGGGACTTAGTCCTAGACCTAAGAAGACCACCATTATTGGAACAAATGGGTCTTCAAAAACAAATTAAACCACAAGGAAGAAATCATTAGAAACAAGGCACGCTTGGTAGCCAAGGGCTACAGTCAAGTTGAAGGCCTTGATTATGATGAGACTTATGCTCCTGTGGCACGATTAGAGTCCATCCGATTGATGCTTGCATTTGCAGCACACCGTGGCTTCAAATTATTTCAAATGGACGTCAAATCGGCCTTCTTAAATGGTTTGATTAAGGAAGAGGTCTATGTCGAACAACCTCCGGGGTTTGAGAGTACCGAATATTCAAACCACGTGTTCAAGCTCAAAAAGGCACTCTATGGCCTTGAACAAGCACCCCGGGCTTGGTATGAGTGGTTGTCGACATTCTTGATTGAAAAGGGCTTTGTTAGAGGTCAAATAGACCCTACGCTATTTCTACGAAGAGATGGTGACAATATATTTGTAGCTCAAGTATATGTCGATGACATAATTTGTGGCTCGAATAATAAGGGTTATTTAAATGAGTTCATTGGACACATGGAGAGTGAATTTGAGATGAGTCTAGTGGGAGAGTTGACTTTCTTCCTGGGACTTGAAATCAAGCAAACTCGCGATGGTATCCATGTGCACCAATCAAAGTATACACATGAAATGCTTCGAAAATTCAATATGAGTGATTGAAAAGAGGTAACCACTCCCATGGCCACAAACACTAGATTAGACAATGATGAGAGTGGTAAACCTGTTGATCTAACTCAATATCGAAGCATGATAGGTAGTTTGCTATACCTCACAGCTAGTCGACCAGATATACTATTTGCTGTAGGTATGCGCGCTAGGTATCAAGTGTGTGCCAAGGAATCTCACTTAATTACTGTTAAGCGAATTTTGAGATATCTCAAGGGTACAATTGGTGTAGGTCTTTGGTATCCCCGTACTGAATTTTTTGATTTGATGGGCTATACGGACTCCGACTACGCTGGATGTAAGTTGGACCGGAAGAGCACTAGTGGGGGCTGCCAATTCTTAGGATCGTCTTTAGTAAGTTGGTCGAGTCGGAAGCAACATTGTGTTGCTCTTTCCACTACCGAGGCAGAATATATCGCCATAGGAGAGAGTATATCGCAATTGTTGTGGATGATCCACACCTTAGAGGATTATGGATTGAGTTACAAGGGTGTTCAAGTGTTATGTGATAACATTAGCACAATTAACTTAACCAAGAATCTGGTCCATCATTCTAGGACAAAATATATTGAGGTAAGACACCACTTCATTAGAGATCATGTAGCTAGGGGGAACATCATACTCTCACATGTGGAGTCAAAGTCAAACCTAGCTGACATTTTCACTAAACCACTTCCCGAGAGTGAATTTAGTTTCCTAAGACGGGAATTGAGAATGTGTCGCGCTTCATGATGTTCAAATTACGGTCAAAACCCTTCATGATGATTTCAAAATTTTTGGGAACAATTGGGTACCTTTGGGAACATCTCACACAAACTATAAGGTTTAACAAAACGTTTTTGTTTGCTAGATATGGGGTGAGATGTTAGGTTTAACTCAATTTCTCAAAATGTCATTGCATCCCTTGAGGAATTAAGTTAACGAGATAATAATCACGGTGGTGACCAAGTATGGGGAAAACCATTGCATAACATATGTGTATATGGCTCCATGATCATACTTGGATATTCCAATCAAGGCAACTTGATTGGAAACTTGGATTTGGAAACAAAATTTGGTTGAATTTGCTTGATTGATTGTTGAATGAGTTTGACTCCATTTGGATGGGTCAAAGTGTTTGTTGAACGTTTAAGGATTTTTGATTCTTATTCAGGGATCAATTTTAGTCATAAAATCATGTACAAGTTCGACAAAGTCCATCAGATCTCGTTTGGAAAATTCAGAAGTTCTGAAACTGAACTTTTCAGTTCGTATCAGGAACACTGATCGGTCACCGGACCGATCAGGCATAGGGATGATCGGTCTCTCGACCGATCTGACCCCTTCCTGTGGTGTTCGGTCCATAGACCGATCTGCGAGGCAAGCCGTGATCTCCCGAAATTTGACTAAGTGTACTGAGCTAGCCTGGATCAGTCTCCGGACCGATCTGGCACCCTGTGGGGATCGGTCCACAGACCGATCAGGGAGCTCAGAGGTTTCTCTCTGGACCCTACTGATCGAATTCTGATCGGTCACCCGACCGATCAGGAACGCGTCTGATCGGTCATCCGACCGATCAGGACCATGCCAGTCCGATCAGGCTGTATCCTGATCGGTCAGGACGAAATCTGATCGAACAGTGATCCGTTCAAACACATTAAATTTTGGTTGGTGGACCGATCCACCAACCGATTAATTTCGCAAAACCCCTCTTCAGCGCCGAACCCTAGCGCCGATCTTCATTTGCGCGACTTGCTTGTGCGAGGAGACCCTCCTGCGTGCTCTCCTTCCTCGCGTGAGTGTGAGTCCTGTGCTCGTTCCTTTTTCGCGGAATCATTCCACGACCATCTCTTGCGCCAAGAGTACGTTTTCTACGCGCGTTTTCTTCCTCTCAACTTCCAAACACGACAACGATGGCACCAAAGTAAGTTTTTGCTTTGGTTTTTCCATTCATATCAGTTCATAAAACCTTGTTTGTGAAGCTAATCATATTATGATTTTTGTTCTTGTTCTTGCTGTGGTGTCTTGATCCTCGCCGTGACCCCTATATTTTGCCGTAACCCCACTTTTCATCAAATTTCTCCTTGTTTCATATCTATCTTTTGATTGGGTCTCATCTTATATATGATCAATTCTTGTGATTCAACCTATCAATTCAAACCTCTTTAGAAAATCTGCTAAGGGAAAAGAGGTAGCGGAGGGTAGTTCGAGGGGGAAGACTCCTTCTTCATCTACACCTCCTTCAAGGTCCCCACCTCCCCCACATACTCGATTTCAGAGTATAGGTCATGCTCTCAAATTCCAATGGCATAATTTTAAACTCATGCCGTGTCGAAGTATAGATCCAACTTTTATCTATGAACACTGTCCAACAATCCGACAACGAATTGAATTTTATAATCTTCAACCCATATTGCACTTTGAAGGACCGATCAACCTTGATTTGGTTTCTGAGTTCTATAGTAACATGGTGAGTGGGGAGGGCACGGGATGGAAAACCCGTGTTGCTGGTATCGATCTCGATTTCAATCGATCTATTTTCACTGATTTTCTCGGCTGTTGCCGGTCCGACAATGATTTCTTTCTCTATCCATTCCCTCCTAACCCTCTTCCAGTGCCCTTCGATGGAGTGACTCCCGATTCCATCTATGAGTACTTCCTAGGCCACCCCAGGCCAGGGGGTTCTGGTGAGTGCACCCGTGACTTTCCCACGTTTCCTGCTCTTCATCTCTCCCCTATTGACTATGTGTTGTTTAAAATCATCACCAATTGTCTCCTTCCCACTACCTCGAAACATCTCGATGAGATTCGACCGTTCCACTACTTGATGCTTTACGGGTTGCATCAGCAGCTAGATTTTGACCCAGTGGCTTCGGTTTACTTCTCTATCATCGTACACAGTATGCCTTCATCCCAGTCGGTCTATATGCCATTCGGCCACATCATCACTGCCTGGCTGGCGTCGGTTAGCATAGATGTTTCATAGGGCCGTATTGTGCCCATGACTCAACAGGACTGCCGTCTGGATCGTCGCATGCTTGCTCAGTCCGGCATTGTTCTCGGGACTCAGGGGCTATGGTGGAAGGCTCGCAGACATGCAGGAGAGCTACCGAGAGCAGCCCGTGACCAGGGGCGCCAGCTACTACTGCCGATTATGATGAGTGGGCTCCTGATCTACGCTGGCAAGTAGCGGAGATAGAGCGAAGTTAGAGCACGAATTGCATATCTCTGAGCTCTGGCGACAGGAGGTCCACTCAGAGTTTCAGACTTTTGATCATCGTCTTGATGTTTTAGCCTCTGATGTCTCTGAGATGCACTCCTTCCAGGACAGATGGTATGAAGAATGGTATCATCATACCTTTCCAGATGGTGCATCTCCCAGTGGCCCTTCACCAGGAGATATCATCTACATTGATGATTCGGACGATGATCCAGCTGCCGATTGACCGCTCTATGTTCATGTTTGTTGTTTTTGATGGATGTGTCCATCCTGACTTTTTTTGTTTATCTTGCTTAAGCTGTTATTGATTGATGATGCTATGATGGCTACTAGTTATGATGCTACTACATGTTATGCCATGATTATGTTTTATCACATGATAGTATGTCTATTGTTGATGCCATGTTGTCTACATGAGTTTTATCTGCATGATTGTTCGATTGTCATATTCATGCTTCCATTGCCATGTCTATTTGATACTTATGGATATTACGACATGGGTTTATACTTCATACTCATATGATGCATGTGATTACTATGTCTTGCTAAAATTTTTCACATGTGTTCGTATGATCATTCCACAAACTATCACATTTTTGATGAGTTGGGATACCTCTAGGATTGAGGGGGAGTTTATTTTAATCTTAACAGTCCCTCTTGCCCCTTTTCGGTGTTCGACAAAGGGGGAGAGTGTGGATTGGTTAAGTTTAGAATGACCATGTTGTAGGGGGAGGATCTGGATTCCTCTATGATTCTAAAGTTGGAATATTGATTGAGATCCCTAAACTTAAAATCGGATTGTCAAACAACAAAAAGGGGGAGATTGTTGATGCAGTCTGGCCCTGATTGTTGTTTTGGTATTGACATCGATTTTAGTTTAGGTTGATCATGTTGATTATGATTAAGTCCTGATCGGGGATCAGGCATGGTATGGAAAATCCTAGTCTGGAGGGCTAGGTGTTGGAAAGTCCTGATCGGGGATCAGGCATGGTATGGAAAATCCTAGTCTGGAGGGCTAGGTGTTGCTAGGTGATGGAAAATCCTACCTGGAGAGGTTGGATTAGGTGGTGTTGAAAATCCTAGTCTGGGAGGCTAGGTGTTGAAAAGTCCTAATTCGGAAAGGTTGGGTGAAAAGTCCTAGCTTGGAGGGCTAGGTGAAAAGTCCTAACCTGGAGGGTTAGGTGCAAATTCCCATCCTGGAGAATTAGGTGAAAAAGTCCTGGCTTGGAGGGTCAGGTTCCTGGCTTGGAGGGCTAGGTTGGATGATGTTCTAACTCGGAAGGGTTGGGTGAAAAGTCCTAGCTTGGAGGGCTAGGTGAAAAGTCCTAGCTTGGAGGGCTAGGTGAAAAGTCCTAACTTGGAGGGTTAGGTGCAAATTCCCAACTTGGAGAGTTAGATGGAAAATCCTTAGCTTGGAGGACTAAGGTGGATGGAAACTTAGCTTGGAGGGCTGAGTTTGAGTCTCTAGATCGGTCTGGTGATCGATCAGGGATTTTGGCACGCTGCTCCTTCGTGGATCGGTCGAGTGACCGATCCATCGATGACTGATCGGTCGGGCGACCGATCAGGGAGCACACAGTGAGGTTGGGAACCTACTATGCTGCTCCTGATCGATCTGGTGACCGATCAGGGAGCATGCGTTTCACCCATTGACTGGCTCCTGATCGGTCTGGTGACCGATCAGGGAGCGAGCAGTGAGGTTGAGTTCCCTTGCTGAACTGCTCCTGATCGGTCTGGTGACCGATCAGGATCACTGTGCAGATCGTTCCGGAGAACGATCAAGTGTCGCAGGTTCCTCTCTATGATCGATCAGGACGGAGCCTGATCGGTCTGGTTAGGTTCTGATCGGTCTGGTGACCGATCAGGAGGCTACCTGATCGGTCCGGTGACCGATCAGAAGGCTTAGCCTGCGAAACTCAGAAATCGCCCAATATAAGGGTGGATCGGTCCGGTGAACGATCCACGACCTGGGATCGGTCTGGTGATCGGTCCAGGAGAATCTCAAAGAAATCGCGATTTCTAATTGAGCGTTGGGGATCGATCAGGACGAAGCCTGATCGGTCTGGAACCAGCCTGATCGGTCTGGTGACCGATCAGGAGGCTCTCTGATTGGTCCGGTAACCGATCACTTTAATTCAAATTGCATTGTCAGACGCTCTGATCGCGTCTGAACACAACCGATTCTCTGCCACTTTTCTCTGATATTTGATATGCTGCTTGATTTACTGCTCTAATGCTCTGAGTAAGTTTCAGGTGACAGGGGAGGATTCAAACACTCAAGGAGAAGTCAAAGAGAGCTTTCCTTGGAGCAGGTTTGTCCCTTTCTCCACACAGGTTGCAACGGCTGGATGCAGGACTGAAGCTGCTGACTGAAGCTTGGCTGAGGGAGCTCAGGAAGTTCAGTTAGGGTTCAGTGTAGCTGGCGCGTTGGCAGTGAGGCAGCTGTAGGCTGTTGGAGATGAGATCATCTGTCGCTTAGCGGAGAAACAAAAGGAACGAGAGAAGTTGAGTTCAGCACTTCTTCAGTTTTTGTGCTTCTGAGTTCCTGCGTTACAAGCTTGCTGTTCTTGTGTTCTTCAATCATTCTGAGCAAGCTAGTGAGAAGCAATCATCATACTTGAACACTTGAAGGAGAAGACAAGAGGCTTGGAGTCCGACAGTGGGAAGACACGGAGAAGGGTTCTTGCGTGAGTACGCCACTGGGTGGAGCTCAGGGAAGCTTGCTGTGTTTTTGTCCTTGCTAAGTGTTTGAGTAAGATCCTTCTTGTTGTTTCTTATTTGAAAAACACTGTGGAGTGGTTTCTCCACCGAGTGTTAGTGATATGAGAGAAGTATCCTAAGGCAATCGCCTTATGATTGTAAACATTTATTTTAATAAATGATAATTCACTATTTGAGTATACATGTTTGTGTATTTGATTGGAATCTTAAACTCATCTACTGAATGTCCGCAATACAACTCACAGCATAAGAGAATTTATGATGGGATCACAACTTGTGATTATCTCTAAATGTGCAAATGTGAAGTATTGAAAATATCCCTAGTCGATGAATTGATAAAAACGGACACTATCAATTCTGTTGAGACTAGCATGGGTTATTCTCTAATCAGCTGATTCTCACTGGCTGGTGACATTGGGATGTCCGGAGATAAACATGGATGCTAGTTAAGGGAACTAGTTCATTGGAGTGACTAGCTGTAAAACTTCATATGGTTATCTATATAGATATGTCAATGAAGTTCTTACTGCAGCTTAAGTGTGATGTTCCTTTGACTTGCGGTGTTCAAGTCATCTTGGTTATGGAGACTTATACTTTAACATCTTAAGCAAGCATCTCCAAGGAGGTGTGGACCCAGGATGATTGGGTATGAGCCGAAGTGCCCGAAGATGTTTGAACAGCCTACAAAGGATTCACCACTCCTTGCGAGGAGATGTATACCCAGGCCTATCGTCGGATTGTTACTCAAAACCTCTGGCCAGAGTATATCATGTTAAGAGTGTGAGTCTCTTAAATACATGAGAGTAATTAGAAATCCAAAGGACGAGAAAAACATTACTTGGGCTAGGTGTGACGTAGTCAGCCTAGTGGGGACTGACACAAATAGACCATGTCCTAAACCAAGTGGGTATAAGATGGTGAAGGGAATGGGGCACGATTCATTAGAGCTGCTGAAGGGTTTCAGAATAATTTCTTCTGAGGTCAAACCGTTGATCTTTCGATTAATTGGGGATCATGATGTACTACTAGGTGCCACTCATGATCGTTCTATAATTGGTTGATTATAGACGACCAACATAAATCGAAAGCCTATTTAGTCACACGCACTACGAGTAATCCGAGGGATTTAAAACGAGTTGAAAATTGGATTTTCCGGTCAAGAGAAATAAGTCGAATCTGAATTTGTCAGAGGCGCAATGGAAGCTAAAAATGGCTAAGTCTTTTGAAGGCTTATTGGGCGAATTAAATGAGTTTAATTCGCGATCGGTTCGGATTGGTTTGGTCGGCCAAAGAGGGTGCCAAACCTCTTTGTTGTGGCCGGCCATTAAAGGGGAAGAAAACCAATTTAATTGGTTTAATTAATAAAATAAATCTAGCGCGATTTGTTTTATAAATTATGGATAAATAAATTGATATATAAAGAAATTTATATAAAGAGATTTATAAAGAAATTTGTAGTAAATTTATTCTTTTTATGGAAATTAAAATAAACCATGAATTGGTTTAATTTTAATTTATAAAATCAATTATGAATTGATTTATCCATGATAAGAAAATTTTATACAAATTTTATTCCATAATTAAAAGAGAGAAAGTATTTGTTTTATTATAAAGTTAGTTATAATAAAACTTGGGTTAAACGGAATAATTAATAAGAGAATTTATAGGATAAATTTCTTATGTAAAATTCCGTTAAAGAGGAGACTTGGCAAGGGAGATGATACTATATAAAGGAACCAAAGACAAGCCCTTAATCCCAATCAATTGAGTTGTCAATTGGTATAGAGCTAATCTCTCCCTCTCTCTCTTATTCTCTCCCTCTCTCTTCCCTTTAGGGCCGGCGCCCAACCTAGACCTCCTAGGGTCGGCGCCAACATCCTTGAAGAAGGTGGTGGTGAGAAGATGCAGTGGATTTTCTCCAAGGCAAGGCGGCAGCTCACCTTCTCCATGAGTTTCTCCAAGCCGAAAATAGCTTCTGCTAATTTTAATGCATGAAGACGGCGCCAATTATTCTCCATGCATGAAGCCTGCACTGAAATTAGCTTCTGCTAATTTTTCCTTCATGCATGGGTACGGCGCGATGCATGCATGAATAGTAAAGAATTGCAATTTTGCAATTCAACAAAAACAAGCATGGAGGGATAGTTTCCTTTCTTCTCTCTTGTTCTTCTAGTTGTGCCTTCCGAGAATCTAGTAGTTCTCGTCGGCACAAAACTCGTGACTTTGCGAAGTCATCCCGAAGAGAACTCGGCGTGGACGCGAATAGAGGCGAAGCTTCCAAGGGACGCTACGGTTGGATCTCGTCCCTTTCTTCAAGTTACGCGAGGTACAAAGTAAATTAGTTTACTTTTCCGCAATGTTTTAATTTATGATTATGTCAACACATCATAAGGTTGCATGCTAGATACGTGGTTAAAATAATTTAGGAAATTATTTTATGCTAATTCTTCCGCTGCACGTAAAAATTTAAAATTTTACGAACCCGTATCCTTGTCGACATGCACCCGGTCCCAACAGTGGTATCAGAGCCGGTTAGTGTTCGACATAATCATAAAATTGTTTTGCGGAACACTTTTTCATAATCTCAATTTCGGAAAAAAATTTCAATTATGGAAACTTTCCAATTATAATAAATTTTAGATTTAGGAATTTCGAAGTTTGGAAATCCTCATGAAATTTCGCAAACGTTTGAAATGTCCTAATTTCTGAAATTTTATAATAATTGTGAAAACTTCCCATCTTTGGAAACTTTCCAATTTTGGAAATTTTTCTAATTTTAGAAATTTTTGAATTTTGGAAATATGTAAGTTTTCTTTGTACCAGAAACTTACAACCATTCTGAAAATCTATTATGAAACCTCGCAATTTTGGACACTTTCTATTGAGAAAGTCTAGACAAATTTATGGATAATTAGTTGACAATTTCAAATTCGAATTGGCTTTAAATTATTAACAAAATTCTTTATTTTGGATTGAGCATCGGGGAGCTGTCCAATTTAAAGTTAGTTGTTGTAATTTAATTTCCCAATTTTGAATGAAATTGTCATGTTTGATTTGGTTGCGTTTCCGAAACGGACCAAATTGGATTTACGACAAATTACTTTTCTTTGGGTATCTGAGCCTCGGGGAGCCACCCTTAGAAAACGATTTGTTGTAATTAATTAAATTCATGAATAAAACATGATTTAAGAGGTGATGCTCTTACATGTTGTTGTCTCCAAAATTAATTAGGAAAATGGTTTCCTATAGAGTTTTCTTAATTGAGATTTTCATGAAAATAATATGTGGTTGAATTAAGGGAATTGCCTCTTAATTTAATAAGATTTGATTTAGAGAAATCAAAGTCTTAAACATATTATTTCCGAAATTGATTATGACAATTTAGGAAATTGTTTCCCAAAACAATTCCTTTAATAAAGTATGAAATTAGAATTAGGAAATCCGGTTCCTAATTTAATAATGGGACTTGATAAATTAAGTCACATACATACTTTATTAAGGAAATCGTTAGTCATGACATAATCATATGTCATGAATGTGCTTAGAAAAGATGAGACCCAAAACCCCTTACAAAATATTAAGGCCAATACCTTCCATTAATATGGTTAGAATCGGAGTTTTGTTTCTCGTTTGGGTTGATGGACACATCCATGCCCGACTTGAACCTCAACATGTTCAAACCATGGAATTAGTTTATGAATAATATAGTTGGAGTCAGAGGTCAGTCCTTAGTTTTGGTTGTTGGACACATCCAAGCCTGACTAAACGGTTGAATGAGCTCCAACCATATTAAAACTATTTCTTGATTAATGGGTCAGCCTTAAGCTTGGAGCATCGATTTGTTGTGCCACAGCCAAGGTCGATGTAAAGAGAGGTGCAGTTGGGTGCTATGTATAATGTTACATACTTGTTAATGAGTTAACAACCCAATGACTTATGCAAACATTCAATTAGTTGATAGCATAAAGTGATAGTTACATATATGTGATATGTAATCGGTGTAATTACCTACCTTCATAGCTAAGAAAAACTTGATGGCTACAGTCATGGTTGTTCTTATCTATGGTTGGATATCAACCTATTTGGAGATGTTCCTACGATCTCCCGAATTGATAATAAGGGTGACTCAATTCGTAAAATAAATAGGATTTAATTTATGTATGATGATACATTCTTTAATCATTCTTCTCACATAATCTCAATTTGTATTTCTAGGATAATCACTCGATCATGTCTTCCCTAAACTTGCGTTCCATTTTGGACATCAATAAACTGACTGGGCCGAACTTCATGGACTGGCTTCGAAACCTGAGGACAGTCCTCAAGGCAAAGAAGCTTGCTAATGTCCTTGAAGATCAACTTCCCAACCGTCCTCCCGAAAGTGCAACTCCAGACCAGTTTCCTGAGTTGCTCAACCTGCTGAAGACTTTAAAGCCTTCTGTGAAGCAGGATCTAAAGACGGTACTGTTAGTTGGTTCCTCGAAGAAAGGTTCTAAGAGGAAGGCCAAAGAACAGAATAAGGGAAAGGAGAAAAAGGCCAAAAAGACTGAAAATACCCTAAAAGGCACTTGCCATCACTGTGGCAAGGAGGGTCACTTGCGAAGAAACTGCAAGGTTTATCTTGAGTCCTTGAAAGAGAAGGCATCCGATGCCCCATCCTCTTCAAGTATCTTTGTTATTGAATGTCACTCTATTTCCTCAAACACTTGGGTACTTGATACTGGGTGTAGCTCACATATATGTAATGACATACTGGGGCTAAGGAATAGAAGAAGACTCGTCAAAGGAGAAGCGAATTTGCGAGTTGGAAACGGAGCAAAGATTGCTGCTGTTGCCATCGGAACATATTTGCTAAAGCTCCCCACTGGACGTGTCTTAGAATTGGATAATTGTTATTTTGTTCCTTCATTAATAAAGAACATTGTATCTATTTCATGTTTGAATGAAAAAGGTTATCATTTAACTTTTAGTAACAATTGTTGTTACATAACTTTAAATGGCGTTCTTTATGGGAATGGAACTTTGTGCAATGGCATCTACACGTTAGATTTATCCAATGACGTTTTCAATATCGAAGTTAGCAACAAACGTGCTCGAATAGATAATCGAATAGACTCCTACACTTGGCATTGCCGTCTTGGCCATGTAAGTAAGAAACGCATGACCGAATTACACCGATGTGGAATTTTGGAATCATTTGAACCCGGTTCATTTGATACATGCGAATCATGCTTAAAAGGCAAGATGACCAAATTACCCTTTTCCGGAAAAGGTAATCCAGTGGGAGAATTGCTTGGTCTTATACATACTGATATATGCGGACCAATGTCAACTCTTGCACAAGGAGGCTATAGCTATTTCATCACCTTCATCGATGATCACTCACGATTCGGGTATGTGTTCTTGATGAAACACAAATCTGAAGCCTTTGAGAAATTCAAAGAGTTCAGAAATGAAGTAGAGAAACAACTTGGCAAAAGTATTAAGATCCCTCGATCCGATCGAGGTGGAGAATACTTAAGTCAAGAGTTTCAAAATTATCTTAGGGACAATGGGATATTGTCCCAATGGACTCTGCCGTATACACCACAGCATAATGGTGTATCTGAGAGGCGCAACCGAACCTTGATGGACATGGTTAGGTCGATGATGAATCATGCAACTCTTCTAAAATCCTTTTGGGGCTATGCACTTAAGACAGCTGTTTACTTGCTAAACAGAGTCCCGACCAAGGTAGTCTCTACTACTCCGTATGAGATATGGAATAGTAAGAAACCTCACTTAACTCACCTTAAGATATGGGGTTGTCCTGCTTATATGAAGCGGGTTGTATCAGACAAATTGGATGCTAAGTCTGATAAGTATCTATTTATTGGATACCCTAAGGAAACGAAGGGTTACCAATTCTATCATCCCTTGGAATAAAAGGTGTTTGTTTCAAGGCATGCTGTATTTCTGGAAAAAGAATTTCTTTTACAAGAAAACAGTGGGAGTGGCATTGAACTTGATGAAGTTCAAGAAACTCCAATAGACATTACAGAGACACCTAGTCTAGACCCACAACCAATAACTCATAATGATGAGCTATCAGTTGAACCTAAAATAACACCACCTCTTCGTAGGTCTGATAGGACACGCAATATTCCAGAGAGATACGGATTTCTCATAAGTGAATCGAACGACGTGTTACTCATAAACGATGACGAACCTATCAGTTATGAAGATGTTCTGAAAAGTTCAGAAAGGGACAAATGGCTTGAAGCCATGAAGTCGGAAATGGATTCCATGTACGAAAATCAAGTATGAGACTTGGTTAACTCACCTGAAGGGATTAAGCCCATAGGGTGCAAGTGGGTTTTCAAGAAGAAAACTGACATGGAAGGTAAGGTTGTTACCTTTAAGGCTAGATTAGTGGCAAAATGATATCGTCAGAAACAAGGAATTAATTATGACGAAACCTATTCGCCAGTAGCTATGCTTAAATCCATTCGGATGCTCCTAGCCATAGCAGCTCATTATGATTATGAGATATGACAAATGGATGTGAAAACAGCTTTCCTTAATGGAAACCTGCTTGAGGATGTATACATGATACAACCTGAAGGTTTCACATCGGTTGATAAAACCAAAGTATGCAAGCTTCGACGATCCATATATGGATTGAAGCAGGCATCTAGGAGCTGGAACATCCGTTTTGATGAGACAATCAAAGAGTTTGATTTCTCACAAAATCCTGACGAACCTTGTGTGTACAAGAAGGTTAGTGGGAGTGCAGTCGTATTCCTAGTATTATATGTCGATGACAACTTACTTATAGGAAACGATATATCAGTTTTACAGACAGTTAAAATATGGTTGTCCAAAACTTTCTCCATGAAAGACCTGGGAGAAGCAACCTATATCCTTGGGATTAGAATCTATAGAGATAGATCAAAACGGTTGCTTGGTCTTTCGCAGTCTACATATATAGACCGACTGCTAAAGAGGTTTAGCATGTCGGAATCCAAGAAAGGTTACCTTCCCATCAGGCATGGGATCAACCTTTCAAAGTCTATGTGTCCGCGCACAGAAGACGAGAGGATTTGCATGAATAAGATTCCCTATGCATCCGCGATAGGATCTATCATGTATGCTATGTTATGTACTAGGCCAGATGTATCGTATGCTCTGAGCGTCACGAGCAGATACCAGTCTGATCCAGGAATGGATCATTGGGCGGCTGTCAAGACAATCCTTAAGTACTTAAGAAGAACTAAGGATGTGTTCCTAATATATGGAGAAGGAGATATGGTAATACGTGGGTCTACAGATGCTAGTTTCCAGACAGATAAGGATGACTCTAAATCTCAGTCTGGATACGTATTCACTTTGAATGGAGGCGCAGTAAGTTGGAAAAGTTCCAAACAAGACACCGTAGCAGATTCTACCACGGAAGCGGAGTATATCGCAGCTTCGGAAGCAGCAAAGGAAGCAGTTTGGATCAAGAAGTTTGTCTCTGAACTTGGTGTGGTTCCATCCATTGGTGAAGCAGTGCCGGTTTACTACGACAACAATGGAGCTATTGCACAAGCGAAGGAACCAAGGTCTCATCAGCGATCCAAACACGTGCTTCGACGCTATCATCTGATCAGAGAGATTATAAGTAGGAATGACATACAAATTGAGAGAGTTCCCACTGAAAGGAATATAGCGGA
The DNA here is from genome assembly GCA_024364735.1 of Boesenbergia rotunda. Taxonomy (NCBI): domain Eukaryota; kingdom Viridiplantae; phylum Streptophyta; class Magnoliopsida; order Zingiberales; family Zingiberaceae; genus Boesenbergia; species Boesenbergia rotunda. Next base: position 423,510 of record JAGFNQ010000813.1, on the reverse strand, counting down.
TCCTTTAACTAAGGCCTTGCCTCAAAGCAAGTTTGAGGGTCATGTTAGAGCCTGTGGTATTGGATACCGTAGCGATTGGCATTAGGCCAAGTGGGAGTTTGTTAGTGATATGAGAGAAGTGTCCTAAGGCAATCGCCTTATGATTGTAAACATTTATTTTAATAAATGATAATTCACTATTTGAGTATACATGTTTGTGTATTTGATTGGGATCTTAAACTCATCTACTGAATGTCCGCAATACAACTCACAGCATAAGAGAATTTGTGATGGGATCACAACTTGTGATTATCTCTAAATGTGCAAATGTGAAGTATTGAAAATATCCCTAGTCGATGAATTGATAAAAACGGACACTATCAATTCTGTTGAGACTAGCATGGGTTATTCTCTAATCAGCTGATTCTCACTGGCTGGTGACATTGGGATGTCCGGAGATAAACATGGATGCTAGTTAAGGGAACTAGTTCATTGGAGTGACTAGCTGTAAAACTTCATATGGTTATCTATATAGATATGTCAATGAAGTTCTTACTGCAGCTTAAGTGCGATGTTCCTTTGACTTGCGGTGTTCAAGTCATCTTGGTTATGGAGACATATACTTTAACATCTTAAGCAAGCATCTCCAAGGATGTGTGGACCCAGGATGATTGGGTATGAGCCGAAGTGCCCGAAGATGTTTGAACAGCCTACAAAGGATTCACCACTCCTTGCGAGGAGATGTATACCCAGGCCTATCGTCGGATTGTTACTCAAAATCTCTGGCCAGAGTATATCATGTTAAGAGTGCGAGTCTCTTAAATACATGAGAGTAATTAGAAATCCAAAGGACGAGAAAGACATTACTTGGGCTAGGTGTGACGTAGTCAGCCTAGTGGGGACTGACACAAATAGACCGTGTCCTAAACCAAGTGGGTATAAGATGGTGAAGGGAATGAGGCACGATTCATTAGAGCTGCTGAAGGGTTTCAGAATAATTTCTTCTGAGGTCAAACCGTTGATCTTTCGATTAATTGGGGATCATGATGTACTACTAGGTGCCACTCATGATCATTCTATAATTGGTTGATTATAGACGGCCAACATAAATCGAAAGCCTATTTAGTCACACGCACTACGAGTAATCCGAGGGATTTAAAACGAGTTAAAAATTGGATTTTCCGATCAAGAGAAATAAGTCGAATCTGAATTTGTCAGAGGTGCAATGGAAGCTAAAAATGGCTAAGTCTTTTGAAGGCTTATTGGGCGAATTAAATGAGTTTAATTCGCGATCGGTTTGGGTTGGTTTGGTCGGCCAAAGAGGGTGCCAAACCTCTTTGTTGTGGCCGGCCATTAAAGGGGAAGAAAACCAATTTAATTGGTTTAATTAATAAAATAAATCTAGCGCGATTTGTTTTATAAATTATGGATAAATAAATTGATATATAAAGAAATTTATATAAAGAGATTTATAAAGAAATTTGTAGTAAATTTATTCTTTTTATGGAAATTAAAATAAACCATGAATTGGTTTAATTTTAATTTATAAAATCAATTATGAATTGATTTATCCATGATAAGAAAATTTTATACAAATTTTATTCCATAATTAAAAGAGAGAAAGTATTTGTTTTATTATAAAGTTAGTTATAATAAAATTTGGCTTAAACGGAATAATTAATAAGAGAATTTATAGGATAAATTTCTTATGTAAAATTCCGTTAAAGAGGAGACTTGGCAAGGGAGATGATACTATATAAAGGAACCAAAGGCAAGCCCTTAATCCCAATCAATTGAGTTGTCAATTGGTATAGAGCTAATCTCTCCCTCTCTCTCTTATTCTCTCCCTCTCTCTTCCCTTTAGGGCCGGCGCCCAACCTAGACCTCCTAGGGCCGGCGCCAACATCCTTGAAGAAGGTGGTGGTGAGAAGATGCAGTGGATTTTCTCCAAGGCAAGGCGGCAGCTCACCTTCTCCATGAGTTTCTCCAAGCCGAAAATAGCTTCTGCTAATTTTAATGCATGAAGACGGTGCCAATTATTCTCCATGCATGAAGCCTGCACCGAAATTAGCTTCTGCTAATTTTTCCTTCATGCATGGGTACGGCGCGATGCATGCATGAATAGTAAAGAATTGCAATTTTGCAATTCAACAAAAACAAGCATGGAGGGATAGTTTCCTTTCTTCGCTCTTGTTTTTCTAGTTGTGCCTTCCGAGAATCTAGTAGTTCTCGTCGGCACAAAACTCGTGACTTTGCGAAGTCATCCCGAAGAGAACTCGGCGTGGACACGAATAGAGGCGAAGCTTCCAAGGGACGCTACGGTTGGATCTCGTCCCTTTCTTCAAGTTACGCGAGGTACAAAGTAAATTAGTTTACTTTTCCGCAATGTTTTAATTTATGATTATGTCAACACATCATAAGGTTGCATGCTAGATATGTGGTTAAAATAATTTAGGAAATTATTTTATGCTAATTCTTCCGTTGCACGTAAAAATTTAAAATTTTACGAACCCGTATCCTTGTCGACATGCACCCGGTCCCAACACCGAGAACGAGGTTGCTTCATATCCGGTGATTACCGGGGCTTGATCTGCCGACGATCAAGGGATCGCCCACCTTAAGGGCACGCCAAGGAGTAGGGGCAAGTTATCCCCGAACCTTGTAAAATCTCCTTGTTAGCGATCTTGCTAATCTTGCTAGTTAGGTTTTGGTTTAAGTTTCTGCAAGTTTTATTTTCATACTTCCGCTGTGCTATTAATAACTTCAAGTGCAGAAATTTGATAACCATTCAAAGAAGAAGTGATTGGCTATATTCACCCCCCCTCTCTAGCCATCTCGTTCCCAACACCTGGTTCATCATTTTTTTTAGATTTAATGAAAAATGCTTAATGGTGCATAATTTTGGATTTAAGTATAATGATAGGAATATGAGTAACAAGGTAGATCATAACCCTAGGAAAAGCATGCATCATGAGCCCAAGACCTTTAGACCTAAGGATCATGGTACTAATCCCAAGAAGGGGAGAAATGAGCCTAGAAAGGAGGGTAGGTCTAGGAATGTCCAAAGTGGACATATGAACTCAAAGGTTAGAAACTTAGAAAGGGAAAATCAAGCCTTGAGGGCAAGGCTTGATACATTGGAAAAGACCCTAGAAGATTCAAGGTTGGATCAAGGGTCTAGATATGGTGTTGGGTAGTTTAAAATCCAACTATGATAGATCGGGTTTGGGTTACCGGTCTAGAGTCTCCAAGGTCAACAAAAAGAAATATGCTGGGAAGACATATGATCATGACAAGAAGGAGAAGTCCAAGGATGGCAAGGGGATGCCATCCAAAGGGAAAGAAAGCGACTTAACCAAGGACAAGGTGTCCAAGGTTAAGAAGGTTAGATTTGTAGGCCAAGAATCACCGGAGGTTCATCGGTGTGGCTTAGTGTGGGTTGAGTCACCTAGGGAGGTGGCTAGGGCTCAGAGCTCAAGGGAGAGCTCTAGGAGCCTTTGGGGTCCATGGTAAATGGATCTCAATAGATGGTTTCTCTAGGATGACCTAGGTAGACTAGGAAATGTGCTAAAGGGATTGGAAGACTTGGGTAAGTCTTAATCCTAGGGAATTGGCACACTAAGAGGAAAATTATGGAGAAAAGATGAAAAATGGGATTATAATTGAGAGAAATTAGTTTTAAAGTGTAAATGCCATATAACTTGGTGCCAGGAATGTAATGTGATTGAATATGGGAAGAGGCATCAAGAAGAAGTCAAAATTAGAACTTTTGGGATAGGCTAAAATGATACAATTTAGAGAAATTAGAGTTTCGTGCCAGTCTTGTGATTTGGAGTATATTTATTTGGAAACATATTTTTCCCAAGTAGATATAGGCCTCACAAACACTACTAGAAAAAATGCCTTTAACAACAGTGAATCACTGTTGTCGTATGCCAAATCCCACTGTTGTTAAAGGCCATGTTGTTAAAGGGGGGGGTCTACGACAACAGTGAATCACTGTTGTCGTTTTGGTCTACGACAACAGTTTGACAACAGTTTTCCACTGTTGTCGTATATCACATTCGACAACATTTTCACAACAGTTTTTTACTGTTGTCTTTTATTATATTCGACAACAGTTTTTATAACCGTTGTCGTATATCAATAACAACAGTTTATCACCGTTGTCGTATGCCATATTCACCGTTGTCTTTTATTATATTCGACAACAGTTTTATCACTGTGTTGTCGTATGCCACCGTTTATCTACAACAACAGTTTAGCTTTAAAAAAATCTGTTGTGCGTTTGCACTGTTCCACAACAGTTTCATACCAATTTGACAACAAAGATATTTCCATTATATTTTCAATTAAAAGGCAATAATTTAACCTCAAAACAAAAACTATATATATCAAACATCATCAACATATTTACAATAAAGATCCACCACAAGCTTTCTACAGACGAAACCATAAAAGTATCTTCTGTCCAAAAACTTTTCTACAGACGAAACCACTAAAGTATCTTCTGACCCAAATTACAAGAGTTCAAATTATATATAATTCTGACCCAACTAAACTTACAATGAAGTTCAAATCACAAAAATTATAGCTTGGAAGGTCAGATTAATGGTCTTCGAACATGATCACGAACAAGTCCCTGCAGCTGGAAAAAAGAGAACAAACACTCTAATTAGTTATTCTATTAAATGCATATGTCCAATAAAAAATGATCCATGAAGATATGTATCAACAAACAACAAAAATAACAAACTAACAAACAAATAAACAAAAAAGATATGCAAAGTCTTATACTATTGGCGTTATTAGTGTCACTCACAAATTTAATAAACACTGTTGGACATCATTAGTGTTACTCACAAGTTTGTTTTCTGCTACTTCCTTCATCAGATTAACTCCATTAGTAGCAAATCCATGGCTTTCTGATTGGTTCGCATGGTACGCTTTACCATCCTTCCTAATGAGACTGTAAGTGTATGCCCATATGTGGAACCCTCCAAGCTGCATTATGATACCGTTTAGAGAATATCTTCACTGGTGATTAAATCTCAAAAAGCATCTTACCGCCATGGAGAAGGAAACATAAGAGAGGGCACGGACACTGCACATTGTCTCATCGTCAAATGGGTTGTCTTTCTCTAGGCAAGCCGCTGGGATGATGATCAGCATCAGGTTGCCTAAGTTACCTTCATTGATACAATATTAAGGATCAGTACATACTAAGTTACCTTCATTGATACACTATTAAGGATTAGTACCAATAAAATGTGTGCAAACTGAGATGTGAAAGATTACCTGAAGAGCATGTAGCCACTACAAGGCCCTCGAGATGCTCCGGTGGCTTCAAGAGTTTGACAACAATCCAACCAAGGATTCCCCCAAAGAGGAATACAATCCCAAGATTGACAGGCATGAACCACCTTCAGAAGACAGCAATTATGTTAGCATTAATGATTTCTCAAGAACAAAACTTTAGATGCTCAGAAGCACAACTGTGGCGTACATACCAAGATTTGATTTATTCAAAAGTGACAGTTTTCGATAGACTAGCAAATGTCAGAGATGGTGTGAAGATTGAAAACACGATCTAGTTAAACAGCAAACGGTGAGTTTACAAAATAATGAAAACCTCTAGTGTTGAAGAATTACCTTATTCATGTCTCTCGGAGTAATGGCATGAAGCAGATTACTGTAACCTGATGCAAAAAATGCTCCCAGCATCCCAATGAGAAGGACCTGCATGATTGGTGCAGAGGCCACCAGGAACTAGCCATAATATTTCCAATTGAATTAGTTCAAACTGATTGAACCAACCGATTAATTTCACTGAACCCATCATCCTGAAAGGGAAGAAGTGCAGCACTGATTAATTGTTGATGGTCTTCTACAACTATAAGAGACGTCGAATGAGATGGAAAAAGGAAAGCGACTGCATGCTTCTCCATCTTCTCCATCCGTAGTTTGACTCACACTGTGCATTGTTTTTTCTGTTGCCAAGAGAGCCACAAGTAATGCAAGAACAGATAATGTCATTGTCCATGTAAAGTATTATTACTGAACAAGAAGAGCAGAACTTAGCGTCGAACTCATTTGTCCCACAACTATTTTGTCAATCAGTGAACCATGTTTGCTTAAAAATTTCTAGAAGATAAATCCAGCATGTTTTACACGATTTAGATTGTTAAATATTAATGGAGATTAATGTTGTTTAATAGACAAGTCTTTAGAATCTCAATTTATATGCACATCATACTTTATCCATTGATCTACTATGATAGTGATCACTGCTATTTTGTTTAAGAGAAAAGCTTTACTAAGTTTCTTCCCTAACTCCTGATTGCTACTTTGTTTTAACCATTTTCAGTTAGTAGTTTCAGTAGTTAGTAGTCTATAATAGTCCAATGGCAGTTAAGAGTTTGTAGCTAAAACTTTCTTGAAGCACTACATTTTAGTTTCAAGTTACCTTTTGGGTGTTGTAAGAACTATGAACTAGTGATATGATCTCTACCTATAGTTATCTGAGTTTCTGACCATATATATATATAAGAGAGAGAGAATTATATAAGTTTGCTTCCATGATCTGGCATATTCTGTTAGTTGTATCAGTAGTTATCTCATGGAACTCATGTTAATTATCATGCACCAATAGCACATACTTAGGTTGCCTGCATAGTCTCTTGTAACATCAAACCTGTACAGATTACGTCGTGGAACTCTAAATCCTAAACTTGGCAAACACAGATGGTTCATTATAGGATAGAGATCAAACATTTTGTATTAAGCTTTTGTTAAGTCTAACAGAAGGAAATCTACAAAAAAATTTAAGGAAAAAAAAACTAGAAAGAAAGGTCAATGGTTAATAGTTCGCGTGCTTGTATGCATTGCCTACCAAAAGAACAAAAACAATTATGGTCAGCAAGAATTTGTGGCGAGGGGTTTGTGTGAGAGAAGTATCATGAATCTTACAAGAATTTTTACCAACAATTTCAAAGGCAAGAATTGCTTCCCGCAGCTGTCAAGATTCAAGTAAGCCTTAAAATGAGAAAGCTAATTTGCAAAGACATTCAATCTCACTAGGGCTGTAACTTCAGGATGAAGCTTAAGCTCAGCTGTGTACTCGCTGGTCTCGCGAATCTCCGGAAGAGTAACAATCCTTTTGTCAACATCCCTACAGAGTGAATAGGATACTTAACAATGAAAGGGTAACGAATGGTTACTGTTGTCATTTTAAAAAAAATGACATACCGGTTCAATTGTGCCTTAATGATGTCGACTAGATCTTGGGCAGTAACACTATCGATAAAAAATGATTATATTAAATGACATATACAACATAGGTACGGTCTGATTCATCAATAGTAGTTTGAAGCAGTTAAACTCACGTTCCAAATATTTGTTTATTCTTTCCACCTTTGCGTTTCACCTTGAATGCTCCAATGGTCTGGAAAATCTGCGCGAGTTGTTGGGCTTCTTCTTTTACCTTGTTCAACAACAAAAAATTTTAGGACCAAGGCCAACCAAATTTTGTACCTCAAGCAATTGTTGGCTTAAGGGAACTTTATTTTAATAAGTACAAACAAATGAGAAAGAAAGGCAAATGGATGTTATTAAATTTTAAAATTTGATGGCCACTAATAATGATGATAAAGAAGAACAAAGAGAAGATGAACTATAAGAAAACATAATGCAATTCTCCTTTATTTTGGTTCCTGCAGCTACTAAAATTGCAGCAGATCTTGGGGAGGTTTAGTTGCGGATGAGATTATGGGATAAGCATAGTCCTCGACTACTTATAGAGACAAAATTTGGCAATTCATGTCAAACTGTTGAGGTCGGCAGTTTGATCTGCGAGGAGCCTCACACTCTCCTATAAGCAGTGAGAAGGCAGAAGGTAAGTTTAACAGAGAGATCTTTAAGTATTTGCTGAGGTTACAAATGTCATAGTCACTCAGGGAGAGATCTATTTTGGCATTGTAAAATGTAAATTTTATCACACCGCGGGCAAACACATGAGATGATTTATACCCCTCCTTTGAACAAGAAGTCCAGGTCAGACAATATGTGTTTTATGTGTGAGATCTCCTGCATATTGGAATGTTGGATCAAGTGCATAAATGATCATATACATAACTATGACAGGGTCACATAGTCGTCAAACTACCAAATTGATCAAGAAACACTAGAGCAGTCATCAAAACAGCAGTGCAATCAACAGAATCCCACAGTGGTTAGCAGCAAAACACCAGATCAATAATTGACAAACAAGATGGAATGAAAAATATCAAGACATGTCAGTATAATAGTTGATAGGACCGGTATATTAAGGAAGATTAGGTTAAAGCCAAAAAACCACTCAACCCTTCTAGAAATTAAAAGTCGCCACATTGTAAGCAGATTATAGAGTTCGATGAAGCTCTGCTCCGCCAGCATGGGGTTAACTTTTGAGTTCATTTTGATAGGAATCTAAATATTGTATTCACTTCCATAGTGGAAAGGCACATTCTCATATATATAAGTGTGTGTGTGATAGAAAAATAAAATGACATTTAGAAAAATTTTAATGACCTGCAAATTTCAGAGAAACCTTTAGTTACATTTGCCTAACCGAATGTCTTGGGCGTTGAAGATGGATGTCATAGGACCAAAAATAAATAAAACATAAGCATCTCGAGATAAATTAATATGCAACATTGTAGCCAAAATATCCATCTAAAAATGATCCTTGTAATAAGATACGACTGATCATCTAAAAATGGGGGACGAACCCTGGGACACTGGGCTTTTGGACAGCCCATCGCGAGCACTTCCTAATTTACACAAGGAGGCCGGTGGAAAATTTCTGTGGGGCCGGGCCAATCGTCCGAGGTTCGACATTACCAACCTCGTTAATCGTTTTTTTCGTAATAAGATATGACTGATTGGCAATATCCAATTTCCAGAATTCATTTACAATTGTCAGTAATATACAGGAACAAATCTTTCAAAGATAAAAAAGTGAATAATTATGCCTTTATACGAAAATTAAAAGAAAGAGAAAATCTCACTCTGTTTACCAGATTTGCTGACCTTTTCACTTATCCCCCAAATTTTGATAAATGACATTTTACCCCCTAACCTTTGCAAATCTGTACCATGTTGCCCCAAAGCTTAACGCTATTAGGTAAAGGAGACAATCAATGGAAAATGATCATAAAACTATTCATGCTATTTTTAAAATGTCTGTAGAGATTATCAAAATGTCCTTGGAGTTTTCAACTGTTATCGATTCACCACCTAGCCATTAAGCATTAAGATTGATAATTTATCTAACGGGATAATGACATGGAGGTAAAATAGTGTTATGAAAACTGTAAGGGGGTATTTAGATAATTTTCAAACTTTAGTGGCACATTTTGAAAAAAAAGGAGGCAATGCAAGGGAAAATGAATTTTATACCTGTTTTTGTCATTGAACACGGTTTTGCAAAGTGAAATTATAGGAACAATCATCAAACAAGATGAATATGTTAATTACATATGAATAAAGCTAAATTGAATCAATTCTTACCCGTTGTTTCTCAGCCTCGATTCTCTCCTCCTCCATCCTCATTTCTCTAAAATAAAAAAAAATAAGCAAAATTTAAACTTTGTGTATTGCATAATACTGAACAACTAAAATAGACAATTTGAAGGATAGAAAACATAAATTAAGTGTCCAATTTGTTCTTTAACATGCTAATTCTGACAATTGTATATGAAGGGCATAACCCTCATGCACAAAATTCCTAAGTAGTATTAAGAATTTGCCTGGAATTTGTGCCTAAAAAGTTGAACAGAGAAATCATTTTAACATCATTAATCATCTGATGACACTAAAAGGTGCTATAAATTTAGAGCGAAGATAATGAGACTCGTTCATAAAAGAATCATATGGATTTTTTAACATATGACAGCTGTATCATAGACAACTAATCAACAAGTTTGACATTAGTGAAAAGTTGAACATAATTTATATAATAAAACTGTGGAAATTCTAGAAAGATACACAATACTGAATATTTAGAATAATGGAAGGGTGATAAAGGAATGCAGTTGATGAACTAAAGCATTCTTCAAGATCAAAATACAACAAAAAGAGAGTTCAAGCAATAAACAAGTTTGACATGAATCGAGGAAACAAAGAGTTTCTGCATTCCAGTAAACCCACACAAACCCTAGCTTGTCGAGAAAGTCAGCTCAATCTACTACAGAGAATCATCAAATGGCAAACTATGTTATAGATTTAGTGGTACTTTAACAGTTAGGTGAAACAATACCCATCAAAACCAAGAAAAAATATACTATAAAGAAGGACGTTCCTTGCAACTGTGAAAAAGAAAAGAAAAAAATCCTACGCGGATTTGATTTCTCACGCACGAACTCTAAGAAAAGATGAAATATTGAAGCAAAGTAACATAAAATTTCATCGACCGTAACTAAGACTGGATAGAATCGAACAACAGAATAAACAAAAATAGGGTTTGGCAAAACAAAAAGAAAAAAGCTCACAGCTTGCAGCGGCCGCCACGCAGCGGACGACCATCCGGGTGCTGATCTTGTGAACTTCAAATCGAACTCAGCGGAGTGAGGTAACAGAGGAGGAGCACACGCCGGCGAAGGACGGCCTTCTCTCTGAGGCATGTCTGCACGGTGAGTAGAAGGAAGCAGATGGAATGGAGGCCATTTGAGATTGGTCGGAGAGATCCCTGCAGATATGGAGTGAAATCTACAGTTGCTGGGGAAGGGCGGTGGTCGTCAGCGGCCTCAGGAATTGCATCGCGAGGAGGGAGAAGGCGAAGCAGAAACGGAAGGAGAAGGGTGGGAGGTGTGAGGAAGGGGAGCGCCTTATCCCCAGATGGTTGTGGAAGAAGAGAGCGAGAGGAGTCGGGCTCACCTCGCGAGGGTGAAAGGAAGCGCCGCTCTCGGGGCTTCCTTGGACACGGGCGATGAAGAAGGGGGAGAGGCGTCGACTCGTGGCTGCGAGGGGTTTGTGTGAGAGAAGCGGAAATGGTCGGGGGTTTGGGTAGTTGGCGGGCGAAGAAGAGAAAAGATTAGGGGTTTGTGCGACGAGAAAAAAAGATGATTAAGGATATCCACCGTTGATTTTGTTTATTGCTTGAACAGCACAACAATACAACAACAACAGTTTAATATAACTGTTGTCTATTGTCATAATAGACAACAGTTTATCACATCAGTTGTTGTAAATCCCGCCTATAGACAACAGTTATTTTATAACTGTTGTCGTTGAGTATACATACGACAACATTTTGTTATTACTGTTGTCTTTTTACGTATCCAGACCAACAACAACAACGGTTAATACTAAAACTGTTATTAAATTGACATAAGACAACACTTTATCAAAAAACCGTTGTCGATTATGTGTTGTTGAATGCAAAAATTCTAGTAGTGAAATCTCCTCACAAAATTTCAGATTTTTTGGAGATTTGTGGAATTAACTAGGCATTACTGAAATTCGACTGAAAAACTTAAAATTCAGGTATCAGTTGACTGCCCTAGGGGCAGTCAACTGGTCTCAGCCCAAAAACTCTCTGTACATTTTGGCAGTCGACTGTCATATGGGCGGTCGACTGATCCTTTAGGTTTCAGAAGAAAAGGCCTATTAAATGATAAGGAATTGCAAGATTGAAATCATAGGAAAGTGTCATGATATTTTGTGAGATTGTATGGCATGATTTGATATTATATGATTTGAAGGTTCTAAATTACTATTGGATGAAAGGATGTGACTTTAAATTAAAACCCCTTAGTTATGATGTCATGCTCCGTAAATAAAGTCTTGCCTCATGATATAATGGTGATAGTATGAAATAAGGCTTAGGTGGATAAGGCTTTATTAATGAAATTAAAGGAGGATTGATAAGTGTTAAGGTTCATTGGATGATATTGGATAATAAGTTTTTTTTTTAATAAAAGGATATGGAAGTTTCCCATATATATCTAGGATTGAGAAATAAAAAGGGAGAGGCTTTCATCATATTGAGGATATGAAAAAGGAAAGAATTGAGGACAATTCCTTGTGTGAATTGATAATGGTTAGAAGTGGCAAACACAAGGAATCTTGAATAGAGTTCAAAATTGATACAAAATGCCAATGTTTTAGGAAGTTAGAAAAAGTATCAAAAGTCAAGCACATTTGATATTCTTCGTGAAATCATATTCTTCTAGGATGGGGTACATCCTAGCAAATGTGCTTGCAAACCTTTAAGAGTTTTTTTGGGGGTTTTGTTGAGTTCTTTTTGGCACTAAGAGAAAGGTTGCTTGGGGGCAATTCTTTGATAAGTGTCAAAGGGGGAAGAACTTGGAAGTTGAGTTGGTTAGAACTTGACTTGAGGTTATGGTGTTAAGTTGGGAAGAACTTAACCTGGGTAAAATGAAAATTGGGAGAAGGCATAGGTTAAGGGGGAGGTTGCCTCCTAGTTGCCTTGATTTTCATAGAAAATTTTTGAGTTTTGTGTCAAACTTGGGAATGGTGATAGATACATGGTTGGATGTATTTTTCCCAAGTAGGTATAGGTACCACAAAGTTCTCCACGAAATTTAGAAATTTTTGGAGATTTGTGGAATTTCTGACGCAATTCTGAAATTGGCCAGAAAATTGATAAATCAGAGTATCAGTCGACTGCCCTGGGGGCAGTCGACTGGTCAGGACCGGTGTGGGTATCCAGCAACTGACTTGGGTCTAAATGATAGAAAACAAGTGTATGTGGGTCTAGTACACTGTGTTTAGGAACATTGGGGATTAAAAGAACCGATAATTGGGATATTATTGGGGTCTTTTTGATGTATGGCAAAGGGGGAGAAGTGTTGGGTTTAAGTAGGAAACCAAACACACCTTTGCTAGAAACCCTAGGTTTAGGGGGAGTTAAGATTAAGGGGGAGCATGATTGCTCTATTCTTGGCGTAAAGGAAACCTTGGAGAGGTTCTTAAAAAACCTTTGTAAGTCCAGTGTAGGAGGAGCTTTGGGATAGGTTTTAAAAAGCTCGTTTAGGAAAAGTCCTAACTTGGAGGGTTAGGTGTGAAAAGTCCTAACTTGGAGAGTTAGGTGTGAAAAATTCCTAACTTGGAAGGTTAGGTGGGGGATGTCTTGGGATAGGATCCATGCATTGCATATACATTTTTTAGCATTGTTTTTGCTATATATTACTATTTGTTTTCCTTAACTTAAATGTATTGCCAAACATCAAAAAGGGGAAGATTGTTGAGGCAATCTGTGGTCCGGAGTGACCAAGTGTTTTGATGTTTGGGCAAAGGGTTTAAGTTAGGATTACCCTTGTGTATTTGATATGTGTATGTGAGTGTGCAGGTTGTGCAGGTTACACATATTGACTTGACTGGACGACCTCGGTACGGTGAAGGATGGCATGGAGGCAAGCTGGAGGCTTGCGTGCGCATCCAAGGGACCTTGGAGAGCAGGGACGATGAGCTGAGGGGCGTGGACTTCGAGGTATGCGTGAAGGATGGCATGGAGGCAAGCTGGAGGCTTGCGTGCATCCGAGGGACGGGAGCCGAAGATGAAGAGGGTGCGAAGGCAATAGTCGAGGCTGCTGATGAGGAGTCAGTCGAGTCGTGAGGGTACGAGTGCTGTGTGATTGTACTTGGGAAATCCTAGGGTTTGAGTGCTGAGAGAGGTGTACTCGGGAAGGGAAACCCCATGTGTGTGAGTGGGGCAGTCGATTGCCATTGGGGCAGTTAACTGATGAAACTCACAGAAATGTTCTGGTTGGGGGACCAGTCGACTGCCCTGGGAGCAGTCGACTGGTAGCGGCTGGTGAGTTGACTGAAATTCGAAGGTTGGGAGTTGCAACGGTCAAATTCAGTGGCACCAGTCGACTGCCCTGGGAGCAGTCGACTGGTGGCAAGGGTTTCAGACTTAGTCTTATTTAAAGGGGACTTCATGGTGGCTGAAATCTTTGACGAATCTTGTCTTGGTTAAAGGCAAGATAGTAGTCTTGGTGCTCAGGGATTGTCGAAGTACTGTGGCGAGGTTTCTCCACCCACAAGGAGCGACAAGAGTTAGCCGGAGGTTATCCGGGGAGTGATCCACCGACGGATTCTTGGATTAGTCACCCGTCCGGGGTGGATACCAAGTAAATCTGGTTTGTTAGCATTGTTTTTGTTGTTAGTTTCATTTTTATTGTATATTCCGCTTGCGCAACTAACAATGTAGGTGAAAAGAATCGAAGAAACGCTATTCACCCCCCTCTAGCGTACGGAATCGATCTTACAGGAGCTTCATCTCCGAATCACGTAAATAGGTATTGTTAGCATTGTTTAGTTGTTAGTCTTGTTTTATTGTTTTTCCGCTTGCGCACTAACTACGTAGGTAGAGAAGAAAACGAAAAATTACTATTCACCCCCCTCTAGCAAGCTACATCGATCTAACAACAACTAGCCCGGATAGTGTGGCTAGTGTGTGAGAAAGTTTATTATAATCGACCAACCCAATTGATTNGTCAAAAGCTTCTCAAAGAAACGAGCACTTGAATTTTGTATATCTTCATCTCTCTAAGCAAACTCCTCATCCCAGATCTAAAAATCCTATTAGCACCCTCTCTTTGCACCAAATTATGAAAAAAACTGGTGTTCTTTTCTCCCTCCATCCACTAATCGCAGCTTTTGTTTCCAAAACATTCCTCCATATACAAGGTTCGATTAAGAAAAGCTTGTTGCTTTGGCCATCTGTATTTTTTCTCTATTGTTGGGTTCAAGTCAAAAGCTTTTTCTGCCTCTGCAAAGATCTCTTTGCCTTCTTTACATTGTTATGGATGTTCCCAATACATCAGTGTTCCAGTTCCATCACATTTTAGGTGGTTTTTCAAACGCTTCAATTTCAACTGCAATTTCTGCATGCCAAAACCTGAACAAGGAAGGAACCAATTTAAACGGGCCGTAAGTAAAAATTATGATGTTTTACCCCACATTTTCTGAAACCTGAAAGAGGCCACTAGCTTGATGAATTCCGAAAAAGAAATTAGCAAGGGACAGTGATCAGACATAGCTCTACCTAAGTGCTCTACCCTCACGGAGAAATCTCGGGCTTTCCAAGATGAGGATATAAAACCCTGTCTAAACGCTTCCAAACCTTATTATTAGTCCAAGTGAATTTATCACCAACAAATCCAGGCGTCCAAAAGGCCTGCCAGCATTAGAAAATTATTAAATTCATTCACTGCCCCTGGTTTAGCCAAAATCCCTGCAAAGTGCTCATTATATCCAGCAATCACATTGAAATCACCTCCATTGAGGTGTTTTGTGCGTCGATTATGTTTACACATAATCGATTGATGAATCAATTGGAGGGCAGGTGCGCGTAGGTGCGCAAGGAACGATCCGCAATATATATATATATATATATATATATATAATATATATATATATATATATATTAAAAAGTAGTATTTTAAAGTAAAGTTGTCCTACATCAACTCAATTAGATGGCCTCAAAATTAATTATTAAACATAATGTTTATATACAATAGAAAATAATCCAACTTGACATTTTATTTATTTAAAACTAGTTTATTGTATTAAAATAATAAAAGTTGATCAAGTAAAAAATAATACAACTTGACATTTTATTTATTTAAAACTAGTTTATTGTATTAAAGTAATAAAAGTTGATAAGTAAAAAATAATACAACTTGAGTTTTATTTTAATAATCATTTTATTTTATTTAAAATGATTATTAAAGTAATAATCATTTTGCGCTCTTGTCGAGACGGCCATGTGGTATTATTATTATTATTATTATTAAAAATCGGTTTAAAGAACACGTTTCAAAAGTAAAAATAATTTTTATTGCACTTGGCGTTTTCTTATGATCGAGGTTGAAGTCAGAGATAAGGCATATGCAATTTGTTTATTTACTTCCCAAAAATTGCGAATTCTTGTTGCTAAAAATGAACAAAACTGGATCTTGAAAATTATACGGGAGTATTTTCATTTAATTGTCTCGTTTAAGTGTTTAACAACAAATAAAAATAAAAAAAATAATAGATTAGATAACAATTGAATTTAGGATGATCGATTTGATTTCATAAAAAAAATTTATTGAATACCAAGTAAACTGAGAGCGCTCGTAGCGAACAGTTTAAGTCGAACATCTCATAGTTGTGTGTATCATTTGATGAGCAAAATTTTATAACATACGTCATATTGGGTAACGAACAGGGTGGACTTGAGAGATGATTAGTCGACCTTCAATTGCACTATAACTTTAGGGACATTTCCAAATAAACAAAAAATCTAAATATGTAGTGTTAATTGTTATTACTTTTTTCTTTAATTTCTTGATTCTTCTAGGTCAATTTGTTTAATAAAAATTATTCTTTGAAATCCATTAAATTGCCTCTTTACTCACTTTGCTGTGAGCATGAAGACAAACCTTATATTTAGAATTTAAATTATAGTCAGATCTTTGCTCTAATAATTTTGATTTGATTTGATTTGGTTGAATTAAAATTGGCATATTTTGATTTAATTATATATATAAATATATGTTTAAAAAATAATTTTATTTTAAATTAAAGCTGGCCTACATTCAACTTAATTAAATGGCCTAATCAAAATTAATTACGTGATAAGATAATATAATTTGATTTGATTTTTATTTCATTTTATTTTAACTAGTTTGTTGTATTAAAATAATGCAACTTGACTTTTTATTTTACATAAGCCAGTTGTATTAAAATAATACAACATAACGAAATAAAATAATGCAACTTGACATTTTATTTATTTAAAACTAAATTATTGTATTAAAATAATACGAGTTGCCAACTAATTAATATAATACAACTTGAGCTTTTATTATTTAACTTAAACCGGTTTATTGTATTAAAATAATAAAAGTTGACTAGCGTGGCCTAACGATTACTAGGTGCATGCCGAGTTGCGCATGCTTCCTCTTGACCAAAGTTAAATCGTCATTTTAACGATTTTGAAATGTTTCCACGCTCTCTAAAAACAGAGTAAATTATGAAGATTTATTGGGTTTTAATCGAATGATCTTCCTAAATAGATAATATAAAATAATTTGAAATAATATTTGTACTTGTCAAAACTCAAATCATGTTATTTTAATGATAAATCTTATTTAAATACCCAATCGGTACCTCTAAAAACTGCACTCCCTCTCCTCAGTCAATAACGAAAAGATAATTAATTATTATCTTAGATATTCATGATTTAATTTAATTTTTTTCAAATAAAATACGAACCTTAATACATTGAACTTCTAAACTGTCCACCACGTATGCTTTCTAATTTACTTTAACGATCAATAAAAAATTTCTGTGAAATTGAATCGATCATTCTAAATTTAAGTTGTGCATCATTTTTACTTATTGACTATCAATGTGAGCCTGCATAAAAAACAGTCTTAGATAATACAATTTGACTTATTATTTATTTAAAATTAGGTTGTTGTATATGTTAATTGTAACTTTGAGTTATTGTTTTTTTTAATATTAATAATTATATGCAATAATGTATTAATTTTATATATTATTTCATATTAAAGAATAAATATAAATAAAATTTTAAATAGACAGAACATGATGGATTATAAGTTGAGCTAACAAGCTTCAAATTCCAATACTATTTTTAGGCCCCATTCAAATACATTAAAATTTTAAATGTCATCTCTATGAATCTATAGTTTACATTAAATTAATGAATTTTATTTGTTTTCTAACCTGTTAAAGAGAAGAAAAAAAAGTTATATCGTGCCAATTAATTACAACTGTCTTTTATATATATATATATATATATATATATAGGAATCTGATACCATACGCCCGAGCAATACGCGCCCATGTGCGACGTTTATTTTTTTATTTTAGAAATTTCCTTTGTTAATTATTCTCGCTCGTCTTCTTCCTTCTTCCTTGGTGCGACAGCGAGCGGCGCGACAGCGGGCGGCGGCCTGCGCTCGTCTTCTTCCTTCTTCCTTGGCGCGACAGCGGGCGGCGGCCAACGCTCGTCTTCTTCCTTCTTCCTTGGCGCTCGTCTTCTTCCTTCTTCCTTGGCGCGACAGCAGGCGGCGGGCAGTGCTCGTCTTCTTTGGCGTGACAGCGGGCGGCGAGACAGCGCCCGTCTTCTTCCTTGGCGCGACAGCGTGCGACGGTGGCCGGAGGCGGCGACAGCAGTCGCAGGCGCCTGCGACTGCTGTCGCCGCCTCCGGCCACCGGTCGCACGCTGTCGCGCCAAGGAAGAAGACGGGCGCTGTCTCGCCGCCCGCTGTCACGCCAAAGAAGACGAGCACTGCCCGCCGCTGCTGTCGCGCCAAGGAAGAAGGAAGAAGACGAGCGCCAAGGAAGAAGGAAGAAGACGAGCGTTGGCCGCCGCCCGCTGTCGCGCCAAGGAAGAAGGAAGAAGACGAGCGCAGGCCGCCGCCCGCTGTCGCGCCGCTCGCTGTCGCACCAAGGAAGAAGGAAGAGACGAGCGAGAATAATTAACAAAGGAAATTTCTAAAAATAAAAAAAATAAACGGTCGCACATGGGCGCGTATTGCTCGGGGCGTATGGTATCAGATTCCTATATATATATATATATATATATATATATATAAAAGACAGTTGTAATTAATTGGCACGATATAACTTTTTTTTCTTCTCTTTAACAGGTTAGAAAACAAATAAAATTCATTAATTTAATGTAAACTATAGATTCATAGAGATGACATTTAAAATTTTTAAATGTATTTGAATGGGGCCTAAAAAATAGTATTGGAATTTGAAGCTTGTTAGCTCAACTTATAATCCATCATGTTCTGTCTATTTAAAAATTTTATTTATATTTATTCTTTAATATGAAAATAATATATAAAATTAAATACATTATTGCATATAATTTATTAATATTAAAAAAAACAATAACTCAAAGTTACAATTAACATATACAACAACCTAATTTAAATAAATAATAAGTCAAATTGTATTATCTAAGACTGTTTTTTATGCAGGCTCACATTGATAGTCAATAAGTAAAAATGATGCACAACTTAAATTTAGAATGATCGATTCAATTTCACAGAAATTTTTTATTGATCGTTAAAGTAAATTAGAAAGCATACGTGGTGGACAGTTTAGAAGTTCAATGTATTAAGGTTCGTATTTTATTTGAAAAAAATTAAATTAAATCATGAATATCTAAGATAATAATTAATTATCTTTTCGTTATTGACTGAGGAGAGGGAGTGCAGTTTTTAGAGGTACCGATTGGGTATTTAAATAAGATTTATCATTAAAATAACATGATTTGAGTTTTTGACAAGTACAAATATTATTTCAAATTATTTTATATTATCTATTTAGGAAGATCATTCGATTAAAACCCAATAAATCTTCATAATTTACTCTGTTTTAGAGAGCGTGGAAACATTTCAAAATCGTTAAAATGACGATTTTAACTTTGGTCAAGAGGAAGCATGCGCAACTCGGCATGCACCTAGTAATCGTTAGGCCACGCTAGTCAACTTTTATTATTTTAATACAATAAACCGGTTTAAGTTAAATAATAAAAGCTCAAGTTGTATTATATTAATTAGTTGGCAACTCGTATTATTTTAATACAATAATTTAGTTTTAAATAAATAAATGTCAAGTTGCATTATTTTATTTCGTTATGTTGTATTATTTTAATACAACTGGCTTATGTAAAATAAAAAGTCAAGTTGCATTATTTTAATACAACAAACTAGTTAAAATAAAATGAAATAAAAATCAAATCAAATTATATTATCTTATCACGTAATTAATTTTGATTAGGCCATTTAATTAAGTTGAATGTAGGCCAGCTTTAATTTAAAATAAAATTATTTTTTAAACATATATTTATATATATAATTAAATCAAAATATGCCAATTTTAATTCAACCAAATCAAATCAAATCAAAATTATTAGAGCAAAGATCTGACTATAATTTAAATTCTAAATATAAGGTTTGTCTTCATGCTCACAGCAAAGTGAGTAAAGAAGGCAATTTAATGGATTTCAAAGAATAATTTTTATTAAACAAATTGACCTAGAAGAATCAAGAATTAAAGAAAAAGTAATAACAATTAACACTACATATTTAGATTTTTTGTTTATTTGGAAATGTCCCTAAAGTTATAGTGCAATTGAAGGTCGACTAATCATCTCTCAAGTCCACCCTGTTCGTTACCCAATATGACGTATGTTATAAAATTTTGCTCATCAAATGATACACACAACTATGAGATGTTCGACTTAAACTGTTCGCTACGAGCGCTTCTCAGTTTACTTGGTATTCAATAAATTTTTTTTATGAAATCAAATCGATCATCCTAAATTCAATTGTTATCTAATCTATTATTTTTTTTATTTTTATTTGTTGTTAAACACTTAAACGAGACAATTAAATGAAAATACTCCCGTATAATTTTCAAGATCCAGTTTTGTTCATTTTTTAGCAACAAGAAATTCGCAATTTTTGGGAAGTAAATAAACAAAATTGCATATGCCTTATCTCTGACTTCAACCTCGATCATAAGAAAACGCCAAGTGCAATAAAAATTATTTTTACTTTTGAAACGTGTTCTTTAAACCGATTTTTAATAATAATAATAATAATAATACCACATGGCCGTCTCGACAAGAGCGCAAAATGATTATTACTTTAATAATCATTTTAAATAAAATAAAATGATTATTAAAATAAAAACTCAAGTTGTATTATTTTTTACTTATCAACTTTTATTACTTTAATACAATAAACTAGTTTTAAATAAATAAAATGTCAAGTTGTATTATTTTTTACTTGATCAACTTTTATTATTTTAATACAATAAACTAGTTTTAAATAAATAAAATGTCAAGTTGGATTATTTTCTATTGTATATAAACATTATGTTTAAATAATTAATTTTGAGGCCATCTAATTGAGTTGAATGTAGGACAACTTTACTTTAAAATACTACTTTTTAATATATATAATATATATATATATATATATATATATATATATATATATATATTGCGGATCGTTCCTTGCGCACCTACGCGCACCTGCCCTCCAATTGATTCATCAATCGATTATGTGTAAACATAATCGACGCACAAAACACCGCAATGGAGGTGATTTCAATGTGATTGCTGGATATAATGAGCACTTTGCAGGGATTTTGGCTAAACCAGGGGCAGTGAATGAATTTAATAATTTTCTAATGCTGGCAGGCCTTTTGGACGCTGGATTTGTTGGTGATAAATTCACTTGGACTAATAATAAGGTTTGGAAGCGTTTAGACAGGGTTCTTATATCCTCATCTTGGAAAGCCCGAGATTTCTCCGTGAGGGTAGAGCACTTAGGTAGAGCTATGTCTGATCACTGTCCCTTGCTAATTTCTTTTTCGGAATTCATCAAGCTAGTGGCCTCTTTCAGGTTTCAGAAAATGTGGGTAAAACATCATAATTTTTTACTTACGGCCCGTTTAAATTGGTTCCTTCCTTGTTCAGGTTTTGGCATGCAGAAATTGCAGTTGAAATTGAAGCGTTTGAAAAACCACCTAAAATGGTGGAACACTGATGTATTTGGGAACATCCATAACAATGTAAAGAAGGCAGAAGAGATCTTTGCAGAGGCAGAAAAAGCTTTTGACTTGAACCCAACAATAGAGAATAAAATACAGATGGCCAAGCAACAAGCTTTTCTTAATCGAACCTTGTATATGGAGGAGATGTTTTGGAAACAAAAAGCTGCGATTAAGTGGATGGGAGAGGGAGAAAAGAACACCAGTTTTTTTCATAATTTGGTGCAAAAGAGAAGGGTGGCTAATAGGATTTTTAGAATCTGGGATGAAGGAGTTTGCTTAGAGAGAAATGAAGATATACAAAATTCAAGTGCTCGTTTCTTTGAGAAGCTTTTGACAGGGGATGAATATGAGTGCAACTCGGTGAACATGGACTGCATTCCAATTTTGGTATCATCAAGAGATAATGTTTTTGTTATTGCCCCACCTTCATTTGAAGAGGTTAAACAAGTGATTTGGGAAATGGATGAGGATAGTGCAGCTAGTCCGGATGGTTTCTCGATTGCTTTTTATGTTGCGTATTGGGAGATCATTAAGGAGGATGTTTATCAGGCAGTTTTGGACTTCTTTAGTGGAGACTCTTTACCAAAAGGCATGGCAGCAACTACTATTATTCTCATTCCTAAAGTTGAGCATGCGCACCAATGGCAGGATTTCAGGTCGATTAGTTTATGCAATGTGTCTAATAAAATTATCTCAAAGTTGCTTGCTAACAGATTAAGTTTAATGCTTGATAAAATAATATCACCTTCGCAGAGTGGCTTTGTGGTAGGAGGATTGATATCAGATAATATTCTTTTGGCACTGGAGTTTAATCATAAGTTGAATCATCACGTCAGAGGAGGAAATTTAATTCTGAAACTAGATGTGGCAAAGGCATATGATAGAGTTCAGTGGTCTTTCTTATTCAAAGTAATGACGACTTTTGGGTTTTCTAATGAGGTGATTGATATTTTTCGAAGATGTATAACTGATTGTTGGTTTTCAGTGAGGATTAATGGACATTTATCTAGTTTTTTTCACTCGAAGAGAGTTCTTAGGCAAGGGGACCCTATTTCTCTGCTTTTGTTCATAATTGCAGCTGAGTTCTTTTCAAGGGGACTAGATCTGTTGTTTGATAGATGCCCTCAGTTGTTTTTTATATATGGCTGTGATGTTAGGTTGTCTCATCTAGCATATGCAGATAATGCTATGATCTTGATGAATGGATCTCTGAATTGTGTGAAAAGGGTAAATGTTTTCTTGGAGGAATACATGGTCAGCTCTGGGCAAGCTATTAATGCGGCAAAGAGTTCTTTTTTTCCTACAAAAGGAATATCGGCCTCGAGGAGAAATCAAATTGCAAGTTTAACAGGCTTTGCAGAAGGGGTGGTTCCTATGAAATATTTAGGGGTTCCCATTTTCACCGGAAATAGAAAGGCAATATACTTTCAGCCCCTTTTAGAGAGAGTAAAGAAAAAACTACTTGGGTGGAATGTGTCAAGGCTCTCATATGGTGGAAGGTTATTGCTTATCCAAAGTGTTTTGGCTTCGTTGCCATTTTATTTTCTATAGGTTATTTTGCGACCATTGTCTATCCTTCATCAATTGGAAATGCTATTTGCTAATTTCTTTTGGGGAGCATCGGGTGCTAGCAAGAATACACATTGGATATCTTGGGCAGATATTTGTAGACCGAAACTAGAAGGTGGCCTAGGAGTAAGGAGGATGTCAGATGTGGCCACTGCCATGACCATTAAGCTTTGGTTTCGTTTTAGACAACAAAAAACGATTTGGGCTACTTTTATGTCTAAAAGGTATTATGGGGCTATGGCGCCAAGTTTTGGTCCTTTAAAGAGTAATGTGTCCCCTTGCTGGCGAAGGTTATGGAAAATCAGAGATGCGGCTGAACAGCATAGTGGATGGATTCTTGGAATGGGCAAGATTAGATTTTGGCATGATAATTTCCTAGATAGCGGACCTTTGTGCCAATCATATCCAATCATTGGTAATTCCGATTGTCTTGTTTCTGATTTTATGGGGGATCAGGGATGGGAAATGGAGAAATTTCAGCACCTTGTACCATTTGGAGTCAAAGAAGAAATAGCTAATGTTCCATATTTACCTGGTGAGCCGGATACATTGGTGTGGAAGCAGGATCAAAAAGGGGTTTTCTCTTTAAAATCGGCTTGGAATTGCATTCGGAAGAGAAATGAAGCATATCCTTTCTATGTGATGTGTTGGAGTAAATTGTTGGTAACAAAGATCTCTATTTTTTGTTGGCGGTTTAGGAAGCGACGGTTGCCTGTTGACGAAATTTTAAGGAGTAGAGGTGTCCACTTGCCATCTAAGTGCCAATGTTGTGAGGAGGAGGAATCATGGGAGCACCTTTTTTTCGACAGTTTTGTGGCTAGGGAGGTTTGGGATTATTTTGCGCTCATGTTCAAGGTTATTAACTGTCATTGTTTTGCTAGTTGGAGAGTTGAAAAGACATGGTTAAAGCAGGGACATATTAGAGAGATTATTCCCCTATTGATTATTTGATTTATTTGGACAGCAAGAAATGAAGCTAAACATCGTGACATTAAGATGGCAGCACGGAGAATCATTAAAAAAAAATTGTGCAGTATATGGTTTATGGCATGGGAGCTGGGTTAATTAACGCCTCTCATTGGAGAGGATATTCTTCTGTGGCTTCAAGTTTTGGTCTGCAAGTTACTGTAAAATCTGTGAATACTATCAGGATAGTATATTGGCAGAGGCCAAGCATGGGGACTTATAAGCTTAATACAGATGGCTGCTCTAAAGGTAATCCAGGGTTGTCTTCATATGGTTTTATCATTAGAGATGGTGCTGGAAAAGTAATTCAGGCCAGGCATGGTGGGATTGGAGTAGGGACAAACATCAAGGCAGAGTTGTTTGCAATATGGAAGGGCTTGGAGGTGTGTATAGAGAATAGTTGGGTTCCTGTTTGTGTTGAATCTGACTCGATGGCAGCTCTAAAAATCATCCAAAAGCCGTCGATGTGCTGGGATTTGAGACAACTGGTTGTTAAGATTAAAGGGATCATAAGAAGTTACAAAGTTCAGTGGTCACATATATATAGGGAGGCCAATGGAGCAGCTGATTTCCTTGCGAACAGAGCTTTCAAGTTTGAGGGAGAGAAGGTAATAAATAGAGATTCTTTAGATAAGGAACTAATTAGGTAAGTTGGAGAGATTGGGCTTGCCTTATGTAAGGATGTCATCCAGGCCAGGGTAAACGAAGGTATCCATGAAACATAGATGTAGAGGGGATTCGAAAATTTCCAGGACTGTCAAGAGGCTACTGGTTTTGGCTGCGTTTTGGTTTTGGTGCGGGTTGATTTGCTTGAGAAACTATAAGCCTACAAGTGTGGAAGCAAGGAGACCTCTTTGTGGATCAAATCTTGTTTTGGTTTGGCGAAAGATTTTGTGAAGGCAGTGATGGTTCATGGTTTTTTTAAGGCTGTAATTAAAGTAGAGTGATGCTGCTTTGGAGTTTGGGTTTTCAATGCTTCTCTATTGTGTATGGAAGGAAATACGTGGTTGTGCCGTTTGAACCTGAAGTTTGGGAATTTTCTGAGATGATGTTTTCTCTATTGTTATCTCAAATTAATAGGCACTGGATTGCTAAAGGAGGGGTTTTTTTT
Source organism: Boesenbergia rotunda (assembly GCA_024364735.1). Classification (NCBI taxonomy): domain Eukaryota; kingdom Viridiplantae; phylum Streptophyta; class Magnoliopsida; order Zingiberales; family Zingiberaceae; genus Boesenbergia; species Boesenbergia rotunda. Next base: position 398,282 of record JAGFNQ010000813.1, on the reverse strand, counting down.
TCTGATGGAATTTGGTGTGCTTGGAGAGATAGTCTACAGAATGTCTGAATGGTGAGTTTGATGGAATTGGTGTGCTGGAATAGAGACATGTTGTGCGGATTTTTCAGAAAAGTAGGCTGTTTGTCTGGGGAGACTGCTTTGCTTTTTTCTGGGGAATTCAGCAGGATTTCTGGGCACCCTTTCTCTGCGTGCCAAGTTTTAGTTTCAGCAGAATTTTGAATTTTAGTATCTGAATCTTTTCCTTTAAGTGATAGTTTTGATACTACTATTGATCAACTGCAGGTTTGATTGCAGTCGGAGTTTGTGCTTTTGGGTTTTTGATCGTAGTGTGCTAATATGAATAAACAGAGCTGCCAACACTGGACTGGCTGATAGATCTTTGATATGCAATTGGAGCTTGTGACTGAAGCGTCTGCTAACAGGGGGAGTATCGTGAGTCTGTTGCTGGTTTTGAATGCCTCCAATCGGATTGCTTTTCATGGAAGGGAGAGATGGCATTACAGAATTGCGAAATGAAAGTGAAGTCTATGGTGAGATGCGGTGGAAAGGATTGGAATTTGCATCAACTTAATTTCAAAGAGCTTCAAATGGATTTCGGATCAAGAGGAGATTGCTTTCTTTTGGCGTATGATTCTCTCGCTTTGGGATGAATCCTATAGTGTGTAGGAATAATTTTTTTTCCTTTTAACTGCAAATATAGAGATGTAAATTTTTTGGGCTAACTTGTAAATGAGGTGAGGGGGAAGGAAAGATGCATGTAAGTATGGTGGAGTCATGTAATTCCGTATTAGAAGGTCAAGTTTGACCCCCTTCTAATATGAATTTTTTCTTTTTTAATAATAAAAAAATCGAGTGCTTAATCGATTAAGCGATTTATCTTTTAGCACCTCAATCGATTGAGATTACGCAAGAAATCAATTTGTTATTGTCGAAATTCAACCGCAATACTCCTTAGGTTCACTCTCCCCTCCTGGATTATAGTTTGGGTTGAACCAAGTGGCTGGAGGTTGTCGCCGCTGGTGATCGACTACATGCGACACCCTCCCAATCGATTCACCAATCGATTGGTGAATCGATTAGAGATAGTCGCGCCATCTCAAGCTATAAACTAGGAGGGAAAGGTAAATCCTAGGTGTTCCGGAAGGAATCGACGTCGACGGTCAGTCACTAGGGTTCAGCCCACACGGATGCTGACGCTAGAGGAAGGATTCACACCCTGCAAGATTAACACGAGCGTTAGGGGAACACGCCGGAGGTTGTCCGGCGGAGCCCACTCCGACGCTCAAGTCAGTGCTCGATCCAAGAGATGAAAAGAAGACGAAAAAGGTATGCGTGAAATAGAGAGTGTGTAACCCCTTTACCGGAGGGGTTGAAGTACTTTTTAAACCTGTGACGGCAGTCTTATGAGTCTCCACGATCTTTGCCACGTCCCCCACTTGTCGGTTACAGGATAACCTTTGCAACGGTCCACGCCGTCATTAAGTTCGAACCATTGCGACAATTATGGGTCATGATGACTCCGCGATAATTGGTGATGGTTATCCGCAAATCCGAAGAAAAGGGGACCGTTCCTTCAGGCCGAATGCTTCTTGGGCTCCGCTTCCCCGAGGTGATCTCGGGGTCTTCTGGCCCGGGGGGTTCCGGGCATTTTGCCTTCCCGAGGTAGTCTCGGGGACATGGCTTCCCGAGGTGATCTCGGGAGTGCGTCTTCTGATTTGATCTCCGGGGCGTGTCTACCCGCGAGTGTCTCGGGGGATCCCCTTCTCGAGAGGGTCTAGGGAGCTCTGGAAAGAGAGTCGTTCAGACTCGATACCTCTTGCCACATAGCTTCTTCCTGTTGATGCAGTCTGACCCTAATTGTTGTTTTGGTGTTGACATCGATTTTAGTTTAGGTTGATGATTATGATTAAGTCCTGATCGGGGATTAGGCATGGTGTGGGAAATCCTAGCCTGGAGGGCTAGGTGTTGAAAAGTCCTAACTTGGAGGGTTAGGTGAAAAGTCCCAACTTGGAGGGTTAGGTGAAAAGTCCTAGCTTGGAGGGCTAGGTTGAAACCTCGGTGAGTGAAGCCAGGTCCCAGTGAGTGAAGCAGGGTGACTGAAATCCTAGTGAGTGAAGCCAGGTCCTAGCTTGGAGGGCTAGGTTGAAGTCCCAGTGAGTGAAGCTGGGCATGGCACGAGTCAGAGATGGGTCGGAGGATTGTTCTCATGACTTAGAGGGGATTTGGTCTTGCCTGGATCGGTCTGGTGACCGATTAGGGAAGTTGGCACGGTGCTCCCTCCTGGATCGGTCTGGTGACCGATCCGGCAATGACTGATCGGTCTGATGACCGATCAGGGAGCACACAGTGAGGTTGGGAACCTACTCACCGGACCGATCAGGGAGCAGGCAGTTCCCTCACTGTCCAGCTCCTGATCGGTCCGGTGACCGATCAAGGAGCAGTCAGTTCCCTCACTGTTTGGCTCCAGATTGGTCCGGTGACCAATCAGGGAGCAGACAGCTTCCTCACTGCTTGGCTCCTGATCAATCTGGTGACCGATCAGGGAGCACACAGTGAGTTGAGTTCCCTCGCTGATCAGCTCCTGAATGGTCTGGTGACCGATCCACGACCTAGGATCTGATATCCGCGATTACTGTTCACTCACAAGTGGACCGATCAGGCGTGAGCCTGATCGGTCAGTGGCTATCCTGATCGGTCTAGTGACCGATCAGGCTTCACTCTGATCGGTCTTGTGAATGATCAGGCCTGTGTCACCGCGAAAGCTGGGAGTCCCAGCAAAGCAGTGGATCGGTCTGGTGACCGACCCACGAGCCCTGGATCGGTCCGGTGACCGATCACTTTAATTCAAAATGCACTGTTAGACGCTCTGATCGCGTATGAACGTATCTGATTCTCTGCGCTTAATCTCTGATACTTGATCTTCTGCTTGATATGCTGTGCTAATGCTCTGATTAAGTTGCAGGTGATAGGGAAGGATTCAAACACTCAAGGAGAGTCAATGGAGGCCTTTCCTTGGAGCAGGTTTGTCCATTTGCCATCTCAGGTTGCAATGGCTGGGCTGCAGACTGGAGTGGCTGATTGGAGCTTGGCTGAGGGAAGCTCAGGGAGTCCAGGAAGAGCTCAGTGGTAGCTGGCATTGGCAGGTGAGCAGCTGGAGGCTGCAGTGAGGTGGTGACCTGGCAATAGTGGAGGGACTTAAGCGCTTGGTGGCGAACAAGTCTCCACAACTCTGATCAGTAACGCTGCGTGCTTGTGTTCTCTGCTGTTCCATCGTTCTTGAGCAAGCAGCTGCAATCTTTGAAGCAACCATCTTTTACTTGAGCACTTGAAGGAAGAAACAAGAGGCTTGGGGAGTCCATCAGCAAGAAGACACGAAGAAGGGAGTTCTTGCGTGAGATCTGCGCTGGGTGGAGCTCGGGAGAAGCTCTGCTTGTGTTCTTGCCTGTTCTAAGTGCTAAGTAAGATCTTTCTTGTGTTTCATTGTGCTTAAAACTCTATCTTTGTTGAAACGCTGTGGAGAGGTTACTCCATCGAGAAGGAGGTTGCTTATTATCCGGATCTTCCGGGGCTTAATCTGCCGACGAGCAAGGGATCGCCCACCTTACGGGCACGCTAAGGAGTAGGGGCAAGTTATCCTCGAACCTTGTAAATCCTCTTGTTAGCATTCTTGTTCTTGTGATTAACTTAGGATTTACTTTACTGCATACTCTGTTTTATTGCTTCCGCTGTGCTACTAAACCTTTGAGTCGCAGAAATTTCAAAGTGCTAAAGTTCAAGTGTCTGGCTATATTCACCCCCCCTCTCTAGCCATCCGAGTTCCAACAAGTGGTATCAGAGCTTGGGGCTCTGTACAAGCGGATTAACAACCGAGAACTATCATCCATGGCGTTGAGAGAAGGCTTTAGCACCACCCGACCTCCCTTCTTCGATGGCGCAGATTTCCAATATTGGAGATCGAAGATGGAGTACTATCTAAAGATGGGCATCAACAGTTGGTTCGCGGTGAAGGAGGGTTTTACCCCTCCAAAGGATGATGAAGGCAAGGAACTAGAATCTTGGCGTTGGACGGCTGAACAAACGCGGAAGAGTGAAGCCGACGCGAAGGCGGTGGTGACCCTACAATGCGGCATGAACAAAGACCAACTCATCAAGGTTGGTCCATTCACAAGTGCAAAAGACTTGTGGAACAAGCTCATCGAACTCCACGAGGGCACCCGAGATTCAAGAATCGCCAAGAGGGACTTGTTCCTCAACCAACTTCAAAATCTCTCCATGAAGGAGAATGAAACCGTAAGTGAACTCATAGCCGGTTCAAGGAAGTCCTCAATGGTCTTCATTCTATTGATGAAAAGGTCGAAAACCGTGACCTTGTGAAGTATGTGTTGAAAGCATTTCCAAGGAATGCTTTGTGGTCATCCATGGTGGATGCCTACAAAGTCTCCAAGGATTTATCAATTGTTAAGTTAGATGATTTGTTTTATGAAATGGAATTGCATGAAATGGCTAACAAAGGCCCCAAGGAGAAGGGGATTGCCTTAGTTGCAGGGGAACGATCCAACAAGAAGAAAAAGGAGAAGAAGAAGGAGAAGGAAGTCTCTTCATCTTCATCCTCTTCCGAATCCGAGTCCGATTCCGAGGAAGATGGCAGCGGGTCTTCTTCCTCCGAGATGGCAAATTTTGTACGAAGGATGATGAGGAAGGGTCGACGCTTCAAGGGTAAAGGTAACTCTAGTGAAGCTAAAGTTGATAAGACTAATGTTTCTTGTTATGAGTGTGGTAGGAAAGGGCACTTCAAGAGTGAATGCCCAAAGCTAAAGAAGAAGGAGGAGAAATCCAAAAAGAAAGAGGAAAAATCCAAGAAGAAGAAAAAGGCCTTGAAGGCCACTTGGGATGAATCCTCCTCTAGCTCATCCGATGAAGAGAAGGAGGAGAAGTGTACACGCCATGTAGCACTCATGGCATTGGAAGATCAAGAAAGCAGTGATGAATCCTCTAACTCCTCAAACGCGACTTCATCATCTTCGGATGATGAAGAGGTAACCACTCCTGAACTTGAGAAATGTTATAAAACTATTGCATGTTTAACCAATTTGTTGAAGAAGTCAAAAAATAAGGTTAAATCATTGTAATTAGAAATTGAACAATTGAAATCATCTAGGGATGAGAACGTAGATGATTTACATGTAGAGATGTTAGAAGATGAGATTAAATCATTGAAAATTGAGGTTGAACATTTGAAATCCTCTAGGGTTGAGGATGTAGATGATTTGCATGATGAATTATTAGTGGATGAAAACAAATCACTAAAGAGTGAAGTTGAGAGACTCAAGAGTATTCTTGAGAAGTTCTCAACTAGCTCAAAGACCCTAGACATGATCTTGAATGCCCAAAGGGCAGTCTACAATAGGGCCGGTATTGGTTACCGACCCAAAGAACCTTCATTTGTGTCCCTAATGACTAGGACTGGTGTTAGACCAATTAAGACACCCAAGGTTCAAAAGAAAGTTGTCAAGGCATGGGTGCCTAAGTCTTATTTAGTAGGTGCTTTAGGTCCCAAGGTTTGGGTACCTAAAACTTCTATTTTTCGAATTGTGTAGGTTATGATTGAGGGGGAGCATCTATCAACTTGGTTCGTTGATAGTGGGTGCTCCAAACACATGACCGGGGATAGATCATTGTTTACCACACTTCAAAAGAAAAGTAGAGGTAATGTTTCATTTGGTAATAATGGTAGTCTTAAGGTCATGGAATAGGAGACATTCAAATATCCGAATGTCTTAGAATTAAGAATGTCCTTCTAGTCAAGGGGATGACATTTAATCTTCTAAGTGTCAGTCAATTGTGTGATGCGGGTTACACAATTGATTTTCAACCAAGTCAATGTCTAGTTAGACAACATGACAACTTTGACACGGTACTAGTAGGAACAAGAGTAGATAATATTTAACAAGTTTCATTTAAAAGTGCTATTAATGCTTTTGCTAAGTGTCTCATGTCAAGAGAAGATGAGTCCACCCTTTGGCACCGGAGACTAGCACATGTGAACATAAAGAACATCCGGAAGTTGGCCAATAAGGGATTAGTTCGTGGCTTACCAAGCATCAAGTATGAAAAAAAACAAACTTTACGATGCATGTCAAATGGGTAAGCAAACAAAATCTGCACATAAAGGTAAAAGTGCTGTAAGTACATCTACCGTATTGGATTTACTTCATATGGACTTGTTTGATTGTAGCACTATCATATCATTGAATGGAAGTAGATATTGCTTTGTTATCATTGATAATTTTACTAGATACACATGGATATATTTTCTTAAATATAAGGATTAAACCTTAGATGTTTTCATTTCTTTTTATAGAAGAGTTGAAAATGAGAAATCATTAACAATTAAGACAATTAGAAGTGATCATGGAGGTGAATTTCAAAATCAATGATTTTTAGAATTTTGTAAAGATAGAGGGTATAGACATGAGTTCTCCAGTCCTAAAACACCACAACAAAATGATGTTGTAGAGAGAAAGAACCGTGTTCTACAAGAAGCTGCACGAAGCATGCTTAATGAGTACTCACTACCAAGTTACTTATGGGCTGAAGCTGTAAATACAGCTTGCTATGTGCAAAATCGAGTCCTCATTCATAGATTTCTAGGAAATACTCCCCATGAACTTTGGTTTGGGAAACCACCTACGGTTAAACACCTTAGGGTGTTTGGTTGTAAGGTGTTTATTCTAAACACCAAGCATCACCTTGGAAAGTTCACGGCAAAGGCTGATGAAGGGATACTAGTCGGTACTCCCTTGTTAGCAAAGCCTATCGAGTCTACAACAAGAAATCTAGATTGGTTGAAGAGTCTTCTGATGTGGTTTTCGAAGAAATTCCAAAAGCAAATGACCAATCAGAAAATATAGAAGGAGTTCAGCTCGAACTTAGGAAACTAAGTTTGAATGAAATTCCAAGTATTGTTGATGGTGATGAGTGTGATGACGGTGAGCCTAGATAATCCATAGATCAACCGGACCCTGAGGCTGAGCCGGTGTCTAGTGAAATCATTCAAGAAGCACTACCAACACCAAGACAAACTAGATTAGTCTCTAGTCATCCCAAAGACCAAATTGTTGGAGACATCCATCATGGGGTTAGGACTAGATCATTCTTTAGGAATGAGGCTAATGAAGTTGCCCTAATTTTCGAAATTGAACCTAGAAAAATTGATGAAGCATTAAATGATCTCGATTGGATCATTGCAATGCAAGATGAACTATGTCAATTCGAAAGAAGTCAAGTTTGGGACTTAGTCCCTAGACCTAAGAAGACCACCATTATTGGAACCAAATGGGTCTTCAAAAATAAGTTGAACCATAAGAGAGAAATCATTAGAAACAAGGCACGCTTAGTAGCCAAGGGCTATAGTCAAGTTGAAGGCCTTGATTATGATGAGACCTATGCTCCCGTGACACGATTAGAGTCCATCCAATTGATGCTCGCTTTTGCAGCACATTGTGGCTTCAAGCTATATCAAATGGATGTCAAATCGACCTTTCTAAATGGTTTAAGTAGAGAAGAGGTCTATGTCGAAAAACCTCCGGGGTTTGAGAGTACCGAATTTCCAAACCATGTGTTCAAGCTCAAAAAGGCACTTTATGGTCTTAAACAAGCACCCCGAGCTTGGTATGAGCGTTTGTCAACATTTTTGATTGACAAAGGCTTTGTTAGAGGCCAAATAGACCCTACACTATTTCTACGGAGAGATGGTGACAATATATTTGTAGCCCAAGTTTATGTCGATGACATTATTTGTGGCTCAAACAACAAGGGCTATTTAAATGAGTTTATTGGACACATGGAGAGTGAATTTGAAAATGAGTATGGTGGGAGAGTTGACTTTCTTCCTTGGACTTGAAATCAAGCAAACTCGCGATGGTATCCATGTGCACCAATCGAAATACACACAAGAGATGCTTCGAAAATTCAATATGAGTGATTCAAAATAGGTAACCACTCCTATGGCTACAAACAGAAGATTAGACAATGATGAGAGTGGTAAACCCATTGATTTGACTCAATATCGGAGCATGATAGGTAGTCTGCTATACCTCACAGCTAGTCGACCGGATATACTGTTTGCTGTGGGTATGTGCGCTAGGTATCAAGTTTGTGCCAAGGAATCTCACCTAATCGCTGTTAAGAGAATTTTGAGATATCTTAAAGGCACAATTGGAGTTGGTCTTTGGTACCCCCGTACTGAATCATTTGATCTAATTGGCTATACCGATTCCGACTACGCTGGATGTAAGTTGGATCGGAAAAGCACAAGTGGGGGCTGCCAATTCTTAGGTTCATCCTTAATTAGTTGGTCAAGTCAGAAGCAACATTGTGTTGCTCTCTCCACGACCGAGGCAGAATATATTGCTATGGGGGAGAGTATATCGCAATTATTGTAGATGATTCATACCATAGAAGACTATGGATTGAGCTACAAAGGTATGCAAGTGTTGTGTGATAACATTAGCACAATTAACCTAACCAAGAATCCAGTCCATCACTCTAGGACCAAACATATTGAAGGGCTAGGTTGAAGTCCCAGTGAGTGAAGCTGGGCATGACACGAATCAGAGATGGGCCGGAGGCTTGTTCTCATGACTTAGAGGGGATTTAGCCTTGCCTGGATCGGTCTGGTGACCGATCAGGAAAGTTGGCACGGTGCTCCTTCGTGGATCGGTCTAGTGACCGATCCAGCGATGACTGATCGGTCTGGTGACCGATCAGGGTGCACCCAGTGAGGTTGGGAACCTACTGCCCGGCTCCTGATCGGTCCGGTGACCGATCAGGGAGCAGGCAGTTCCCTCACTGTCCAGCTCCTGATCGGTCCGGTGACCGATCAGGGAGCAGTCAGTTCCCTCACTGTCCGGCTCCTGATCGATCCGGTGACCGATAAGGGAGCAGACAGCTTCCTTACTGCTTGGCCCCTGATCGATCTGGTGACCGATCAGGGAGCACACAGTGAGTTGAGTTCCCCTGCTGATCAGCTCCTGAACGGTCTGGTGATCGATCCACGACCTAGGATCTGATATCCGCGATTACTGTTCACTCACAAGTGGATAGATCAGGCGTGAGCCTGATCGGTCAGTAGCTATCCTGATCGATCTGGTGACCGATCAAGCTTTACTCTGATCGGTCTTGTGACCGATCAGGCCTGTGTCGCCGCGAAAGCTGGGAGTCCCAGCTAAGCGGTGGATCGGTCTGGTGACCGACCCACGAGCCCTGGATCGGTCCGGTGACCGATCACTTTAATTCAAAATGCACTGTCAAACGCTCTGATCGCGTATGAACGTATCTGATTCTCTGGGCTTAATCTCTGATACTTGATCTTCTGCTTGATATGTTGTGCTAATGCTCTGATTAAGTTGCAGGTGGCAGGGAAGGATTCAAACACTCAAGGAGAGTCAGTGGAGGCCTTTCCTTGGAGCAGGTTTGTCCATTTGCCATCTCAGGTTGCAACGGCTGAGCGGCTGACTGGAGCTTGGCTGAGGGAAGCTCAGGGAGTCCAGGAAGAGCTCGGTGGTAGCTGGCGTTTGCAGGTGAGCAGCTGGAGGCTGCAGTGAGGTGGTGACCTGGCAATAGTGGAGGGACTTAAGCGCTTGGTGGCGAACAAGTCTCCACAACTTTGATCAGTAACGCTGCGTGCTTGTGTTCTCTGCTGTTCCATCGTTCTTGAGCAAGCAGCTGCAATCTTTGAAGCAACCATCTTTTACTTGAGCACTTGAAGGAAGAAACAAGAGGCTTGGGGAGTCCATCAGCGAGAAGACACGAAGAAGGGAGTTCTTGCGTGAGATCTGCGCTGGGTGGAGCTCGGGAGAAGCTCTTCTTGTGTTCTTGCCTATTCTAAGTGCTAAGTAAGATCTTTCTTGTGTTTCATTGTGCTTAAAACTCTATCTTTGTTCTGTGGAGAGGTTACTCCACCGAGAAGGAGGTTGCTTATTATCTGGATCTTCCGGGGCTTGATCTGCCGACGATCAAGGGATCACCCACCTTACGGGCACGCCAAGGAGTAGGGGCAAGTTATCCTCGAACCTTGTAAATCCTCTTGTTAGCGTTCTTATTCTTGTGATTAACTTAGGATTTAGTTTACTGCATACTCTGTTTTATTGCTTCCGCTGTGCTACTAAACCTTTGAGTCGTAGAAATTTCAAAGTGCTAAAGTTCAAATGTCTGGCTATATTCACCCCCCCTCTCTAGCCATCCGAGTTCCAACACTTCCATCCACGTGTCAGCCACGGGGTGCTCAATCCCATCACAAGCCCTTCCATTCAAGTCTGATCGAAGGAAGTGTTCCGACTGATTAGACTAGTATTTGCAATGAAGAAGCTATGTCACAGCGGGTCCCTGCACCCATTACTTTTTCCCTGGCAGTTATACTAGGTCCGAGAATTGTAGAATTTGCCTCGGGTCTCAAGGCAATCCTTTTTTGGTTTGGTCTTCTCATAATGTTTGTCTCTGTCGTGAGGATCGAAAGCGTAGAAGGATCGATGTTTTTCTCCGATTCCAAGAGTCAGGTTGATGATTAACCTCCTTGAAAAATAGGCATTCCCTCTCAGCCCCTGGGGTAAGGGAGTCAGGAAGCCACTGGTCGTCCCCAGCAATCTCTTGGGTTGGTTTCAGGGAACCAGAACCCCCTGTGACGCAGGTGTCTCCTGGGGTTTGCGGGTTTGATTTTGGGTGTGGATCTCCCCAAGGTAGACCTGAAATTCCAACTGTCAGGCTCGCAGCTGTTCATCTGTGGGATCCATGTTGGCTCCATTCTCTATTGAGTGTTTGCGGACTCTGAACCGTCGTCTCCGGGCCCCAGGCGATCCATTGAATTGACCTGTAAAGACTTGCGAATTCCCAGACGTCGTAGGGGCATGCCAATCGATGGTGGCAAAAAAGACGCGATGCTTCAGGATTGACGTCCATTACTGCTCCTACGCCGTGCCCTCATTAAATGCGGATGGGCAGCCATCTTTATAAAGGCGGAAGGCCAACATGTTCGTTCTCCTCCATCTTTCCTTCCCATTCTCATGGATCAGGAAGGAAGAAGATGTTGCAGCCTGGAAGGGAAACCGACGAGGGAAAAGGTGCACCGCCCAGAGGGGTGCGCCGTGCGCAGCCCCGTCTGCCTAGTCTAAGTCAAGTGCTCCCGGAATCCCCTGTGAAGCATACAACCTTCCGGTACATCCTCCACCGTCCCCCCTTCTAACAAGGGTTTTCTGCAACACTAGGGAGCATAGCAGAGATGACATCACACCTTTTCCGGGAGAGCGTAGCGGAGATGGAACCACATGTTTCACCGGAGAGTCCAGAAAAGACATCATATGCTTTGCCGGGGAGCATGACAGAGATGATATCATTTGTTTCACCCGGGAGCATCTTCTGGTGGTTCATCTCCTATCCATCTCCGGGTGGACAGTGTATCCTGGTGGTTTATCTTCTGTTCATCTCAAATACTCTCCACCTCCTGACCGCTCCCTTTCCCGAGTTTTGGGCATTAGGCGTCAGTCGGGTCAGGAGTAGTTTGTCATCCGAGGAGGAGTTGTAGCTGCTGCTCCCCCTCATCTTCCTTTTGTATTTTGCAGTTCATCTTTATTCTTAAATGTGGGTTGACTGTAAGAGGCAATCAAGGTATTTGAATAGAACTATTTCGTCCATATGTACCCCAAGTTGTTCCTGTTCCTCTTCCGTCCATGAATGGTCATGAGAAGGGAGAACCCAGAAATTCCAACCGCAGCCAAAAATTCTAGGATCCTAACCATACTAAAGATGACTCCCTGCTCACCCGCCACTCGAAGACGGTTCTGAGCCAAGCGACTATGCAGGGATGTTGACGCGATAGGGGAGAGATCGGACAAAGGAGTGATCTCCTCCACTGGATCCACTGATTGTATCCCCTATTCTTTGTATTCCCTTGAGATGTCATTGTCAATGTATTTCCCGTAGAAATGAAGGAAAACAGTTGTTGCCTTTGGTGTGTAAGTGCTTCGAGCAGTAATCAAATATTCTGTTGGTTTCCCATTGTTTGAGGATGTTTATTTTATATTTGGTAGGTTGTGTGTTAACCTCCCATCCTAAATACCTGGGCATCCACAGCACCGTGAGGTATTAGAGTTTTTGTTTCTTGGTAGGGCATTTATAGCACCCAAACCAAGCGTAAGTACCCCGGGCATTCGCAACACCATGAGGTATTAGAGTTTTGTTTCTTGTTTGGGCGTCCGTAGCACCTAGACCAAGCCTAAATACCCTGGGCATCCACAGCACCGCGAGGTATTAGGGTTTTGTTTCTTAGTCGGGCGTCTGTAGCATCCAAACCAAGCCTAAGTACCCTGGGCATCCGCAACACTACGAGGTATTAGGGTTTTATTTCTTGGTAGGGCGTCTGTAGCACCCAAACCAAGCCTAGGTACCCCGGGCATCCGCAGCACCGCAAGGTATTAGGGATTTTGTTTCTTGGTTGGGCGTCCGTAGCACCCAGATCAAGCCTATATACCCCGGGCATCCGTAGCACGCGAGGTATTAGGGTTTTTGTTTCTTGGTCGGGCGTCTGTAGCACCCAAGCCAAACCTAAGTACCCCGGGCATCCGCAGCACCGCGAGGTATTAGGGTTTTTGTTTCTTGGTCGGGCGTCTGTAGCACTCACACCAAGCCTAAGTACCCCGGGCATCCGCAGCACCGCGAGGTATTAGGATTTTTGTTTCTTGGTCGAGCATCTATAATACCCAGACCAAGCCTAAGTACCCTGGGCATCCGCACCAGCTCGAGGTATTAGGGTTTTTGTTTCTTGATTGGGTGTCTGTAGCACCCAGACCAAGCCTAAGTACCCCGGACATCCGTAGCACTGCAAGGTATTAGGATTTTTGTTTCTTGGTTAGGTGTCCATATCACCCAGACCAAACCTAATTAAGTACCCCGGGCATCCGCAGCACCACGAGGTATTAGGGTTTCTGTTTCTTGGTTAGGCATCTGTAGAACCCAGACCAAGCCTAAGTACCCCGAGCATCCGCAGTACCGTGAGGTATTAGAGTTTTTGTTTCTTGGCCGGGCGTCCATAGTACTCAGACCAAGCCTAAGTACCCCGGGCATCCGCAACACCTCGAGGTATTAGGGTTTTTGTTTCTTGGTTGGGTGTCTGTAGCACCCAGACCAAGCCTAAGTACCCCGGGCATCCGTAGCACTGCAACGTATTAGAGTTTTGTTTGATGTATTGGCACTTTTGTGATGACACGCTCCTTTATTTATGAATTCATTGCAAGGCAGCAAGAATACACAGGCGAGTACATAGTATGCCACACAAATCTTACCGGGGGTGACAGGGTTAGAGACAGTTAGCCTGCTCTAGCTTCTGGAGCTTTTTGGCCGTGTCTTACTGTGCATGCCCCCTTCCTCCAGTTAGCCTTCCTGTGCCCTTGGGTTTTTTCGAGACTCCCATCTGACTTCCCCACTGTAGCATCGCCGAGACACCAGTTGGCCCCCTTTGACTTCAGCTACTCGGTCGCCTACCAGAAATTTTATCTTCTGGTGGTAGACGGAGACCACCGGCTGGAAGACACTGAGCATCGAGCGCCCCAAGATGGCGTTGTAGGATGAGCATCCATGATCAAAAAGGATGTCCTTCTGGTCCTCTCGATTAGGTCGCTGCCCAATGATAGCGATAAGGTGATTTGCCCTATCGGCTGTACTCGATACCCGGTGAAGCCGAACAGCGGGGTCGAGACCGGAAGTAGTTCATCCTCGTCGATTTGTATCTGATCCAGAGCAGCCTTATACAGGATGTTCACAGAACTTTCTATATCCACAATGATGCGCTTGACCTCATAGTTGGCGATGCGGGCATGGGTTACCAGGGCGTCTTCATGGGGAGCTTTCACCTCTTCCAAGTCTTTGGGGCCAAACGAGATCATAGGGTCGTGATCCTGGCTCTGGCTCATCCCAATTGCATAGTTCTCCAGACGTCGGGTGTTGGACTTCCTTGCCCAATGGGAATCTCCTCTAGTGGGTCCTCCTGAGATTACTCCCACATATCCAGAGGGCGGGCCGCGTGCTGGAGCCTTGCCCTTCCTGGGGTCTCTTTCTAAGGAGGGAGACCTACAGGGCTCAGGCACCCGACTCCTTCCCCTTGACTGCGACCGAGACCGGTGTCGGGTCTCGTCTTCTCCTGACTGCCTTCGCCTAGGAGAAAGGCTTCGCCGAGGGGAATTTCGGTGATACCCCATCTTCCTCCACTTCCTCCGAGGTTTGGGGTCTGTCTCTTCACTCAATTTGTTCTTTAAGGCATGACACTCCTCGGTGGAATGCGTAGTACTGCCGTAGAAGCCGCAGTACTTCGTCAATGGCTCTGGCTGCTCGGTGTCCACCGTCTCGACCAGTTTCCGTCTACCAACCCACTGGTCCTTCCCCAGGTGAAGGTCTTTTCCTCGAGTAGGAGCTGGGGGTTCCCTCCTTTCGGATTGGGTAATGGCTTGAAGGGGGACTCCAGTTGGTTCCTTGCGACGAGCGAATTGCCCCTCCACGTTGACGTGCTTGATCGAACGCCCCAGCAAATCATCAAAGCTGGCGGGTGGCTTCTTCACCAATGATCAGAAAAAATCCCCTTCCGAGAGCCCTAGGATACAGGCGCTGATGAGGAATTCCGACGTTGCGCTTGACACATCTTGTGTCACCCGGTTGAACCGCTGGATGTACTCCTTGAGCAGCTCTTTCGGCTTCTGCTTGAGAGCGAATAGAGTGAGCGCCGTCTTCTGAAAGCGACGGCTATTGGCGAAGTGGTGGAAGAAGGTGGTTCTAAATTCCATGAAAGAGTTGATAGAACCTAGAGGCAGCCTCTGGAACCATCGTTAGGCTGCTCTAGATAGGGTGTTCAAGAACACCCCACACTTTACACCGTCGGTATACTGGTGTAGGAGTGCCACATTTTCAAACTTACAGATATGATCCTCCGGATCTGTCTTCCCGTAATAATCAGTAATCCCAGGCCTGCGAAACTGCTTCGGCATGGGGTCTTCTACAATCTCAGACGAGAAGGGAGTAGAGGGATCCTTAGGGGAGGCCTTAGGTTCCTCCTTCTTCCCCTGTCCATCTTCGTGTCTCAACGCTCTAGAGGCTACCGAGTTGGTCTTCTCAATATCTCCCGGTGAGTCTCGTCGGTGGTCCGGGGTTGCTCCACCACGTCGCCCCAGAGGTGTGACGGATCTTCACGGTTGGGGATACGAGATGGAGATTGTAGGGATCTCCACCCACACAGAAACACCTCGCTATGAGGCGGTCTGCTCGATTTGGTGATGTTCGAGCGCCTCTTTGATGGCGTTGGCCACCAAGCGATCAAGTTCCTCTTTCGTCAGGACAATGGATTGTATCGCCGACTCTGTCATCGGTGCTCCTTCTGGTGCTTTACTGGTTTCCCACAGACAACGCCAAACTTGTTCCGGAAGGAATCGACGTCGACGGCCAGTCACCAGGGTTCATCCCACGTGGATGCTGACGCTAAAGGAAGGATTCACACCATGCGAGATTAACACGAGCATTAGGGGAACACGCCGGAGGTTGTCCGACGGAGCCCACTCTGACGCTCAAGTCAGTGCCTCGATCCAAGAGATGAAAAGAAGGCGAAAAAGGGTATGCGTGAAGTAGAGAATACGTAACCCCTTTACTGGAGGGGTTGGAGTACCTTTTATACCTGTGGCGGCTTTCTTACGAGTCTCCATGATTTTTGCCACGTCGCCCCACTTGTCGGTTACAGGATAACCTTTGCAACGGTCTACGCCGTCATTAAGTTCAGACCACTACGACAATTATGGTCATGATGACTCTGCGATAATTGGTGGTGGTTATCCACAGATCCGAAGAAAGGGGGACCGTTCCTTGAGGCCGAATGCTTCTTGGGCTCCGCTTCCCTAAGGTGATCTCGGGGTCTTCTGGCCCAGGGGGTCCCGGGCATTTTCCTTTCTGAGGTGGTCTCGGGGACATGGCTTCCCGAGGTGATTTCGGGAGTGCGTCTTCTGATTTGATCACCGGGGAGTGTCTACTCGCGGGGATCTCGCGATCCCTTTTTCGAGAGGGTCTAGGGAGCTCCGGAAAGAGAGTCGTTCAGACTCGATACCTCTTGCCACATAGCTTCTTCCATCCACGTATCAGCCACGGGTGCTCAACCCCATCACTAGGGATATCGTAGCTGAATTCCGACAACAAATCCGATTTCTGGCGCCATCTCAATCGATTGAGGTGTTAAAAAATAACACCTCAATCGATTAAGCAATCTATTAATCAATTAAACAATCTCTTAATCGATTGCTTAATCCATTAAACAATCGATTAAGGTTTTTATCGATTAAGCAATCTCTTAATCGATTAAGCAATTATTTAATCCATCAAGCAATCAATTAAGGTGTTTTGTGCATCGATTATGTTCGCTAATCGATTGATCGATTGGGATGTCTTCTAATCGATTGGATAACAAACCTTCAAGGAGCGATCTGCATATATATATATATATATATATATATATATATATTAGTTGGCATGATATCATTTTTTTTCTCCTCTTTAACAGGTTAGAAAACAAATAAAATCTATCAATTTAATGTAAGCTATAACATAGTAAAGATGATTTGCTCATTCTTGTGCTCTGCTAATCCATCTCAGCGTCAATACGAAGAAGATAAATTATAGGGGTTATTAGCCCAGATACTATGGTTAGCATATGGAGAGGACAGACACATTATCTTTGCCATATTTTGAATCCCAGACTTCTAAGATGGCAACACTGTGCACGCTAACTATCAGTCTATCCCGTGAAGATAATTTTAATGTAAACTATAAGATGGCAAAGGTGATTCACTTGCCCCGATGCCTTGTCAATCCGTCTTAGAACTAATACGAAGGAGATAAATCACGGAGGCTACTAGTCCAAATGTTATGTTTAACATGTGAAGAGGACGAACATATTGACTTTATCACATATTAACTTTTAAAGTTTTAAGATGACAATACTACATATATTATATTAATCATCCGTCAATCCACAAGAATAATTTAGTATAATACATCCTATTGTGGCAATTTGAAAATTTTATTTATAAGTTTATGTATATTTATTCTGTAAGATGAAAATAATATATAAAATCAAATAAATTAATGCATTTAATTTATTAATATTCATAAAAAAACCAACACTCAGTTGTTATTGATATATACAACAACCTAATTTTAAATAAATAATAAGTCAAGTTGTATTACCTAACATTGCTTTTATCATTGCTTTTTATCGTAGTTTTTACCGTTGTAATTGAGTCGGTATTTAAATAAGATTTATCATTAAAAAGATATGATTTGAATTTTTGACAAGTATAAATATTATTTCAGATTATTTTATATATCTATTTAGGAAGATTATTAGGCTTAAATTTATACAGAATGGATTAATGATTAATGTATATGATATTATTATTTTAGATATTTGAAATTAAAATTTAATAAAGTCAATTGTCAGTCATCCAAATATGTTAGATATAACATCTGAGTTAGTGTATTTATGTTTTTCTTGATAATTTTAAAATGAATTAATAAAAATATTAAAGACACCACTTTAATATACGTACGTTAGGCTTATACAAATACAAGTCAACTTTTATTATTTTAATACAATAAACCGATTTAAAATAAAAACTCAAGTTGTCTTATTTTACTAGATCAACTCGTATTATTTTAATACAATAATTTAGTTTTAAATAAATGAAATGTCAAGTTTCGTTATTTTATTTCGTTATATTGTATTATTTTAATACGACAAGCTGGCTTAATTAAAATAAAAGGTCAAGTTGAATTATTTTAATACAACAAAGTAGTTTTTATAAAATAAATAAACAAATCAAATCAAATTATCTTATCACGCAATTAATTTTGATTACGCCATTTAATTAAGTTGAATCTAGGCCAACTTTACTTTAAAATAAAACTATTTTTAAAAAATATTTATATATATAATTAAATCAAAATATGTCAATTTTAATTCAACCAAATCAAATTGAATCAAAGTTGTTAGAGCGAAGATTTAACTTTAATTTAAATTCTAAACGTAAGGTTTGTGTTCATCCTCGTAGCAAAGAGAGTAAAGAAGACAATTTAATGGATTTCAATTAATTGTTTTTATTAAACAAATTGACCTACAAGAATCAAGAAATTAAAAAAAAATAATAATAACAATTTACACTACATATTTAGATTTTTTATTTGTTTGGAAATGCCTCCAGAGTTATAGTACAATTGAAGGTCGACTAGTTATCTTTTAAGTAAATGCGGTTCGTTACTCAGCTATGACGTATTTTATAAAAATTTTTCATCAAATAGGACACACAACTATAAAATATTGAATTTCTGGACTGTCCACTATCAGTGCTTCTCAATTTACTTATTGTTAAAAACTTTTATAGAATCGAATAGATAATCTTAAATTTGGTTGTTATCTAATTCATTATTTTTTATTTTTTATTTGTTTGGAAACAACCAATTAAATGAAAATACTCCAGTATAATTTTCAAGATCCAGTTTAGTTATTTTTTAGCAACAAGAAGTTTGCAATATTTAGGCAGAACTAAACAAAGTAGATGCATAAAAGTTTATCTGCATTTGCTCAATAGTCCAAAATTAGATTTATAAAACAAACCAAAGGTAGTGAGCTTAGTTTATTAGTGTTTATAATAATTATATTTTTGTTATATATATATATATATATATATATATATATATATATATATATATATATATATATATATATTACGCCAAGATTAAAGGCGCTTCCAATGTAGTTGGAGGCGCCTTCACTTGTAGTGGTAGCTTGTTTTGTTATTATAGTTTAAGATTTTAGGATTTAGAAATTGGGCTGAGTAAATTTAAGATAATAAAATTTTTCTTTTAAAGTTTAGGTTTCACTCTTGAGTTATAGTGTTCAAGATAAAAAATTTTAGATACTCATGAGGTATATTATATGTATTTAAGATTTAAAATTTTAAGATGTAGGAGTTTAAGTTAATAAGATTTTTCTTCTAAGATTCAAGCTTCTCTATTAGGTCATAGTATTTAAGGTAAAAAATTTTTAAATCTTCATTAGATATAATTTATATTTGAGAAAATATTAATTTTTTTTAAAAAAAATTAAACTGAGACACCTAAATTTGATTTGAATACAGGTACTATGACTATTTTAAAAAATCACTATTTAAAAAACAAATTATTCAACTTGCGGTGCCTCTGCATGGGAAGCGTCTCAAGTTAGGGCGCGGATAAGTGCAGAGTGAAGGTCCATATTTTATCATTTCTCTTTATAATTTTGTTAAACTATGAACCAAATCCCGTGGACTCATTCACACGTCTAGTCTTTTATTTATATATATATGATTGAGGTGCCTTAGTGCAATGGGAGCTGTCTTAGTAATTTTATTTTAAAAACTTAATATTAGACCTTAAATTTTAAAATCAAAAACATAAATGATTAAACTTAAAAAAAAAATAATACTAGACACCGCACAATACATAATTTGATGGCCCTAATATTTTAGAGATGCTAACATAGACCTCGGTGGCATATGCCTTAGCTCTGACTTCAGCTTCAAACTCCAAGGGCAATAATTAATGATCCATGCTGGAACACAGATCCAACATTTATGCAACATCTGCAAAGAAAAATTAACTGGTCTTCTTGGTTCTCCTTCACATCTTTCAGGATAGCATTCCAGCTCTGTTCAACTTCAACAAGGTAATGAAACCATCTTTCTTCTTGATTTATTATTCTATGGCAAAACAGATGTGATATATTCCTCTTTGTTGCTCTTTTTTTGGTTTCTATTACAGATTAATTTGCTTCTGAGATCTCAGGTATACTATATGCTTTTGTTTCTATTACGAATTTATTTCTGAGATCCCTGCTACTATGTGTTTTTTAATAGACGAAAGATGATTATGACTACTGTCTAATTTATCTAAAATCGTTGATCAGCAGCAGCAGCTATGGACGTAGTCTCGCCGATATTGGAGACTGCCGGTGCAAAATCTGTCATCAATAAACTACTTGATGCAGTCCTTACTTATGCGCAAGATCAATACTACTGGAAAACTAACTTGCAAGAAGAAGTGCAAAAGCTTAAACTCTTTCTTCCTCAGATCCAAGCTGTTGTTAGCTTTGCGGAACATAGATTAACTATGTCCGAATCTTCTGATTCAGCATTAATGGAGTGGCTGTGGCAGTTCAGGGATGGGATCGATGAGGCTGAGGAAGTGCTGGATGACCTGGAATATCTAGAACTGAAGAAGAAAGCTAACAGTGACAAAAATAAGCTCTCTAGAATGGTTGATACTTCCGTTAAAGCTGCAAAAAGATTACTGAAACATGATGATATTCCTAAAAGATTAAGGACATGCGTAAAGAACTTAAACATCTCTGCTTCAGGTGTCAATAATTTTCTGGCATTGGTCACGCCAACAGGTGGCACCGGCACCGGACAAATGCAGCAGGAGAGTCTAACATTGTCTAATCATAGTAGGATTACCTTTCCCTCTCCTGGATTATCATTCAAAGGTCGTGAGGAGGAAAAAGGGAAAATCATCCAGTATTTGTTGGGAGAAGAATCAGAAATTCAGATCAGTCAGAATGTGCATTGCCTTCCTTTGGTAGCAATGGGTGGTATGGGGAAGACTGCGCTCGCTCAACAAGTTTTTGATTATTTTAAAAACGAGAAGAAGGAACATTTCGACATCAAAATCTGGGTATGTGACTCCTTACCTGTTCTCAATGCATCAAGTCTTATGAAGAAAATTTTGGAGTGTCTAACTGACCGATCTGAATCTGGGCCATTGGAACGGATACCAGAGAAGATCGAGGAGAAGTTACATTCCAAAAGATTTTTACTTGTCCTAGATGATGCTTGGGATGACAAAAACAAGAGAGAGTGGGAGAAACTATGTATTCCTTTGCTACATGGCCAAAAGGGTAGTTGGATAATATTAACAACTAGATTGGAATCAGTTGTGAAGATGGTCTCAAATGTAATCAAAGGAGGCACAATGAAGCCAATGACGTTGCAGGGCTTATCAAAGGATGAATGTCGTTCACTGCTCTACGAGCATGCATTTGCTGACCAAGACCCAAATGAATTCCCACTGCTTAAAAAAATTGGCGCAGAAATAGTGGAGAAATTTCATGGCGTGCCTCTTCTAGCAAAGTCAATTGGAGGAGCGTTGAACAGTAAACTGGATGCAGATCATTGGACGAGAATTTCAAGAAGTGAAGTTTGGAAAATGCCACAAGATTCAAACTCCGAATTCATTCCAGCTCTAACACTCAGTTACAAGATGCTTCCACCACGCTTGAAGCGGTGCTTTTCCTATTGCAGCATATTTCCTCAAGATTACCAATTCAAAAAGCAAAAGCTAGTGTGCATGTGGGTGGCAGCAGGCCTAATTTACTCTGATGGATCAGAGGGCTCGGATGAGGACATAGCTAACTATTGCTTTGATATGTTGTGCAACAAATCTTTCTTTGATGTTCATAGCTACAAGAGTACATTTCGGCACGACATTGCATCTTATGATTTAGAAGAAGACTATTACACCATGCATGATATGCTGAATGGTCTTGCTCGCCATGTCTCGCGGTATGAATGTTGTCGAATTGTGCATGACAGTACTCCAAATTACATTTTCGATTATAATACCATTCGTCATATATCTATATCTATTACCCATAAAGATGCTCAACTCGGTGCCCTAGCTGAAATGGTGTGCAAATTCAAGCACTTGAGAACCCTCTGGATAGACGACTATTATGGGGATTCTCAAAAACTTGATGGTTTTATTCGAGATGGTTGTAACTCACCGAGAAAAATTCGAGTATTGATTATTGACTTTGATCAGTGTTTGGAAAGCATCAGTGACTTTGTGAAACTACGATTTCTTGAAATTTCAGCTCAACTACCATCACTATCAATCTGTAAGTTCTACTTCTTACAAGTTCTAATTGGATACAATGCCATTTTGGAAAAAGACACATGCAAGTTGACAAACTTAAGACATCTATACGAAGTACAAGAGTATGCACTTTTCTCAGTTGCTAAAGTAAGAAAGTTAACATCCCTCCAAGAATTATGCTTCTCTGTGGGCAAAGAACCTGGATATAGACTTGATGAGTTGATGAATATGGATAATCTCCGCCAATTATCTATTTTAAAACTTTCCAATGTGCACAATCTTGAAGAGGCCAATAATGTCAACTTGGGCAGTAAAAGTTATCTCACAAGCTTGAAACTGGATTGGGAGGTCAATAAGGACTTGGATGAAGCAAGTAGTAATTCTGGCCATGATCAACAGGAGGTTCTGGTGGCTCTTCAACCCTCTCCCACGATTAGAGAACTCATCATTGCATATTATAAAGGTGGTAGGCTCGCACCATGGATGAATACTCAATTTCTTTCTCGACTTGAATCTCTTGAATTATTTGCTTGTACAAATTTGGAAGAGCTGCCCCCTCTATCGAAGTTGCCCTGCCTTAAGTTAATAAAATTGAATGGCATGAAAGCTATAAGAAGTTTGCGTTGTCACTCCTCCGATCTGATGGACAAACAATTTCCAATTTTAGAGAAACTTGAGTTTTATGATCTTCCCCTCTTGGAGGAATGGAATGGTGCGGATGACTATAAATGGTTCCCTTGTCTCAAAAGGTTTACAATTGTAAACTGTCCCAAACTAAAAAAAATTCCGACCCTTCCATTGTATATAGAGAATATTTGCATGAGAAGTTTGGGGTTAGAAGCTCTTCCACAGTCCTACAAGTGTTCTAATGGTTCTGTGATATTTGGAGGATTTCAACAGCTGGCGTCTCTCGAGTCCCTTGAAATCGTAGATATTGGATCAATTGGTGAACAGGATGATAATTTCCTTCCGTCCTCATTGAAAAAACTCAAACTTGAAAATCTTGAAAAACTCAAAGATTTGGCAAGTTATCTACGAGGTCTTACTTCGCTCACTGAATTGTCGTTAATATGTTTACAGGGCATGACATCACTTCCGTTAACAAATGAGCTGGAACATCTCACTACCCTTCAAAGGTTGGATATTCAGAATTGTCGAGACTTGACTTCACCTGGAGGCTTGTCTATTATAAAATCTCTTAAGCATCTAGATATTTCTTATTGTCCGAAATTCCTTTCTGCTAAGGTTGAGTCACAGGAATTTTTAAAAGACAAGACAAGGAAGCCTGCGGCATCATCTTCCACAGTTTTTGATCACTCTGCGAGTAATAAAGCTACTAGCATCCTTCCATCCTCACTTGAATCCCTAAATCTTTCAACGTCTGAGATTTCTCAAGAGTCGTTGGGTCGCTGCCTTCAAGGGCTTACCTCCCTCAAAAGCTTGCATATATTTGGTTGCAATCATTTGGTGTCTATTCCCAACACAGAGTATCTGCATAATTTGACAGCGTTGCGGCAGTTATGGATTTCTGATTGTAAAGAATTATGTAAATTGGAGTCATTGACGACACTTATCTCCCTCAGAGAATTGAATATTTTGGACTGCCCCAAATTATTCGCTACAACATTTTCGACTGTACAAAATCCTGCAACAACAACAGAACAAGGTGGAACAAAGATAAAGATGGGAACATTACCTTCACTTGAAATAATGTATATTGGCAGCATCTTCTATCTAACCATTTTGCCGATTGCAAAAAAGCTAAAGGCCCTTGCTATCAAATATCCAATCACCAAATTCACTTGCTTTCCTTCTGAGATAGAGGAGTGGCTGTTGCAATGTCGGGAGTCTCTGGAATATCTAGAATTGGGAAACATCTCTCATCTTCAATTTGTACCAGCAATTTTGGAGAGATTTTCATCGCTCAAGATTCTTTGGATATCTTATGCTCCTGAACTCAAGTCGCTGCCCAGGATGCCTGCCTCACTAAGGCGACTGAGGATTGATAGATGCAGTACAAAACTTGGGAAGCGTTGCCAAAAGAACATCGGTCCGGACTGGCCTAACATCAAGCACATCCCTCACATTGATATTAGAGCGGTCAAAGAGGACAAGGACGAGGTGTGTTAATGCTAACAAGGAATCACCACTTTGTTCATACTGTATTTTGTGTTTGCTTATTAAATTACCTCATTAACACTTACCATGCCATAGAATAAATCTTCAAAGATTGCTCGTGTCCATTTTATTGTCTAAGCTATTTAATAATCTTTATGTTGCTTATTTTGTGTTTTATACATATCCCTCAAGCTCGAGTCAATTGCAACCGTGTCGGTAGCAAACTATGGAGTTCCATAAATTCAAGTCACTAAGTTAACTACTACTACTACTACTTACTATTATTATTATTATATAATCCACTACAAAAAAAATTGCATTCCCGATGCAATTTACTGACGGAATTCCGATGGAATTTTCTCCATCGGAGTGAAATCCATCGGTAAGGAATTACCGACAGAAATTTCGTACCGTTAGTAATATTTCCGACGGAATTTTATTTCCGTCAGAAAATCGTTCCGACAGAATGGAAAATTCCGTCGGAAATTCCCGATGGAAAAGACAATTTTCCGTCGGGAATTTCCGACAGAATTATGGTTTCCGTCGGAAATTTCCGACGGAATATCTCTTTTCGTCAGAAATTTCCGACGGAAACAGTAATTCCATCGGAAATTTCCGACGAATTCGTTTCCGTCGGAAATGACTTCGATATTTCCGACGGAATAATAATTCCATCGAAAATCTGTCGGTAAATAAAAAAATTTGAGATTTAATTTGTATTTGGATAATACCATATATATATTTTACAATAACGAATACAAACCAAAGATAACAGCAATCACTACAATCCAGTCAAACTAAATATACAAACCATCACATTCAAAATATCAATCACATTCAAAACAATATACAAACCATCACATTAACTAGATCAATCATATTCAAAACAATATACAAACCATTTCACATACAAACATCCTATACATAAAACTATCAAACATTCAATACATAAAACTATCAAACATCCTATACCAAACTATCAAACATCATATAAATATTCAAGCATATCAATACAATAAAAATTATCAAACAACTACAAACATAAGTAATACATCGTATAATAACAAAATACACACAAACTGATATAAACACAAACAAAATCAGAAATACTCCACTGTCCAAGAGACAAGTGCTTTGATTCTCCATTTTGAAAGCAAAATCTAATCTTCTCTCCCTAACAAGTGCAACTGGATATTAATGATATGTGAGCAACAAAATCACATATAATACACAAACTATAACAACATGTGTCTAATTCAAATATTTTTTTTATAAGTGAAAACATACCTGAATCACAGAGGATCCCTGAAATAAAAATCAAATCAACATACTAGTAGACTATATAAACAGAATAACAACATGTGTCTAATTCATATGTTTTTTTTATAAATAAAAACATACCTGAATCATAGAGGATCCCTGAAATAAAAATCAAATAAACATATTAGTAGACTATATAAACAGAATAAATATATTTTACAAGGATTAATATATGAAAAAGAACACATATCCAACGATAGATTATTCATAAATTAAAAAATTAATATGTAATTAAACATACCTCAAAAAAACTTAATCAGCCGGATGAGAGGGCCCTGAGTGTCTTGTGATGGCGGACGAGGCAAATAAGCTAGGAGGGATTGCATACGACTCATGAGTTCTCTATTTTCTACAACAAGCGGCTGATGCTCCTCATCTCTCCTTGCTTCTTCAGCGGCCCTCGCCGCTTCATCAGCGACCCTCCTCTCCTTCTCAGCGGTCATCCATTCCACCATCTCTCCTCACACTGTTTGAACATGAGTGCATAGATCTCAATTTTCTTCTAATATTCTGCGTATCTCACTAGAATAAGATGAATGGTAACTAGAATGACCCCTCGGAGTCCTCAAGCGATCATCAAATGCAACTCAGGCCTGAGTGTTAAGGCCGTAGAGGGTAGAGTTCTTTGTCTGTCCATCGACAACATCATAATATATGTCATTAAGTGCCTTGGTGGATAGAGTTTGCGACTCTCCCCCCTCTGCTGCAGGCTGAGATGCCTGAGCGACTCTCTTGGTTATTTCCACTTATATTGTAAAATAGAACATGATTAAAAATTAATTCGATGAAAAGTACTAAAATGTAACTAAAATAAATACTAAGTAATGTTCTTACATGGATGGATGCAGAACGAGAATCTACGAATGTGCCATCTTTTTTTTATAGGTCCTCACAAAGACCTCCATCCTGGTGTGCAGTTGAGCTAGTTCTCGTTCCTGTATACAAATATATATTAGGCAAATATCATACAAATATGGTAATAAATGAAAATTATATTTTGTGCCAACATTAAATTAAACTCGCCAAATCAAGAGCATGCTCTACCATAGATTTGGAACCAGATGTATGTTGAGCAGTTCCGGTACTCGGGCCACTTGGCTCGGTGTTTCTATTAGCTCGAGCCTTATTGACATTTTTTTTCCGCCTCTGTTTAGCCCAGGTGGTCATCCATGCACTCTATATCTATTAAATACCGAAATTTAAGGATTGAAAAGGTAAATTTCGAAAATTAAGGACCTAGTTGGCATTTTACAAACTTGAAGGGCTTTATTGCAAAAAGCCAAAACTATATTAAAAACCCTAAATTCCCTCTTTCCCCGATTCGTTTCCTCCTCTTTCCCCCGACGTCGAGCGATTCCCCCTGAGCCGCACCGAAGACCGCCGCAACCCTTCTTCTACTTCTTCTTCTTTGCCCCTCTTACTCGCACGAGAAGAAGATGCCAGCGATCTCCCTCTCTCAACCCTAGACGCGGCTCCTTTTTCCCTTAGCGATTGGCGCCGCAACCCTCTTTGCAGTTTTTCCTTCTCCACGCGATCAAGCCACCACCGACCATCGTAGTTCTCTTTGGAACACTGCTGTGTGGCATCGATTTGGAACAAGGGAGGTCCTTGCCAATGCATTAGAGAAGGTAAGAGTTTTTGCTAGGTTTGATCTTGAACTGATTTTTGAGTTGTATCAGACTGTAACCTAAGCAGAGAAAGGAAAGTGTTGGATTTTGTGAACTTAGGCTTAGATTTTTGGTAGTTCTATTTGGATTATGTTGTGAGTTTTCTGTGAGTTTTCTATTTGGTCCTTGTTCTGTTCGAATTTGGTTTTCATTGTCATGATCCTGCTGTAGAGGTTGGTTTTGGAATTTAATGTTTGCATGTGTGGAATTAGCTTGACTTTTAGAGTGTGAGACTTGTAGTTTTTCCTTGCCGTGTGCTACTAGGAGGAGTGAATCTGGATCAATGCAGTGGAAGTTATCTCAGGGTGATCTCATTACATAAATGTGAAATTAGTAAGGGGTAATTTGTTATTATATGTTGCTAAATTGATTAATGAGAAAGCGGAGTGTGTTGATGTTTTATTTTCTCCCTCTGTTGGCTTTTGGTTAGCTGTTCTTATCAGTTGGTGGTTTGTGTGAGATTAGAATTTAATAGCTTAGCTAGATATGATACACCTTGGTGATAATTGGTTTTTGGATCATTGTTATATCGTAATTAAATTGTAATTAATACGTAGTGAGCTCGATAGGAATAAAAGGTTGATTTAAATTTGATAGTTTAATATTGGATTTGGATGTTTCGGTCTATTTAAGAATTAACCATTTAATCAGGATTAATTGAATGAACGTTACGATTAAGACGATCCTAATTATGTTTGATATTTAGTTTAAAGTAGTTGTCACACACACACGCACATGTATACATTGCAATTTGGTTATGTGTAGTTTAGCTATATTAGTGAATCTTGTAAATAGCTAAACTTTCACATTGATACAGGACCTTGATTTGGACGCGCTCATTTGGTCGTGAGAGGGTTCTATCTGATACGTTCTATATTTGAGGTGGGTACTTCTCCTTTGTAGTCTTGTAGTTCCTTTATCTTTTATGCATGACTTATTATGTCTGAATAGGTCTGTTTGACCTTATTCCTTGTTGTTGTTATTTTATATTGCCTATTGACATCTTTCTTCGTTTGACCTTTGAATTAATTCATAGTTTTATATCCGTACAGTCTCACATTGGTTTTCCATTCCGTGAAGTACCGCTCGTTGGTTTTTCATTAAACACCACTAGGATGGTTGGCATTAGAGACACCCTACCTAGTAGTTTAGTTGCATATTCGTTGGTTTCTGGTTGGTTGCTTTTGTAGTTACATCATTGTTATTCTGTTATTCGTTGTTATTTGGACATTTGCGCAATTTGGTATAATGCACCATACCTGCACCGTTGCATACTGATGACTGTTGGGCTTCCATATGGTTAAGCCATCGTAAGCATCTAGTTGCTTTGTCACTTAACCACTTGTTGTGGTAGTTGCTAGAGTGGGAGCAACCGTCCTGTTACGCCACACTCGACCACTCATGTACAGTGGATGTTGGAGTTGTAGGCAAACAGTTGATACCCTCACCGTTGTTTCCGAGGGAAATCAGAGTTGTTGATAGCTCCCCCTATATATCGGGGTTTTGGAGTAGTTGGTTTCCTAGCATCCTGTCCACTCAACCACATATATTTGTAGTATTCGTTGGAGTGCGTACAGTTATCACAGCCCTACCCACTCAGCCACATAGATGTGATGTGTTGGCGGCTTGACGGGCGTCAGGAGTGACATATGTCATTGCATCATATGCATCTATTGCATTTTTGCATTTTCTTTTAGTTGTTGCATTTTTATGTGTTATGGTTGCTGCATTTTGTTGACATGCATGTTTGTTTGATGCTATGCTATGTCGCATGTTTTCACATTGTTTTATACAGGTTCTGGTGTCCTCTATTTCTTAGAGATTGTACACTGTTGTATTCTATTGTTTCATATACCCTTTGATGCCATGCTATTGTCTATTCATATACTCGCTGAGTCCGCCCGGACTCACCACCCCTGCTTCCTTTTTTTGTTTCAGGTAGCAGGTAGTTGCATTACTTGGAGCCAGAAGAGGATTCAGTTGCCAGTCCCACGTTGTCGAGTTTGTTTCCATATTGGGGTTATTATCGCAGTACTTTATTTCTGTATTTTCGTTGTTTCCGCATTTTTATTTCCTAGATTGGATATATTTTATTAGTCCGATATTGTCATAGTAAAGATATATTCATTTTTGGACTCATGTTGGAGTTCGTCGGTATTTCGGATTTCCGTTAGCTTTATTTCTGCTAAAAGACAATAACGGTTTTCCAGTGTTTAAGTTTAGTTTATTTTTATCATTTATATTGATATAAACTGTGTGGTTGTACCTTTATTTTTTGTTATGATGGTTGAGCTATCTTTTATGTTGTGAGATTATGTATTATTAGTCCCAACTTGTCCGCTGTACAGGGGAGATGTTGCCCGATTTTCGAGTAAGCATGTGCCTCTGGGGACGTGACAATATCTCTTCAGAAACATACGTCGATTTTATGCCCTTTTTTCTGATATAATTGAGGTAGTCTTGGTAAAGCTTGCCACAATAACTATTCAGAAGGAATGGCTAGAAGGAATGTCTTCCCATAATTCTCTTTCACTAGACTTTAACATTTCATATAATTGATGATATTCAAGTGCAGGTATTTTATCTATGTTGGAATAATCAGCTGCATTCATCGCATCTTGAACCATTGATTAGATTGCAATATTATTAGTTGATGGTTCGAGGGAAGCAACAAAAGTATCAGATGATGAATCAACAGAAGGGCCAATTGATTCATATACATAAGGTTCTCCGTGACAGTACCAATTATAGTAGTTTGACACAAACTCATTTCTACATATATGTACTCTCACTGTATCCTCATCACGGTAGTTTATATTTCTGCATTTTCTATGATTACACGGACACATTAACTTATCATCATTCATACATTCTGGATGACTCTTAGCAAAGTTCATAAATTGTTCAAGATCAGTAATAAAATCATCTCTGATAAATCCATTGTCTAATCGGTTGTGCATCCAAACCTTGTTCATATACATTGTTGCCTAATCAGAATAAAATTAAAATAAATTCATTAAGATATACCTAAATTATTCTAATGAAAGCAAGTATCATGGTGTTTAGTAAGATATCCCTAAATTATTAATTCTAAATGCTATCTCTTATAATAAGTTCTAAAATAGCATGCTAAATTAACAAAATAATTAAATCATATAATAATTAAAGGTACCTCATTATTATAGACTAAAATAACAAATAATTGCTAATTTAATAAAATTCCAACATAACAAAAAACATAAGAAGGAATTATACCTGAGGATTAGATGCAAATCAGAGAAGAACAGCAAAAGCAATAACCTAAGAATAAATAAATTATAGTTAAAATAAATTTTAGCTTAAAATTAATTACAATAACCTAAGAGTAGAGAATTAATTCTTAGATTAATTACAATGACCTAAAAACTAATCTTCCGCAAGGGACAATAACAACCCACAAGGGCGCAGCCAGACCAGGCCGGGCGCGGACAACAGTGGCCGGGCGCAGCTAGCCCTGGACGGGAGCGGCCAACGCTGGCCGCCGCGCCCGGCCACAGCTAGCCGTCGCGCCCGGCCAGCGCTGGCCGGGCGTGGCCAGATCTGCCGCGACGACAATCCTGCCGGTCGGTCGGAGATAGGAGAGAAAAACGATACAATACTTACCGGAGAATGAGCACACCGCGAGCGAGGGAGGAGACGCTGGAGGTGGCGACGGCATGGAGCAGATCGAGCTTGGTCCTACTTAGAACTTTTATCAAACACCCTGCGTGCCAAAATCCCAAAACTCGTTTTAGGCAAATCAAGACCGTGGTCTTGCTATATTAGGATCACATCATCAAAAAACTTAGAATTTTGGTTAGAATCACATGAAACTACTTCTATTGCAGGTGAGTGATCTACTTACATCCTTGGGCTTCGAAACTTACTACCCGGCGTAGAATCTTCTTCCTTGCGCGATCTTCCCACCCTTGGCCCTAGGAGAGAACTTTAGTTGCCTTTTGGTGAGAAACCTTAACCTCTCCTCTCTTGGTTTTTGCAGGGAAGAAGAAGGAGAAGAAAACCCTTGGTTTTCTCTCCCTTCCATCCTTTATATATTAAGTGGAAGTTGAACTATTTCCCATAAAGGATGCTTACTATCACTTATCTAATATCGATTCCATATTTTATAGAAATCATCACTAACTCGGTTGGTAACTTGAAATTAACCCTTAGTCTAGGTTGCGGGTTTGAGTCACTACTTCGACCCCTTTATTAGACATTTTTAGTTTCTTTTTGTTTATTTTGGAAAAATTCTGAAAAAATTCGGTGTTACAGACTGCTCACAGGGCAGTCGACTGGTCCCTTACTAAGGCTAGGGTTACACTCCCTGAGTACATTTTGCTCCGCACTCGAACCCTCCCAGCTTAGTTCCCGAGTACAACGACTCACACTAGGACCCTCACAACCCAGTCGACTCTTCACCAGCAGCCTCGACTGTTGCCTTCCCGCCCTCTTCATCTTCGGCCCTCATCCCTCGGATGCGCACGCAAGCCTCCAGCTTGCCTCCATGCCATCTTTCACGTACGCCTCAAAGTCCGCGTCCCTCGGCTCATCGTCCCTGCTATCCACGGTCCCTCGGATGCACACACAAGCCTCCAGCTTGCCTCCATGTCATCCTTCACCTGAAGATATCAACCAAGTCCATGTGTACCTGCAAACCTGCACACTTACATACACATGTTAGCCCAACAACAAACCCTAACTTAAACCCTTTGCCCAAACATCAAAACACATGGTCACTCCAGAACACAGATTGCCTCAACAGTAAGGTCAACAGTTGGTGTTAAAATACGGAAAATTTAGAGGCCAGAAGGCAAAGATTCCTAAACTTAGGGGCTTTTATGGAAATATCCAAAATTGGAAGGGGCAAATTGCAAAAGACCAGCCATTAATTAATTCCCTTTCTCTTCCCAAATCTTCGGCCGAATACTTTAAAACTCCCGATTCCCTTGCCAAAAACGAGCCGACTCCTTCCTCTTCTGTCTTCTTCGCCGCAGCCAAAGCGATGTCTCCTCCTCCCTCATTCTTCTCCCCTTTGCGAACCCTTGCTGAAGCCGGAGCACCGCCTCCTTGCCCGACGGCGCGACCAACTTTCCTCTCTTCTTCCGTTCGCGTGCCCTAGCTCGTAGCCGCGCAACTAGGCCGACGTCTCTCGCGCGATGATAAATACCATTTTGTTGATTATTTTAATTGCTAAAATTCGTGTTTGACCTATGTTTTTATTGCTTAATTGTGAAATTGCCCTAGGTTTTAGAACTTATTCTTATTTTGGACTTAATTGCAAATTTACACATATTTGGATTATTTGGCCACTAAATTCTTGATCTATTTTTTGTAGGCATGAAAGGTTCATGGACCTAGGGCATATCGGGTCAAACTTGAGTCGGAAGTAACCCGGATCGAGTATCAAGATTAGGATTAAATCTGGGTCGTCCGATTCAAGAGCGGCTAGATCTGAGCCATCCGAGACCATCTGAAGCAATCCGAGCTAGGGTTAGGGTTGATCAAGCACTCTGATCAAGATCTGAAGGTTTCATCCCAATCAGAGCTCATTCAACCGTTGGATCAAGCTCGGAGGGCTCTAGATCGTCCATTCAAAGATTAGGTTGATCTGGACCATCCGTTGCAAATCTGGAGGATCCGAGCTACCACAAGGCAGATCCTGACCCCTGATCAACATCCTCAAAGTTTGGCTCAAATCAGAGCAAGATCAGCCGTTGGATTTCATCCGATCAATCTGGACCGTCCATGGCTAGCTATTTAATCAGAAACGCGCCCCAGTCTTCCGGGTCGCGTCTTCTTCGCCGCAACATTTCTTTGTCAGTTGTTCTTCATTTTTCTTCATGTTTTTCTTCATCTAAGGGGCGCGA
This sequence comes from Boesenbergia rotunda, assembly GCA_024364735.1. NCBI lineage: Eukaryota > Viridiplantae > Streptophyta > Magnoliopsida > Zingiberales > Zingiberaceae > Boesenbergia > Boesenbergia rotunda. The sequence goes on along the minus strand of JAGFNQ010000813.1, from coordinate 365,302 downwards.
CCCCTTAATTCCTTGTTTAGATTGAATCCTAAGTCATTGGGAAGGCTTCTCGGTGATATTCCAGCATTTCTTACAAATTCTAAATTCTGATGGTCCCACAATTTCGTGACAACTTTAACCTAGTATTTCGTGTTCATCAAATTTTTGGCGCCGTTGCCAGGGAAGTAACTAGTTAATTTGTTTGATTTTTGCTTGTAAGCTTTTGGACATATCATCGGGTTCTATTTTCTTGTGCTTTATCTTTTGTATACAGTTGCTGCCATTTTTCTTATTTGTTGCGTGACAGGGCTGTAAGATCAAAATGTTATCATCAAAGGACTATACAGAGATAAAAGAGGTATTGGTGGAGTTGAAATGTTGGTGTAAGGAGTTGGAATACCAACAAAAACATAAAGCTCATTCATCTACTTACCAGCGGCCGATTCAGCCTACATTTCAGCCACTTCAGCCCCAATTTCAGCAACCACAACAATTCCAGCAACCACCACAGCAATTTCAACCGCAATACCAACAATTTCAGCAAGATTTTCATCCAATTCAACCAATTTTCCAGCAAACTCAGATTGGGCAGCCACTATTCCAGAGTTTTCAGCCCCAATTTCAGCAATTCCAGCCTAACTTTCAGCAACCTTATCAACAAGATCAATTGCCTTTTCAAGGAATTCAGCAAGGGTGTCAAGATAATCTGAATTTTCAGCAACCACCCTTCCATCAAGTTCAAACAAACCAAGAATTTCAGCATCTTAACCAAAATTTCCAGCAGCCTTTTGTAAATTTTCAGCAGGGTAATAATCAATTTCAGCCTCAACCTCAACCATGGCAGCAAGAATTTCAACCTATACAGACTTTTCAGCAACCTCTTCAACATTCACAGCCATACGATCCAAGTTTTCAGCCTTGCAACCAGAATTTTCAGCAGCCAAATCAGAATTTTCAGCCCACAGAATTTCAGTGTTCACCACCACAATTTCAACCTCAGATCCAAGAATTCCAAGGCTACAATTTTCAGCAATCTCCACCAAGTTGTGAGCCAAGTTTTCAACAATTTAAGCAGCCTATTCAACCATTTTATCTGCCCCCACAGTCTCAATTTCAGACTTCACAGCCTACTTACAGATTTGAGCAGCCTTGTGCTCCATTTCAAGACCAACAAGAGTTCCACACTAACCAAGGAGGCTTTGAGAATTCTGATTGGAGTGAGGCTCAACAACAGAGGATGGTGGAGATGTGTCAACAAATTTTACAACAACAACAGCTTAATGACAACCAGTTTGCAAAATTGGTTGATCAATTCAATCAGTTGAAAGCCCAAAGATTAGAACAATTGTCTTCTCAAGCTGCTATTAATTCTGAGAGCCCCGGAGTTGGTTTTATATCAGTTCAAGGTGACCCTAGTGCATGGCCAAGTCCTTCTTCAAGTGATTTTGCAAAATTAGTAGTAGAAGAAGAAGAAATCATCAAATATAGGGCACCTACAGCATGCATCCCTCCGGAGATTCCTGTTCAAATTTCAATTCCAAATTTTTCAGCTCCAGAAGAAGAAACTGAAGCTCCACAGGACCATTCTAGACTTTTATTTTGTGATGATAGTATTATTGATGGTCCTAATTTTTCTGATATTGTTGTTGCAGATATTACAGGAGAAGCATGCATAGGAGATGATTCCATAGGTGTAGGGGATTGCACGAAGCCCCAGGGACCACCACAATTGACTGGTACATTAGAAGACTCAAAGGATGAATCAGAAAGTGTTGGGACCGGGTGCATGTTGACAAGGATACGGGTTCGTAAAATTTTAAATTTTTACGTGCAGCGGAAGAATTAGCATAAAATAATTTCTCAAATTATTTTAACCACGTATCTAGCATGCAACCTTATGATGTGTGGACATGATCATAAATTAAAACTTTGCGGAAAAGTAAACTAATTTACTTTGTACCTCGCGTAACTCGAAGAAAGGGACGAGATCCAACCGTAGCGTCCCTTGGAAGCTCCGCCTCTATTCGAGTCCACGCCGAGTTCTCTTCGGGATGACTTCGCAAAGTCACGAGTTTTGTGCCGACGAGAACTACTAGATTCTCTATAGGCACAACTAGAAGATCAAGAGAGAAGATAGGGAAACTAACCACCAAGTAACGGAATCTAAATTCCGGGAAGGAAGGAGTTGTGATCCGCTTCTTCTTCTTCTTGGTTGGCTTCTCCTTGGTGATGGTGACTCACGGCAACCTCAAGGGAGGATGAGGGTGCGCCGGCCCTAGCTTGGACAAGGGGCGCCAGCCCTAGCTTGGGAAGGAGAAGGAGAGAAAGAGAATAAGAGAGAGAGAGGGAGAGAATTAATCTCTTGATTACTCTATTGATTTTTTTTCAAGGCTTGCCTTTGGTTCCTTTATATAGTAACTTCTCCCTTGCCAAGTCTCCCTCTTAACAGAATTTTCATAACAAATTTATCCTATAAATTCTCTTATGAATTATTCTGTTTAAGTCAAGTTTTATTATAACTAACTTTATAATAAAACAAATACTTCTCTCTTTTAATTATGGAATAAAATTTGTATAAAATTTTCTTATCATGGATAAATCAATTCATAATTGATTTTATAAATTAAAATTAAACGAATTCATGGTTCATTTTAATTTCCATAAAAAGAATAAATTTACTACAAATTTCTTTATAAATCTCTTTATATAAATTTCTTTATATATCAATTTATTTATCCATAATTTATAAAACAAATCGCGCTAGATTTATTTTATTAATTAAACCAATTAAATTGGTTTATTCCCCTTTTAATGGCCGGCCAAACCAAGAGGGTGGGCACCCTCTTTGGCCGGCCAAACCAAGCCGTTCCCATCGCGAATTAAACTCATTTAATTCGCCCAATAAGCCTTCAAAAGACTTAGTCATTTTTAGCTTCCATTGCGCCTCTGATAAATTCAGATTCGACTTATTTCTCTTGATCGGAAAATCTAATTTTCAACTCGTTTTAAATCCCTCGGATTACTCGTAGTGCGTGTGGCTAAATAGGCTTTGGATTTATGTTGGCCGTCTATAATCAACTAATTATAGAACGATCATGAGTGGCACCTAGTAGTACATCATGACCCCCAATTAATCGAAAGATCAACGGTTGACCTCAGAAAGAATTCTGAAACCTTTCAGCAGCTCTAATGAATCGTGCCTCATTCCCTTCACCATCTTATACCCACTTGGTTTAGGACATGGTCTGTTTGTGTCAGTCCCCACTAGACTGACTACGTCACACCTAGCCCAAGTAGTGTCTTTCTCGTCCTTTGGATTTCTAATTACTCTCATGTATTTAAGAGACTCGCACTCTAAACATGATATGCTCTGGCCAGAGGCTTTGAGTAACAATCCGACGATAGGCCTGGGTATACATCTCCTCGCAAGGAGTGGTGAATCCTTTGTAGGCTGTTCAAACATCTTCGGGCACTTCGGCTCATACCCAATCATCCTGGGTCCACACCTCCTTGGAGATGCTTGCTTAAGATGTTAAAGTATAAGTCTCCATGACCAAGATGACTTGAACACCGCAAGTCAAAGGAACATCGCACTTAAGCTGCAGTAAGAACTTCATTGACAAATCTATGTAGATTACCATATGAAGTTTTACAGCTAGTCACTCCAATGAACTAGTTCCCTTAACTAGCATCCATGTTTATCTCCGGACATCCCAATGTCACTAGCCAGTGAGAATCAGCTGATTAGAGAATAACCCATGCTAGTCTCAACAGAATTAATAGTGTCCGTTTTTATCAATTCATCGACTAGGGATAATTTCAATACTTCACAATTTCACATGTAGAGATAATCACTAGTTGTGATCCCATCACAAATTCTCTTATGCTGTGAATTGTATTGCGGACATTCAGTAGATGAGTTTAAGATCCCAATCAAATACACAAGCATGTATACTCAAATAGTGAATTATCATTTATTAAAATAAATGTTTACAATCATAAGGCGATTGCCTTAGGACACTTCTCTCATATCACTAACAAACTCCCACTTGGCCTAATGCCAATCGCTACGATATCCAATACCACAGGCTCTAACATGACCCTCAAACTTACTTTGAGGTAAGGCCTTAGTTAAAGGATCCGCTAAATTCCTTTCAGTGGGAATTTTCTCAATTTGTATATCATTCCTACTTATAATCTCTCTGATCAGATGATAGCGGCGAAGCACGTGTTTGGATCGCTGATGAGACCTTGGTTCCTTTGCTTGTGCAATAGCTCCATTGTTGTCGCAGTAAACCGGCACTGCTTCATCAATGGTTGGAACCACGCCAAGTTCGGAGACGAACTTCTTGATCCAAACTGCTTCCTTTGCTGCGATATATTTCGCTTCCGGGGTAGAATTCGCTACGGTGTCTTGTTTGGAACTTTTCCAACTTACTGCGCCTCCATTCAAAGTAAATACGTATCCAGACTGCGATTTGGAGTCATCCTTATCTGTCTGGAAACTGGCATCTGTATACCCACGTATTACCATATCTCCTTCTCCATATATTAGGAACACATCCTTAGTTCTTCTTAAGTACTTAAGGATTGTCTTGACAGCCGCCCAATGATCCATTCCTGGATCCGACTGGTATCTGATTGTGACGCTCAAAGTATACGATACATCGGGCCTAGTACACAACATAGCATACATGATAGATCCTATCGCGGATGCATAAGGAATCTTATTCATACAAATCCTCTCGTCTTCTGTGCGCGGACACATAGACTTTGAAAGGTTGATCCCATGCCTGATGGGAAGGTAACCTTTCTTGGATTTCGACATGCTAAACCTTTTTAGCACTCGGTCTATATATGTAGACTGCGAAAGACCAAGCAACCGTTTTGATCTATCTCTATAGATTCTAATCCCAAGGATATAGGTTGCTTCTCCCAGGTCTTTCATGGAGAAAGTTTTGGACAACCAAATTTTAACTGTCTGTAAAACTGATACATCGTTTCCTATAAGTAATATGTCATCGACATATAACACTAGGAATACGACTGCACTCCCACTAACCTTCTTGTACACACAAGGTTCGTCTGGATTTTGTGAGAAATCAAACTCTTTGATTGTCTCATCAAAACGGATATTCCAGCTCTTTGATGCTTGCTTCAGTCCATATATGGATCGTCGAAGCTTGCATACTTTGGTTTTATCAACCGATGTGAAACCTTCAGGTTGTATCATGTATACATCCTCAAGCAGGTTTCCATTAAGGAAAGTTGTTTTCACATCCATTTGCCATATCTCATAATCATAATGAGCTGCTATGGCTAGGAGCATCCGAATGGATTTAAGCATAGCTACTAGCGAATAGGTTTCGTCATAATCAATTCCTTGCTTCTGACGATATCCTTTTGCCACTAATCTAGCCTTAAAGGTAACAACATTACCTTCCATGTCGGTTTTCTTCTTGAAAACCCACTTGCACCCTATGGGCTTAATCCCTTCAGGTGGGTTAACCAAGTCCCATACTTGGTTTTCGTACATGGAATCCAATTTCCGACTTCATGGCCTCAAGCCATTTGTCCCTTTCTGAACTTTTCAGAACATCTTCATAACTGATAGGTTCGTCATCGCTTATGAGTAACACGTCGTTCGATTCACTTATGAGAAATTCGTATCTCTCTGGAATATTGCGTGTCCTATCAGATCTACGAAGAGGTGGTGTAGTTTTAGGTTCAACTGATAGCTCATCATTATGAGGTATTGGTTGTGGGTCTAGACTAGGTGTCTCTGTAATGTCTATTGGAGTTTCTTGAATTTCATCAAGTTCAATGCCACTCCCACTGTTTTCTTGTAAAAGAAATTCTTTTTCCAGAAATACAGCATGCCTTGAAACAAACACCTTTTGTTCCAAGGGATGATAGAATTGGTAACCCTTCGTTTCCGTAGGGTATCCAATAAATAGACATTTATCAGACTTAGCATCTAATTTGTCTGATACAATCCGCTTCACATAAGCCGGACAACCCCATATTTTAAGGTGAGTTAAGTGGGGTTTCTTACTATTCCATGTCTCATATGGAGTAGTGGAGACTACCTTGGTCGGGACTCTGTTTAGTAAGTAAACAGCTGTCTTAAGTGCATAGCCCCAAAAGGATTTTGGAAGAGTTGCATGATTCATCATTGACCTAACCATGTCCATCAAGGTTCGGTTGCGCCTCTCAGATACACCATTATGCTGTGGTGTATACGGCGGAGTCCATTGGGACAATATCCCATTGTCCCTAAGATAATCTTGAAACTCTTGACTCAAGTATTCACCACCTCGATCGGATCGAAGTATCTTAATACTTTTGTCAAGCTGTTTCTCTACTTCATTTCTGAACTCTTTGAATTTCTCAAAGGCTTCAGATTTGTGTTTCATCAAGAACACATACCCGAATCGTGAATGATCATCGATAAAGGTGATGAAGTAGCTATAGCCTCCTTGTGCAAGAGTTGACATTGGTCCACATACATCAGTATGTATTAGACCAAGCAATTCTCCCACTGGATTACCTTTTCCGGAGAAGGGTAATTTGGTCATCTTGTCTTTTAAGCATGATTCGCATGTATCAAATGAACCGGGTTCAAATGATTCCAAAATTTCACATCGGTGTAATTCGGTCATGCGTTTCTTACTTACATGGCCAAGACGACAATGCCAAGTGTAGGAGTCTATTTGATTATCTATTCGAGCACGTTTGTTACTAACTTCGATATTGAAAACGTCACTGGATAAATCTAACGTGTAGATACCATTGCACAAAGTTCCATTCTCATAAAGAACGCCATTTAAAGTTATGTAACAACAATTGTTACTAAAAGTTAAATGATAACCCTTTTCATTCAAACATGAAATAGATACAATGTTCTTTATTAACGAAGGAACAAAATAACAATTATCCAATTCTAAGACACGTCCAGTAGGGAGCTTTAGCAAATATGTTCCGATGGCAACAGCAGCAATCTTTGCTCCATTTCCAACTCGCAAATTCGCTTCTCCCTTGACGAGTCTTCTTCTATTCCTTAGCCCCAGTATGTCATTACATATATGTGAGCTACACCCAGTATCAAGTACCCAGGTATTTGAGGAAATAGAGTGACATTCAATAACGAAGATACCTGGAGAGGATGGGGCATCGAATGCCTTATTCTTCAAGGACTCAAGATAAACCTTGCAGTTTCTTCGCCAGTGACCCTCTTTGCCACAGTGATGGCGAGTGCCTTTTGGGGTCTTTTCAGTCTTTTTGACCTTTTTCTTCTTTTCCTTATTCTGTTCTTTGGGCTTCCTCTTAGAACCTTTCTTCGAGGAACCAGCTAACAGTACCGTCTTCTGATCCTGCTTCACAGAAGGCTCTACAGTCTTCAGCAGGTTGAGCAACTCAGGAAACTGGTCTGGAGTTGCATTTTCAGGAGGACGGTTGGGAAGTTGATCTTCAAGGACATAAGCAAGCTTTTCTGCCTTGAGGACTATCCTCAGGTTTCGAAGCCAGTCCATGAAGTTTGGCCCAGTCAGTTTATTGGTGTCCAAAATGGAACGTAAATTTAGAGAAGACATGATCGAGTGATTATCCTAGAAATACAAATTGAGCTTATGTGAGAAGAATGATTGAAGAATGTATCAATATACATTAATTAAAATCCTATTTATTTTTCAAATTGAATAACCCTTTTTATCAATTCGGGAGATTGTAGGAGCATCTCCAAATAGGTTGATATCCAACCATAGATAAGAACAACCATGGCTGTGGCCATCAAGTTATTCTTAGCTATGAAGGTAGGTAGATATACCGATTACATATCACATATATGTAACTATCACTTTATGCTATCAACTAATTGAATGTTTGCATAAATCATTGGGTTGTTAACTCATTAACAAGTATGCAATATTATACATAGCACCCAACTGCACCTCTCTTTACATCGACCTTGGCTGTGGCACAACAAATCGATGCTCCAAGCTTAAGGCTGACCCATTAATCAAGAAATAGTTTTAATATGGTTGGAGCTCATTCAACCGCTTAGTCAGGCTTGGATGTGTCCAACAACCAAAACTAAGGATTGACCTCTGACTCCAACTATATTATTCATAAACTAATTCCATGGTTTAAATATGTTGAGGTTCAAGCCGGGCATGGATGTGTCCATCAACCCAAACGAGAAACAAAACTCCGATTCTAACCATATTAATCGAAGGTGTTGGCCTTAATATTTTGTAAGGGGTTTTGGGTCTCATCCTTTCTTTTCTAAGCACATTCATGACATTATGTCATGACTAACGATTTCCTTAATAAAGTATGTATGTGACTTAATTTATCAAGTCTCATTAATTGAATTAGGAACCGGATTTCCTAATTCTAATTTCATACTTTATTCAAAGAATTGTTTTGGGAAACAATTTCCTAAATTGTCATAATCAATTTCGGAAATAATATGTTTTAAGACTTTGATTTCTCTAAATCAAATCTTATTAAATTAAGAGAGAGATTTCCTTAATTCAACCACATATTATTTTCATGAAAATCTCTTTTAAGAAAACTCTATAGGAAATCATTTTCCTAATTAATTTTGGAGACAACAATATGTTAGAGCATCACCTCTTAAATCAAATTTCCAAAATTTGATCACATATTTTTATTCATGGATCCATTAATTACAGCAAATTGTTTTCTAAGGGTGGCTCCCCGAGGCTCAGATACCCAAAGAAAAGTAATTTGTCGTAAATCCAATTTGGACGGCTCCCCGAGGCTCAATCCAAATCAAACATGACAATCTCATTCTAAATTGGGAAATTAAATTACAACAACTAACTTTAAATTGGACGGCTCCTCGAGGCTCAATCCAAAATAAAGAATTTTGTTGTCAATTTAAAAACCAATTCAAATTTAATTGTCAATTAATTGTCCATAAATTTGTCTAGATTTTCTTGAAAGAAATTGCCCAAAATTGTGAGATTTCATAATAGGTTTTCAGAATGATTGTAAGTTTCAGGTACAAAGAAAACTTACATATTTTCAAAATTGGAAAATTTCTAAAATAGAAAAATTTCCAAAATTGGAAAGTTTCCAAAGATGGGAAGTTTTCACAATTATTATAAAATTTCAGAAACTAGAAAATTTCAAAAGTTTGTGAAATTTCATGAGGATTTCCAAACTTAGAAATTCCTAAATCTAAAATTTATTATAATTGGAAAGTTTCCATAATTGAAATTTTTTTTCCAAAATTGAGATCATGACAAAGTTTTCCGCAAATCAATTATATGATTATGTCGAACACTAACCGGCTCTGATACCACTGTTGGGACCGGGTGCATGTTGACAAGGATACGGGTTCGTAAAATTTTAAATTTTTACGTGCAGCGGAAGAATTAGCATAAAATAATTTCTCAAATTATTTTAACCACGTATCTAGCATGCAACCTTATGATGTGTGGACATGATCATAAATTAAAACTTTGCGGAAAAGTAAACTAATTTACTTTGTACCTCGCGTAACTTGAAGAAAGGGACGAGATCCAACCGTAGCGTCCCTTGGAAGCTCCGCCTCTATTCGCGTCCACGCCGAGTTCTCTTCGGGATGACTTCGCAAAGTCACGAGTTTTGTGCCTCCAGCCTCCTGGAAGACTCCAGAAGACTCCAGGAGTGGGTGCTCCAACTGAACAGACTCCAGCCTCCTGAAAGGACTTCTGAAAGGCATCAAGAAGGAGGAGAAGATCTTACTTTAATCCATAGCCCTCCATTCCTTCAATGGATCTTGAACCTAAATCGCCTGCGGCCACCTGAACAAATTTTTGTGAAATTCAAGTGTGGGGGAGTTCTAATTCTCTCAGCCACCCATGTTCCTCCACTACCACGATGGAGGCTACTTCCGGATAGACTCCGTCCACCAGAATAAAGGGGAGTTTGTTTCTTCTTGTATTTTCTTTTATAGCATGTTTCATTTTTTATGCTTTCTAGAAGTAGAATTTTCTTTTAAACTGAGTCCTTGTCAATAAATGCATGTTAGTTCTTTTGGCACGTTTTCTTCATATTTAGGAATAAATGTATCCCTCTAGGTTATCTTCATGTCATTTTAGAATCTCTTGAAAATAAATTAAATTTGGTTGTTAAAACTTAGGGTTTGAGCTAATGGATGAAATCTTGGTTGCTTGAGTACTATTTAGTTTTAGATTCTTAATTGAGGGCTTGAGATGAATTACTTTTGCCTAGTGAGAATTAACCTTATTTTTGTGACACACCTATGTTATTGTACTCTAGAACTTGCTTAGGTTCTTTCAAAATCATATTTCGATGATTGGATCATATTTATGAAGACTAATCATATTGTTTCCTTTTTCCATGTTATTCTTAGTAATGATCATACTTGATACATACTCTTTTCAATTTGTCTTTCCTTATTCTTAATCTTAACCCCAATTTTTCTATGGATTTGTTTGCTTGGGATGTTTTCTTGATGCTACTTGCCCGAGACGGACAAAGATTTAAGTGTGGGGGAGTGATTAGTGTTTTGGAAAACATTTTGTATCAAGTAAGCATTTGGATCTAAAAGAAAAAAAAATTCTGCAATTTCAAGGATCAAAGTGAGTTAAGTTTTGTATCAAGATCAAGTGGAAGAAGTGGGCAAGGATTGAAAACAATTGAAGATTCTTGATCATCATTTGAAGATACAAGGAAGTTGAACCTCAAGTTGAATTCGACACTCAAAGTGGAAATGAAAATAGATGCCATAAACAGAAAAAAAAAGAAGAAAAGAGAAAAGCAGTTTGTGCCAAAAGAGAAAAAAAAATTTCTGTGAAGCTACTTTTGGGCAGAAATGTTGGGATTGAAGCTGTTGTTTGCGATAGGAATCAGCCACTCTTTGTTGGAGGCCTGAAATGCAGTTGTACAATCTGAAGACAAGCTGAATTGAAGCTGAACCCAAGCTGGAAAAATCTGGAACTTAAGCAGAAATCTGTGCCAAGTTCAATGTGCAAAAATTGTTTACCATAACAAGTTGTTTCCTTACAAGCAGTTCGGTATCAATTGTTTTTACTGAATCTGATGTTTTCTAATTTAGCATTGCATTACTGAATCAAGCAGAGGATGCAGAATCGTTCCTCCCTGAACTCAGTCTGTTTGCAACAGATCTGAAATCTGAAGGCAGCATGTGAGAATCTACTCAGTGTGGAGGCCGGAATCCAGCTGACTGAAATCATCAAAAACTACATTGGATTGCAAGAAAACCACTCGACAGCTATCAGAGGTTGTGGAGAGCAATAAAATTGAGAATATAAGCTGAGAAAGCAGAAGAAGAGAGGAGAAATCAGATGGAATGCAGACTTGGCACAGTTTTGTATCAATCTAAACTGAATTTGGTTTTCTTAAATCAGCAAATGCATTGCTGGGTTTCAACAGAACTGGCAGAATGGTTTGCAGCTGCATTCAACCTCATGGGGAGCAAATTTCCAGTGAAGGCAAGTGGATGAAATCAGAATATAAAAAAAAAACTGCAGTGAAGTGGCTGAAATTGAATTTTTTGAGCAGAATTTTTGAGGAAGCAGTTTAAATGCTCTACTACTCCTAGATGCCAACTGATATGAAGAAATCAGAGTTTTGCGAAATCTGAAATGCTCCATTAGAAGATTGAGAGAAGTAAAGAAAAAAAAAGAGAAGAAGATAAAGTGGCACACAAATGAAGACTTGACACTATAAATCATTGAAGTTCTCTCATCCGAATTAAAAGCTTTGCTCCACTACAAGTCTGACCTTGCTAGAGGATAAAAGAAGAAAAAAAATCAGAAAAGAAAAGAAAGAAGCAAAGTTGGCACGCAAGGTGGAAACTTGGCACATTAGACCAAGGAAGGGGTTTTCATTCAATTCAAAGGCAATTATTTAAGTTTGACTTCACCACACTTTTGATATCATTAGAGGACTGTAAAGAGAAGCAAAGTACATTGGAAACATCCTTGAGCACTCAAGTCTTCCACTCCATCAATTTTCTATTTCCTTGATTTTTACTCCATTTCTTACCATTTTCTTTGTCTTTCACTTGTTTGAATAAATTTTTGTAGATGTTGATCCCAATCATGACTAATGGTGGAGAGTAGATAATAAGCAAGCCTATGGTAGTGCAAGAAGCATATGTGTTTGAGTGAGCTCCACTTCCATCATCAACTTAGAACTTAAGGAGAGAGCCACCAAAAATTTCCCTTGAAAGGCTAGTGATTTAAATTCATCTCAATGACTCATGATGGATGAAAAGGCTAAGTTGTTGATTTAAGGACAAGATACTAATCCATAGAGCTTAGATTTATCAGAATTGACGACCCTAGGTAATTTCTTTCATTTGCTTCTAATTATGCTTAAGAAAGCCTAAGGGATACTTATTTAGTAGTTTCGCGAGACGCTCAAGGTTAAGTGTGGGGGAGTTGATAAATACCATTTTGTTGATTATTTTAATTGCTAAAATCCATATTTGACCTATGTTTTTATTGCTTAATTGTGAAATTGCCCTAGGTTTTAGAACTTACTCTTATTTTGGACTTAATTGCAAATTTACACATATTTGGATTATTTGGCCACTAAATTCTTGATCTATTTTTTGTAGGCATGAAAGGTTCATGGACCTAGGGCATATCGGGTCAAACTTGAGTCGGAAGTGACCCGGATTGAGTATCAAGATTAGGATTAAATCTGGGCCGTCCGATTCAAGAGCGGCTAGATCTGAGCCATCCGGGACCATCTGAAGCAATCCGAGCTAGGGTTTGGGTTGATCAAGCACTCTGATCAAGATCTGAAGGTTTCATCCCAATCAGAGCTCATTCAACCGTTGGATCAAGCTCGGAGGGCTCTAGATCGTCCATTCAAAGATTAGGTTGATCTGGACCATCCGTTGCAAATCTGGAGGATCCGAGCTACCACAAAGCAGATCCTGACCCCTGATCAATATCCTCAAAGTTTGGCTCAAATCGGAGCAAGATCAGCCGTTGGATTTCATCCGATCAATCTGGACCGTCCATGGCTAGCTATTTAATCAGAAACGCGCCCCAGTCTTCCGGGTCGCGTCTTCTTCGCCGCAACTTTTCTTTGTCAGTTGTTCTTCATTTTTCTTCATGTTTTTCTTCATCTAAGGGGCGCGACCCCTCAATTCCTTGTTTAGATTGAATCCTAGGTCATTGGGAAGGCTTCTCAGTGATATTCCAGCTTGAGAATTGCCCAAGAACAGAGCTGTTGTGAGGTTTCCTTGGCTCTGCTGTTTGAAGCTTTTGATCTCAGTTGCGCTCCATTTGCATCACTCGGAGCTATCTGGAGGGGTTCCCTAGAATGCTCTGACCATCCCCGAATCACCATCGCAGTTGGACGCAGCGAGATTGAAGGATTCGAATGGAAAATTCAGATTGAGCAGAGTTTGAGCTGGATTTGAATCGCAAAAGCTGTTCTCCATTGATTTGCTGAGCTTGCGGGTCCGAGGCTCACCCTTGCGTGACGAATAAGGAGGATTGGAGCTCAGGAAGGGTTGAGGATTAGTTTTCAGTAGTTAATTTCAGTGTATTAGCAGTAGCTTTCAATTCTGCCATTTCATTTCTGTTTCTGAAACTCTGTATTAGCTGTAGCTTTCTTGTCCGAATTGTTCCTTAGTAATTAGGTTTTAATTCCTCATGGTTAAGTAGTTAGTGAACTGTTTTATGCACAATTGCTTTCAGTTTCAGTTCGTTTAATGTTTAATAGCTCGCGTATCAGTTGTTTAACAGTGTATCAACTCTTTTCCGCAATTTTGCTTAGTTTCTAAACCCTTAGTTATTTTGGTTTTCAGTTTAGGTCTAGTTTAATTCTTGAGATTAAGACAAAATCTAAGGAGCTAATACATTTCCAAGCTTGCGTGTAGTTAAGTTTCTTCTCAGCAGTTGGTTTGCAGCAATTCAGTTCAGCTTGCAATTACTGTCATTTCTGCATGTTTAGTTTTTCGATTCTGAATTTTGGTTAAGTGGATATCAGTCCTTCCTAATCCTCAATGAACATTGGTTTTGCTACTTGATTTAGTTACTTTATGATGTATGAATTCAGTTGATTTCTGATGTCAATTTCCGGGTTCTGAATTACTGCACTGCATCCCTGCAGCCAAATTCCTGCAATTCTGCAGCTTAGTTCTGCATTAGAGTTTTAGAGTTTTGCATTCCAATCAGTTGCTGCATTTTTCCTTCCAGTTTCTGCAATGGTTCTAAATCGATTAGCCATTCTGCATTGATAGGTTACAGCTTTAGCATTAATTTCAGCTCTTGGAACAAAAGTAGCAATTTTGGCACAAATGTTTTCCCCTGCGTATCAAGCATGATTGGCATAGTTTTGTCTCAGTTTAGCTCTACATTAGAGTTCCTTTGCAGTTGAAGTCAGTTATTTTGTTTGAGTTTTGCATCCGTTTTGTTGCCGCATTCCAATTCTGCATATATGCTCACTTTCTGCAGCTCATTTCTGAGTTGAGTTGTTCCTACCTTGATCAGCCTAGTTCTTCAATGTCTTCATTCCTTTTGGCAGGAAACTTCATTGATAACCTAGTTCTTTTAAGCTGATTTGATCAGTCATACATCCTGCACTTAGTATCAAGTTCTTTTTGGCACATCAGCTTCCTCTTGGTATCATGTTTTTCCTTTGCTGCACTTTTGTATCAAGTAAAGGTTTGGCATTAAGTTTGTAGTTGTTTGGTTATAGAATGATTTGCATTTGATTTGTTTGGATGTGTAATTCCTGAAGCAGCTCTTTAAATCAGTATTAATCAGAATCTGGATTGATTTGATAACAGTTTTAATTTCCAAATTGGACAAGGTTGCATTAGTTGGATAAATTGTTCATTGGTTGAGTTATTGATTGTCATGACTTGTTTAGCTTATTAGCTAAGTTCCTTTAATTCCATGCGATTTCATTTCAGATTGCGAACCCAAAACCCCAATCACGTTTGAAACCCAAAAACAATCACGACACCTAAATACAAGCTCGAATCACACAACGTCAATTAGTCCCGAGGAAAAATACGACCTGTGGCCCCTTTACTACGTTTTCATATTTTTGATTGCAAAAAGGGTTTCCAGCATCTTTTTTATAAATTCTAAATTCTGATGGACCCACATTTCGTGACAACTTTAACCTAGCTAAATTAGGTCCATCAAATTTTTGGCGCCGTTGCCGGGGAAGCAACTAGTTTATTTGTTTGATTTTTGCTTGTAAGCTTTTGGACATATCATTGGGTTCTATTTTCTTGTGCTTTATCTTTTGTATACGGTTGCTGCCATTTTTCTTGTTTGTTGTGTGACAGGGCTGTAAGATCAAAATGTTATCACCAGAGGACTATACAGAGATAAAAGAGGTATTGGTGGAGTTGAAATGTTGGTGTAAGGAGTTGGAATACCAACAAAAACATAAAGCTCATTCATCTACTTACCAGCGGCTGAATACTTTAAAACTCCCGATTCCCTTGCCAAAAATGAGCCGACTCCTTCCTCTTCTGTCTTCTTCGCCGCAGCCAAAGCGATGTCTCCTCCTCCCTCATTCTTCTCCCCTTTGCGAACCCTTGCTGAAGCCGGAGCACCGCCTCCTCGCCCGACGGCGCAACCAACTTTCCTCTCTTCTTCCATTCGCGTGCCCTAGCTCGTAGCCACGCAACTAGGCCGACGTCTCTCGCGCGACCTCCCTCTTCCTCCAGCGTGGATCGGCCACCAGTCCCTGGAGTTGGGCGCCCTCATCATCTTCCTGATCTCCCCATCGAGCGTTGGAACTTCGCCGGATCTGAACAGGGAACATCCGGCACAATCAAGGTAAGGGATTAGGGTTCTCGCCCTCATCGCTAGTTGATCTTGAGTTGTTTCTGCGATCTAGGGCTACGCGCGATTGATCCGTCTTCTTAACTGTTCTTGGCAGATTGGTAGTTGGATCTAGAGTTTTCTATTTACCGTTGAGTTGGGAACTTGCTCTGTGTGATTTTGATCTGGTCGGAGATGCCGGGTTGAAAGATGGTTAATTGTCGTTGCTATAAGGTTGGGTCGAGGCAAGGGATTGGTACCAGTACCGGAGGTAAGGTAAGATCTATTCCTATACTGATTAGTTTGGATGTTGGTAGCGATCCGAGTATTGGATCTCAGTTTGTTGTTGTTGTGCATGTTGATGTCGCTTGAAACTTTAATCTGTAAAGTTGCGACTGGGCACGACTCAGGTGAGATTGATTTTGGTTGGGTTGTGCTGTTCTTGGAATTTTGGCACACAGCTATGGGTTTTGAATCTATTTTTGAGTTGTTTTTGTGTTCTTGAGAAGTTGAGTTGGTCGATGGTTTTTGCGTGTACATAGATCTATTTGAGGTTGCTTGGAATTATAGTTCTGTTGTGAGTTGGGAGTTAGAGTTTGATGTTGGATTGGATCTTGTTTAGGGTTGGACTAAACCTAAGTTCCCAATCGCGAAAACTTGTGCCTATTATCTAATTAGAGATAATTAGATGAAATTGGTGATTAGGCTAACCCTGATACGATTTGGGGATTTGTTTAATTACATAATAGTTGTGATGATAGCTATTTAATATGTCTGTTGATACAGGACACAGAGATGTTGCAGATTATTTAGACAGTGGGCTCTCTTCACTTTTGGATTCCTACATCGGAGGCGGGTATCTCTGACTCTTCTTTTAGAATTGTCACAGATATATATATATATTTGATATGCTTGTGTAGCATTAGAGTAATAGAATGGTGGCATGACTATTATATTTGTTTTGTCGATGCTGGTTGTGCCACAACTGATATGTGATACCTATACCTGTAGGATTTAGGATATGGTGCATGTTCCACGATCCTTGCATATCATGTTGATATAGGTGGACTAGATAGTGGATGCTATTTGACCGTTGTTATGCATCATACTGCACTGTGCATTACCACTACTAGAAAAAATGCATTCAACAACAGTGAATCACTGTTGTCGTATGCCAAATACTACTGTTGTTAAAGACCATGTTGTTAAAGGGGGGTCTACGACAACAGTGAATCACTGTTGTCGTTTGGTCTACGACAACAGTTTGACAACAGTTTTCCACTGTTGTCGTATATCACATTCGACAACATTTTGACAACAGTTTTTCACTGTTGTCTTTTATTATATTCGACAACAGTTTTATAACCGTTGTCGTATATCAATAACAACAGTTTATCACTGTTGTCGTTTAGGGTTTTCACTGTTGTCGTTTAGATGAGTTTTAACAACGGTGTTTAACTGTTGTCGTATACCGAATTCACCGTTGTATTTCCATTATATTTGACAACAAAGATATTTCCATTATATTTGACAACAAAGATATTTCCATTATATTTTCAATTAAAAGGCAATAATTTAACCTCGAAACAAAAACTATATATATCAAAAATCATCAACATATTTACAATAAAGATCCACCACAACCTTTCTACAGACGAAACCACAAAAGTATCTTCTGTCCAAAAACCTTTCTACAGACGAAACCACTAAAGTATCTTCTGACCCAAATTACAAGAGTTCAAATTATATATAATTCTAACCCAGCTAAACTTACAATGAAGTTTAAATCACAAAAATTATAGCTTGGAAGGTCAGATTAATGGTCTTCGAACATGATCACGAACAAGTCCCTGCAGCTAGAAAAAAGAGAACAAACACTCTACTTGTAAACTTCATTACAAGTGAATGCAAAGTCTTTCATCTTTAATGTAGATGGTGTCATGTCAACACCAGTGATAGTGCCATTAAACCTATTAACATATTAAGACGCTACCTTTTAAGATACAGATTAAATTGGAGAATTTTCATGTTCATTAATAACTTAATATACAGTTAACACGCACCTTCTCTCTAGAGTTTCATTGCCCTCAAATCTCATCTTGAATCTCATCCCAACAGTGAATTTGAAAGTCTTGGATTCAAGATATTTGTTAACACTTATAATGAACTCTGATTGGCTTGTCCTGAAAACAAAACGATAATTACATTCTTTTTCATTTACGACCTACACAAATATGAGTAGGCATTACACGCGGGAAAAAACAGGTATGAAGACAACCAACTCCAAACCAATGTAGAAAATCAAAGTTGACAAACTTATAAGCTTAAGCACCCTTTTATTAGTAAAACTACAGCTACGATTAGAAAATACAGGCTAATCATCATCATGCATGTGCTGAGAGAGAAAATAATATCACAACGAGAGGAAATTCAAAAGTACTTATATCTAACCTTGGTTTATAGGAAACGGAAAAAAGAGTCCCATTAGCAATAGCATGAGATGCAGTAGCTAGCACTCCAAGATGCATGCTATGACTGGATATGACTGATGATGCCATGTTGTGTAGTCTGCTCTTAAGTCTTCTAACTCCGACTCGAAGCTCATTATTCTCACCTCTGCTACGCACACAAAGCGCTTAAATAGAATTCCCAAGATGAGAACTTATCCAAGAAAAACAACCACAACTACAAAATCCATCATGGAAGATAAATGGAAGGGGGAAAAAGCATGGCCGATAGTACATCTTGTACCGTAGAAAAATAAATGCATCACCAGCTACCAATCTCTTAGAGCTAAGAAAGATACTCCAACCAGTTGTAAGCAAATGACGTCTTGGCTGCCCTGGAAGAAGAGTAGGAACTCCAATTAACATATAGCACGTATTAATTCTGGTAGATTGAAAAACTTGCAAAATATCACAGTTATCTAGCTCAACTATACGAGTAATATTAAACATTGTCGTGTATAAACAGCAGACGACTAAAATATCCAAAGCAGATTATGAAATTCTCAAATTATGAAGTAAAAAATTAATTTTACAATTCATGTCATAGATACGCCTTTTTATGAGGCCAGGAAACAAAAATTAAATTTTCATTGCAAAGAAGCATGAAAACAAATCATTTGATCTTGATAAAAAAGAAATTTATTAGGGGTCAAACAACAAAGGGTGAGATTTTGAGTTATATGAATATATCAGCAATTTGGTGTGTTATATACCTCGATAGATGTGACGAAAATGCCACTCATTTCCATGAAGATCTTTGGCAACCAACTCTTGGCAAGGTGGATTCTGGGACATATCCTAAACAGAGATATTGAAGAAAATTCAAAGCTGAAACTTTCTAAACATTTTCTGGATAAATATGGTAACTGTTGGTTGGTTAGATACACAGTCCATATATCTTAATATTGAGTAGGTCACACAATCAGTTCATATTTCCTAAAACCAACTGACCAGTGGAGGAAGGCATTCATCTGCATGCTTCCTAAGAACTGAGAATCCCCCATGAGTGCTCGTGTCGAATGTAGTTAGGATCTTACAGAAAGATTGGACACTGCTGTTTTGCAGATCCAATAGTAGAGGATCTGGACTAGTGAGCTCATCTTGCTGATTAGCATAAAGATATAAGAAAAATAGATCAGTAGAACAATCAATAGTCTTGCCAGTACATCATAGTAGCAACAAAGAGAATCACAGAATCAAGCAAATCAGTCAGATTTAATTATGTGATTACGCCAAGGTGAAAACCAAGACTTCATTTTACTACCTAATTAGCATCCAAAACTCAAAATCCACTTTACCATAGCATTATCAGCATATATAAAGAATGAAATGATTATGAACATGTTCAAACTAAAAAAAGGAGAGAACGTAAAACTTCTAAATGATATACATTGTGGAGGCATCATGAGGTACACATATAGAGAAATACTTACATTTACTTCAGGATGCAGTGTGATCTGTGCATATACTTCATCAGTGTCTGGTTCAACCTACATATATTTGAATGTAAAAAAGGAGCATTCAGTTCACCGATGCTTTAAGGATGAAGAAAGATGAAAGACATCAATTGTTACAAACAAATTGTTAGTTTTTGTCTGAATATAATGAAGTTACAATTTCATTACATTAAATATAATTTAATTACATTAAATATTTATTTGTAAACACTCTACTTGTAAACACTCTACTTGTTACAATTTCATTACATTAAATATAATTTCTTACAGAGTAATAAATAAAGTTATAAAATATATCTACAAACAAATTGTTAGTTTTTGTCTGAATAGCAAAGTCTTACACAACAAACCAAAGAGCATAAGATGCTATAAATCTACTTGTAAACTACTAATAGGGTTGGCAGAAAATTATGCTCTACTGGACAATGTTCTTAGTTTCAAACTCATCAACAGTTAGTGAATGAATGAAGTTATCAAGGAATTAGTTGGGTCCTACATAAAAGAAATGATCAAAGCTCAACTAAACCTAGCTAATGCAATTTGGGAATCTAATAGAGCTCACGTACAAGTTTGGGAATCCAAAGGGAAACATCCAAGAATAAGATCACAACCAAGCCTTACCTGAAAACCCACACACCAAGCTTTCCTCTGCCCCTTTCTGTTTCGATCAGAAGAAACCCAGCCACATGCAAGAGCCCTAATTTCCAGAAATCCCTAGGAAGAGGACTAGGTTAGCTCCAACTCACGGTACCAAAAACAATCAATAGCGATCTCAACTCACTAGGAGGGCCGCTGGCAGTGGCACTCAGCCGGGAAGGAGCAATTCGCCTGTCGTAGCTAGCGATGAAGATGCGGTGTTGACGCAAGGTACTGCTTGCCTGGGCGTCAGTAGCTAGGGCACGTGATCGAGGAAGAAGAAAAGGTAAGTGAGGAGGCGTCGCCTCCTTGCTTGCGCGATGAAGAAGAAGAGAGCGAGAGGAGTCGGGGCTCACCTCGCGAGGGTGAAAGGAAGCGCCACTCTCGGGGTTTCCTTGGACTCGGGCGATGAAGAAGGGGGAGAGGCGTCGACTCGTGGCTGCGAGGGGTTTGTGTGAGAGAAGTGGAAATGGTCGGGAGTTTGGGTGGTTGGCGGGCGAGGAAGAGAAAAGATTAGGGTTTTGTGCGACGAGAAAAAAGATATTAAGGATCGAAAAATAAGAGAATGAGGATTCAATAGTTCGTTGTTTTTTTGCAGTTGGATATCCACCGTTGATTTTGTTTATTGCTTGAACAGCACAACAATACAACAACAACAGTTTAATATAACTGTTGCCTATTGTCATAATAGACAACAGTTTATCACATCAGTTGTTGTAAATCCCGCCTATAGACAACAGTTATTTTATAATTGTTGTCGTTGAGTATACATACGACAACATTTTATTATTACTGTTGTCTTTTTACATATACAGACCAACAACAACAACGGTTAATATTAAAACTATTGTTAAATTGACATAAGACAACACTTTATCAAAAAATCGTTGTCGATTATGTGTTGTTGAATGCAAAAATTCTAGTAGTGCACTGTTGAGCAGGGGCCCCTTTTGGGTGAGCTAGGTCGACAATCATACTGACCTACCCATACGGCCACTCACGGGTTAGTGGTTGACGGAGTATGGGTAGAGTGCTATGTGCTGCTCCGCTCATGCACTCATGGGGTAGTGAATCGGAGGGTGGTAGCAGGCAAATGTCCCTCCTTGAGTAGTCCATATATCAGGAGATGAGAGGGCGAGATCTCTCCCCCATTTATATACATGGGGTAGGGGTAGCACTCAGACAGAGATGTCCTCCATAGATGGCCTTAGGCTGATGGATACCTCGCTGGGATAGGCCATGGAGTAGGGGTGTTACACCGGCAGCATTCCGTCTACTCGATCGCTCAGGAGTAGTGATGGCAAATTATGGACGGCAGTCACAGCCCTACGTCGGAGGGTGGCCTCCGTTCAGCTTCCTCCCGTACATAGGTGACGATGTCTGACCGACGGCAGAGGTGACCATGTCATTGCATCTTGTTTATTCGCTTATTTTGTCCTTACTTGTGCTTGATTTCACTTGATGCTTCATATGATTGACATGTACTTACAGGAGACCCGCATGTCTGGTCTTGGCGACTTTGCTATGTTGGTATGGTAGTTCTTATTGTTCTTATACAGTTGTTCTGATTACTGCCCATACCTGTTTATTTCGGTAGTCTATTACCCTGTTGCTATTTTAGAATATCTTGTATATATATGAAGAGATATTCGTTGAGTTATATGACTCATCCCGCAGCTCCTTATTTTTTTTTTAGGATGATTGACTGGAGCGTGCCCGACAGCCTGTCCCAGTTCGCGTACTCGTCGAGATGCCTTCGGATTTTTCGTCTATTTCTGTTGGTAGTACTTTCTATGTTTTTCTTCCGCTGTCGTGTTGGTGTTGGGTTTTAGTCATACTATATGGCAGTATAGTTGTACTTTTGTGAGACCATTATGCCTTGTGATTTTTTGTCGTAAGTCGGACCGGTCCGTAGTCAGGTACGGTTACCCAGTTTTATTTCATATTCTGTCTTGATTTGAGGCCTGAGGCCATTTAAACTGCTTGGACGTGATTTATGATGATATATGTATGTGTAAGTTGTCCGCCGGACAGGAGAGGTGCTGTCCGATTTTCTATTGGACCAGCGGCTCCTAGGGTCTCGGGGCGTGACAATTTATTTGGTATCAGAGTCAGGTTCTCGAGATACCTTGTGGTCTTGTGGGTCTCGAGATAACTTTAGTACTTAGCCTGGAGGTCTAGAGTTCGAATCCTGGGAAAGGCAAAAATCCACTGGCCAGGGGTGGGAAGACCCGTAGGGTCTCGGGCCTAGAGGGTTGCCTGCGGGGACCATAGAGGCCGAGATCGCTACAGTTGGTTTCCTTCGGCTCTGCAAAATAATAGCAGTGACCCCGATAGGGAGGATACTATTATTCGCATCTAAGTGTGCACCATTACACGACACTAAGAAAATTATTTCCGATTATGCGCCTTCCGATGGGGAGGTACACACGCTCTTCAATAATTTTCTATAGTCTTTTTCGACCTAGTGATCCGCAGAACAAGTCCATCCGATAGGGAGGAAGACACTCAGAGTCGACGCGCAGACTTGTTCGCATCACTTATCAAATTGTAATGGAAGCCGTGAGACCCTTAGGATCCCTCTCCCACTTAGTAATTTATCTCGAGGAATTTTCTAGCACTACCACACAACCAAGCACACAACCAATAACATGAACATAAAATAATGAAAATCCTAGATTTTCCAACTTTCATGGCCCCTTGGTCTCTCATGTGCCTCCAGTCACGTCGTCACTTCGTCCGCTCCTCCTTTCCTTCTGCGCATGCTACCTTGAGGGATCTCCAAGCCGAAATGAAAAGCTAATTATTTACATCATTAATCCTATACTCCACGAAGGACTGTACATGAAATCTAGATCAACTGTAAATAAAAAACTCGGCTAAACATGTGTCGTATTTAATTACAAAAATTAAATACCTAGCCTCGTCAACCCCGAGGATTAATTAATTACAAAAATTGTAAATCAATCACACAACACATATTTTGGCCATGAAGTTGGAATCTCGTGCCTGCAACACGAAGTTAGCTTACGCACATCCACGCATCATCCAGCAAAATAAAATGTATGAAAATTGTAAAAAATTAACCAATCCTAAACACACAAAGCCGGAAACCTCAGCTCTGATACCAATTGTAGGGTATGGCTTGGCAGGTTTCCTTAGCGAATACCTGGTCGATCCGAGAGACCTCTCCACGTCTACAGATTAAAAATTAATCCGAGTGAATACCCATCTCCCATCGACCGTCTCGTGCCATATCGAACGATCCAAATCACAACTCGGCCAATTACCAAAATCAGCCTTGTGATTTGCTGGACCGTTCGACCGCGGAAAAGGCAACGATTTGATCGCCGACTTTTGTGTTTATGGTCGGGGTCCAGTTAGTTAATTATTAACTATGATATCTAATCAAAATAATTAACTTTCACATATGAAATGACAAGGTTAATGAACATGGCACAATATTGACATGTAGTTAATCAAAGGAGCATAGGGAAAGATATACTTTTTCGATCACCTCGCGATCTTCTACCTTATGACCCTCCCTTCGTGGACGTCTTGTGGCCGACGATCTACCACGATCCGAGATCACCAAGAGCTCCAAAAGAACCCCTTCTTCTAGCCGACCAAAACCCTAGCCACTAGGGTTTGCGCCGCCGGCCCTCCCTCCTCTCCCTTTGCGCCGCCAACCGCCGGAGCCGCCTACCGCCCTCCGGACCAGCAGCCCACCTCGAGAGGAAGGTGAAGAAGAAGAGGAAGGAAGGAAAGATCCTTCTTCCTTACCCAAACTGGCCGAAACCCTCCTCCTCCTTCACCCTTGCGGCGTCGCCGCACCCTCCACTTGCGCCGCCTTCCACCGCCCGCCGGCCACTCCTCTCTCGCCGCCAATCACCACAAAAGGGAGAGGACACCTCTCCCTTGTCTTTGCAGTCCCTGCCCGAGAGATGGTGGTGGGAGGAGGAAGAAAAGAAGAGAAGGAAGAAGCTCTTCCTTGCGCCGGCTACAAGCCCTAGGAGAGAGAGGGAGAGGATGAGAGAAAAGCCTTGAGTTGTGGACTCTTAATTAGCCTTGGTTTCTTGATCTCATAGAGTATTTATAGGGCTAAGGCAGGGCCCAAGAGAAGGAGTTAGTTCTTGGCCCACTAATGGATCTAAACCCGATCCATTAATTAAGATCTATTCCACTAAAGGATCTTAATTGAACTTCCTCACCAACCCCCATATTTTCATATGGGCTTCACATATTACGAGTCGTCCATCCCCCCATGTTTAAGATCTCGTATGCCCGTTAATTAATTAAATTACTGACAATTTAAATTAATTAACTTCTGGATCCTTGATTAGTACCACTCAACCTTATCAACGTGCCGGATCAAATCCATCTGCAGGGTTTAGCACGATGAACTTTTTGAGCTCATCAAGGGGGCATCATCATCCTGACTCATCAGGACACGAATTCCGTCAATAATCATCGGCACATCATATTATTAATATTATCTCCCAACTTACCGGGTCTATCGATCTAACAGAATAGATCTCGCCCATTGATAAATTAAAGAAATAATAATTAATAATATATGCTCGATAGTATTTCGGGATTAAGGGATCGTCCTCCATAATATAGACAGAGGTCATATCCAATTATCTAGTCAGTACAAATCGGATAATCTCGGGTTTTGGTCCTGCTCAATGTACTCATAGCACACTAGTGTAGTTCTATGGTCAAGACCAACCACACCTAACTACACTACAATCATCTCAATGGATTGTCCAATTCCATCTCGGTTGTGAGTCTCTATTTATGCTAAGTAAGGAACTGATAACATGATCTTCCGTGTGACACCACACACCATGTTATCTACAATGTAAAGTAATTGGACTTCGTGTATGCACTATTATAAATAAACACCTAGTGTAGTCGTGATTCTCTTTTCATAATAAAGATGCTCATATAATAAAAGTCATGTCTTTCAGTATACACATCTTACATGTAACAATGGCCTCTACCCTCTCGGGTGAGGCAGACCCACGGGACGAGTCAACGGTCACCTCTGAGGGCTCGGCAGGGACAGGAGGTGCATCGAGAATGGTCAGGGGAGGATTCAGCGCCTCCTTGTTGACCTCCTCCCACTTGATAAGTCGACCCATTACCTTGGCGAACATGACTTCCTCTGCAATCGACAAACGAGGAAACATCAGTTATAATTAACAAGCATTGATGAAAAAGACAAACATACCGAGGCTGGGGCTGATTCGGGTCACTTTGGGGCTAAGGCCCGCCCGGAACATAAGCTCCTCACTCTGCACTAGCCCTGGGCCGCTGAACTCCATGTCAGAGAGTATATTCCTAGCACGCTGGTACGTAGGACTCTGGAGAAACTCTCCTAAAGCAGGAGAAGTCGGGAGGGCCTCTATCCAGCGAAGCGAACTGAAGGGCAACGTGGGCAGACGGATGAAGAAGAATTTCTCCTTCCACCCTTTGTGCGAAGAAGGAAACCCTCCTAAAAACCTATGACCCGGATGTGCTGAAAAGCTAAAGACTCCTCTGGAGCATATCGGAACAAAGAAAGAATGAAAAAGAGGAGGGGTCAGGGGGAGACCAAAGAGCTTAAAGATAATATACGCCTCTCCCATCCGAGCGAAGGCATTGGGAGCCATCTGATGGAGGGGGATATCAAAGTAGGAGACGATATTCATAAAGAAGGGGGGATGGGGAAACAAAGTCTTGACTCCACTTGCCCCAGGAAGAAGGTCGACAAGCCTGCGGGAGGCTCTACTGGCGTCTGGTATACCCCGGAGATAACCACCGCTATCTTAGTCGGGAAGCCATAGGCCTCGAGGGTCGCCTGCAAAGCCTCCGACCTCACTCTTGAAGAGGTAGACTCATACCATTCCGCCCGGTAGCTTTCCATGGTTCCTAAGGGACAAACTACTTACGTGCACAAGAGTTCTTAGAGAAGAAGGAGAAGACGAGGTGCACTCAACCATGAAGTCAGAAGTTGGCCGAACGTCCTCGCCTTCCCCTCTTATACCCAGGAAGCCACCTGTAGGGATGCAATAGGGAAGCAACACGTGGAAAGCAAGAAATTAACCGCCGCATCAGTATTGCCCCAGAGGCAGTTGACTGACGTGAGCCAACTATAGCGGTGCACGTCAATAAGAAGTCGAGAAGATGGTCGTTGAAGCACGTGGCGACGAGGCATTCGCGGAAGTACCCTGTCACCATCAAAGAGCGCCATGCTCCTTTATAACAGAGGGACATATATTATTACGGTACCTCAAAAGCCATAGAAGCCCTTCGGGAAGGGTAAAACTAAGGGGAAATTTCCTAGGGGCTTGGCACAACCCCCTAAGAGTCCCTCGCAACTACTAAAAGGAACAGTAACGGGCGTGTGGACCCGCAGAAACTCAACTTCTTCACCATCACACTAGTCCGATCAGTCAGCCACACTTTCTTCGATCAGACTTGAAGGGAGGGACTTAGTGATAGGGTTGAATAGCCCGTGACAGACACAGGGGATGAAGAAGCTTTGTGGCAAAAAACAATGAGTCTTAGTGACTCCTTTTGCAGAGCCCTCGAGACATTCTCGGGAAGAGGAGCCTCTAGGCCCCCCCTCGGGAGATAAGTCCTGGGGAGTCAACCAGAAAACCCCTCCCGGGATCACCTCGGGAGGTGGGGTCCCGAGACCACCTCGGGGAGCTATAACGCCCGTGATCACCCGGGCCAGAAGACCCCGAGACCACCTCGGGGAAGCGGAGCTCGAGCTACCTTCAACATCAAGAAACGGTTCTCCCCCTCCCTCGCGGATCTATGGATAAGTGTCCTCGCCGGCACGGAATCATCACAACCCTTAAATGTCGCAACGGGTCGAAATGTAATGACGGCGTGGACCGTTTCAAAAGCTATCCAGTAACCGCCAAAAGAGGGGGAGGACATGGCTTAAAGCGTGGGGACGTGGAAAAGCAGCGGAGGCCAGTATACAAGGCACCCCAACCCCAACCCCTCTGGTAAGGGGGTTAGACACTCTCTACGACTCATACTTTCTTTCCTGTCTCACATCTTTCTCCATCAAGGTACTGACTTTAGCGTCAGAGTGGGCTCCGCCGGACAACCTTCGACGTGTTCCCCTAACGCTCGTGTTGATATCGCAGGGCACAGAGTTCCTCCCCTCCCGGCAGCTTCTACGTGGGTAGAACTTCGATGACTGATTATCGTCGTCGATTCCTTCCGAAACAGTTCCCATGTCATAGAGATCTAATCAAATTGCTTTCACTCTTATCTTTAGGAATGAGATATAAAATCTATTTATTTATGCTACCCACTATTTATTTTTTTTTAATAATTCGAGTGTTTATATTTTGTTTGACTAATTTTGAATGTAGATAATTTTTTTTATTCGTTTAGCTAGCCCAAAGTGAATTGGCGGTTAGGTGAGTTAGTCTATAAAAAAAATAAAAAAAATTATAGAAAAGTTTAAAATTTTTTAATTTAAGTTGTAGATTAGGTGCTCGGTTTTTCATTTTAATTTTAAATTTTGATCTTTTTCATCCTAACCCGTGGATTTATCGGAGTCCTTGATGGGCTGGCTCATCTAGACTTAATAACTCGCGCGGACTTTTCATTTAGATCTTGAGATGATAAATTAAGGATAAATTTTCCTAAACTCCCTATTTACCAAGTCAATTTTGCATGTAATCCTTACACAAATATTTCTTTGCATGCAGTCCCTGATGTGATGTTTGGTGAGTATTATTTGAAGAAAATTGAATATAAAAGTTAGAAAACTGAGTATGGAAGTTTGCATCCACCACATCAATAACCCTGTACTCAATTTTCACTCTTTTATACTTAAGTTTCACTCTTTTATACTCAGTTTTCACTGATGTAATCTCAATTTTCTCCCTTTTATACTCAAATCCATTAGAGAGTAAAAATAAAGAAAAACTTGTGTGGGATGTGATTGTAAAGTTCAAAGGGCTATTGGGAATTTAATGACAATTTAGTAATTTACCGATAAATTAATAAAATTTTAATCCAATCTATTTACATTATTTAGTGGGATAGATTAATTTTAACAAGTCTAATTTAAATTGATGGCTGTGTTAACGCCCTATAAAAGTAGGGCTGTTGGGTGGTTGTTGGCTTGCCAAAGAGTGTAACTCAAGAGAAAAGAAAGGTCATTTTATTCAATTTTGACGATAGATATGGATTTCAAACACATTATTTTCCTACGACGTATTTTGTAGGAATTTTTTCTTCAAATGGGGCGCGAATCTTGGGACGCTGGGCTTCTAGACTGCCCACCGCGAGCACTTCCCGATGTACCTTGGTGACCGGTGGAAAACTTCCGTGGGACCGGGCCGGTCTCCCCAGGTTCAATTTGTCTGCTGCCTGGTTCATTATTTTTTTTTTCACGGTAAACATAAGATATTTACAGGAATTTTTTCTTCAAATAGAACGTGAACCCTAGGACGCTGGGCTTCTAGACCATCCACCATGAACATTTTCCGATTTACCCTTGCGGTCTGTAAGAAACTTCCGTGAGATCGGACGGATCGTCCAAGGTTAGAACCTCGTTAATCATCAAGGTAAATATAAGAGAAAAATGAAACATTCCTCTATTACTTCCACAAATAACTAAAAAATTAGATATGATATTTGAGACGAATATATTAAGCAAGAATTGATGCAAACCAAGTCTTATTCAAAATTTAATATACAAAAATTAATGGCTCAAGATATTTTAGACAAGTTATTAGTTATTATTATTATTTATTTTAGAAATAAGAGATCAGTGAAATTTTAATCAAAACTAAAGGGTTTTTAGGGTAATTACCATTAAAATATTGTATATTTTCTGTTTAAAATAAATTGTTTTAAAATTTAAAAATTTTAAATTTAATTTTGTAGCATGCAACTGTAAGTTTATTTATTTAATAAAAAGGGTCATTTTAATTATCCAATGGTTGGATCCGACGGGTCAATTCGGAAGGGTTGAACCTTCGACCGTATCTGATCGTGTACCGTCCGATTCGTGCTGGGCCCCATTTCCACTTAATATCCTCTGTCCCAAAAAACCCATGTCCTGCCTGTCCCGCTCCTCCGACAACGGCTGGTGAGTCGTCCGATCGTCGATTAGACACTACCGATGAATTTTGATCGTCGTACCGAATCAAATGATATCCTAGAAGAACGGTGAACCGGTCGGAATCGTTGCAATTGTAATCTCGTCGGATTCGACGGTGAATTCGGTGAGATCGCAATTGCGGTGATCCCGACGGGTTCACCGTACCCCCTAGGGTATAGTTTT
>JAGFNQ010000813.1:103061-333947 GCA_024364735.1 Boesenbergia rotunda | reverse complement strand
GGAAGACCGAAGCATCCCTTGACATCGGAAGCGTCGAGGGAACCCAAAAAATAAAGGAATGGTAATAGAAAATTGAAAAACATACCGGTGATTGCTGTCTTCCGTAGGAGATTAGAGGAGTCGAACAGTGTGAGTGACCGATGAATCAATGAAGATTAGGATTTTAGGACTTTAAAATAAAAAAATAGTTAAAAACATTGGAATTTCTACATAGGGCCTCTTAGGCCGGCGGCGCCTCCTTGGCCGCCACACACAAGGTTTTCGCAGAGGTCATCGGCCGTCGAGCACCTAGGCTACCACACAATTTAGAAGGTTATATAAAAGAAGCCTTAGACATCAAATTCAAAGTGCTCCAACACATGCTGCGCTTTAAGACACTAAACACTACAACCAACTACTACTCCGACACCCCGTGCTAATCTCCAGATCCCTTGTGTCAGTATCAGTTGTATTTTCATTACTGTCTTTCGTGCTTTTAATTATTCAAGGAATGATAAAGTGTTGCCTTATTTTTTTTAAATATAAAACTCTTTCTTGTTGCGAGAATACTAGTGAATTGCCCATTGAAACGGTCAAGGATCGTAGATCTTAGAGTAACAGCTAGAGGCTATGAACCAAGTAAAAATAAAATTTGTCTTTGCTGTGTTTTGTGTTCTTGTTTACTTTTGCTGTTATCTTTGATAAACACAAAAGAAAGATTTCTAAAACTGTGAAAAATCATTCTAGCACTTCTTGATTCTACAATTGCTATCAGAGCGGAGGTGCTTTGAATTGATGCAACCATAGTTCGAGCAAATTTTTTCACTTTATTTTCATTTATATTCTCCTACACTATTAATCCAAGGCCAAGCCTTAGTACAATTTCTTATGTTTTTTGTGTGCTAGTTCTTCTCTAAATGGCTCATTAACAAGGGTACAACACATCCCGACCTTTTCTCTTCTCTAGTGAAGATTACGACTATTAGAAGGGCCAAGTGGAATACCACCTGCAGACTCAAGTGGAGATATGGATCGTGGTCTAAACAGGATTCACACTCCCCACCAATGGCGGAGTATCGCCCGAATGTGAGAATTGGACAACGCCACAAAAAGGGGAATTAAAGTCGATGCCAAAGCAACCCAAACCGTCCAGTGCAG
Organism: Boesenbergia rotunda; assembly: GCA_024364735.1. Lineage (NCBI taxonomy): Eukaryota > Viridiplantae > Streptophyta > Magnoliopsida > Zingiberales > Zingiberaceae > Boesenbergia > Boesenbergia rotunda. The sequence continues at coordinate 332,810 of JAGFNQ010000813.1, read as the reverse complement.
TCTAACCAAAGAAGAACTCAACCACATTAGCCCCATTATCAACATAAAGGATCTATGAGATAAGCTAGGAGAATTGCACTAAGGAACGTACTAATCAAAGGTATGTAAAGGGATCTATTATTCAAGAAATTATATATTATAACAATGCAAGACGGAGAAATAGCATGCCAATTGCACGCGAAGATATCCTAAACGACCTACATGTAATTAGACAATGCCTGAAAAATCAGGACGTAATCAAGTATGCTTTGAAAGCATTTCCGAGAAATACTTGGTGGGCATCTATAATAGATGAATACGAAATTTCAAGAAATTTTTCAAAGCTTAAATTAGATGAATTATTTTTTAAGTTTGAACTTCATGAATAATCCAATGCTACTGCATCCAAGAAAGATATTGGCTTGAATGCAATAAAAATAAAAAACCAAGAAGCCAAAGTCTAAATCTGGAGCCAAACCTGAATCCAAAGACGAATCAGCATAAGAAGATGATGAGGAAACTGCCGCTGCCAAATTAGTCAACCTAGTCCGAAAATTATTCAAGAAGAAGAAGGAATTCAAAAAGGTGGTTCGATCCAGGAAACCCAGATCGGACCAACCCACAACTTCTAAATCCGAAGCAACTTGTTACGAGTGTGTTGGGACCGGGTGCATGTCGACAAGGATACGGGTTCGTAAAATTTTAAATTTTTACGTGCAGCGGAAGAATTAGCATAAAATAATTTCCTAAATTATTTCAACCTCGTATCTAGCATGCAACCTTAAGGTGTGTTGACATAATCATAAATTAAAAGTTTGCGGAAAAGTAAACTAATTTACCAAGTACCTCGCGTAACTCGAAGTAAGGGACGAGATCCAACCGTAGCGTCCCTTGGAAGCTTCGCCTCTATTCGCGTCCACGCCGAGTTCTCTTCGGGATGACTTCGCAAAGTCACGAGTTTTGTGCCGACGAGAACTACTAGATTCTCTATAGGCACAACAAAGAAGATCGAGAGAGGAAAGGGAAACTAACCAACAAAGAAACGGAATCGAATTCCGAGAAGAGAGGAGTCGCTATCCGCTTCTTCTTCTTCTTGCTTCGTTTCTTCTTCTTCTTGAAGCTCACGGCAACCACCTTCTATGGGAGGAGTTGCGCCGACCCTAGCTTGTGGAAGGGGCGCCGACCCTAATTGGTGAAGAGGGTGCCGGCCCTAAGGTAGGGGAGAAGAGAAAGGAGAAGAGAAAGAGAGGGAGAGAGGGAGCTACTTCTCTTGACAACTCAATTGGAATTAAGGGCTTGCCTTTGGTTCCTTTATATAGTAGCATCTCCCTTGCCAAGTCTCCTCTTAACAGAATTAACGGAATTAACGGAATTAACGAAATTAGTTATCATAAGAAATTTATCCTATAAATTCTCTTATGAATTATTCCGTTTAAACCAAGTTTTATTATAACTAACTTTATAATAAAACCAATTAGCTATCATAAGAAATTTATCCTATAAATTCTCTTATGAATTTTATCATAACTAACTTTATAATAAAACTAACTAATTATCATAAGAAATTTATCCTATAAATTCTCTTATGAATTATTCCGTTTAAACCAAGTTTTATTATAACTAACTTTATAATAAAACTAATTAGTTATCATAAGAAATTTATCCTATAAATTCTCTTATGAATTTTATTATAACTAACTTTATAATAAAACTAATTAATTATCATAAGAAATTTATCCTATAAATTCTCTTATGAATTATTCCGTTTAAACCAAGTTTTATTATAACTAATTTATAATAAAACAAATTCTTCTTCTCTTTAAATTATAGAATAAATTTTATAAGAAATTTATAAACTTTCTTATTATGGAAAAATCAATTCATAATTGATTTTATAAAATTAAAATCAACCAATTCATGGATTATTTTAATCTTCCATAAAAAGAATAAATTTCTATAAATTTATTTATATAAATTTCTTTATACAAATTTATTTATCCATAATTTATAAAATAAATCGCGCTGGATTTATCTTATTAATTAAACCAAAATTAATTGGTTTTCTCCTCTATTGTGGCCGGCCAACCAAGGAGGGTTGGCACCCTCTTTGGCCGGCCCAAACAGAGCCGAACCAACGCGAATTAAACTCATTTAATTCGCCCAAAAAGCCTTCAAAAGACTTAGCCATTTTAGCTTCCATTGCGCCTCTGATTAACTCAGATTCGACTTATTTCTCTTGATCGGAAAATCTAATTTTCAACTCGTTTTAAATCCCTCGGATTACTCGTAGTGCGTGTGACTAAATAGGTTTTCGATTTATGTTGGCCGTCTATAATCAACAAATTATAGAACGATCATGAGTGGCACCTAGTAGTACATCATGATCCCCAATTAATCGAAAGATCAACGATTTGACCCCAGAAGAAATTATTCTGAAACCCTTCAGCAGCTCTAATGAATCGTGCCCCATTCCCTTCACCACCTTATACCCACTTGGTTCAGGACACGGTCTATGGTGTCAGTCCCCACTAGGCTGACTACGTCACACCTAGCCCAAGTAGTGTCTTTCTCGTCCTTTGGATTTCTAATTACTCTCATGTATTTTAGAGACTCGCACTCTAAACATGATATACTCTGGCCAGAGGTTTTTGAGTAACAATCCGACGATAGGCCTGGGTATACATCTCCTCGCAATGAGTGGTGAATCCTTTGTAGGCTGTTCAAACGTCTTCGGGCACTTCGGCTTATACCCAATCATCTTGGGTCCACACCTCCTTGGAGATGCTTGCTTAAGATGTTAAAGTATAAGTCTCCATGACCAAGACGACTTGAACACCGCAAATCAAAGGAACATCGCACTTAAGCCGCAGTAAGAACTTCATTGACATTTCTATAGATAGATTCCATATGAAGTCTTACAGCTAGTCACTCCAATGAACTAGTTCCCATAACTAGCATCCATGTTTATCTCCGGATATCCCAATGTCACCAGCCAGTGAGAATCAGCTGATTAGAGAATAACTCATGCTAGTCTCAACAGAATTGATAGTGTCCGTATTTATCAATTCATCGACTAGGGATATTTTCAATACTTCACATTTGCACATTTAGAGATAATCACTAGTTGTGATCCCATCACAAATTCTCTTATGCTGTGAGTTGTATTGCGGGCATTCAGTAGATGAGTTTAAGATCACAATCAAATACACAAGCATGTATACTCAAATAGTGAATTATCATTTATTTAAGATAAATGTTTACAATCATAAGGCGATTGCCTTAGGACACTTCTCTCATATCACTAACAGAGTGCAATCAGAAAAGTCACTTCAAAACTGAATGCCTAAGACTGACAAACAGAAACAAATGGCAAAAAAAGCTTTGATGGCAACATGGGACGAATCTTTATCGTCGAAGGAAGAAAAAGTGCAACTGAGTCAACAATGATGGCAAGAACCATGTCTGAGATCGAGTCTGAATTGGAGTCCGAATTCGAAGCTAAGTCTAAATTGAGCCACGGATCCTGTATCAATTTCCGAAGGACCAAATCCCATTGTAAGTCCTAACTCAGTAGATAAATTGTATGATGTATTAATATCTAACACGTAAATTAGCCAAGTCCATTGTCTGGGTCAAGTCACTCCAAAAAAAAAAAAGTAGAAGTTCTTAAGGAGAAGACTAACCCAAGTGCATCAACTGAAGTTCTCAAAATAGAACTTCAACTCAAGTCCAATAACTTGAAGAAATTCCACTTTGAAAACTCAAGTTGAGGACCTTAAAGGTTCATTGGAATAGTTTATTTTAGACTCCAAGTACCTTGATATGATACTTAAAACTCAAAGGGTTGTATACAATCAATCTGGACTCAAACTCATGCTTGGATACAAAACTAAGAAACGTTACAGATCATATTTATCATTAGTTAATCGGCATACAAAACCTAGAGTCCAAGCATGAGTCCTTAAGTCTGACTTAAGCAATCAAGTTGGACTGAAATAATATTGGATTCCGAAGGATCAGATTCAATATCTAAATAGACCCTATCAAGGTCATGATTTAGGAAAAAAGGGGGGGGGGCCAATAGAAAAATCATTTTAATAATTAGATAAAATGTATGATTGTATGAGTTACTGCTTTACTATGCATTATGCATGCTTAATTTATTTTTTGCTTTAATTTATAATGGTTAGTTAGAAAAGGCTTAACCTAACTTAACAACATAACAAAAGAAAGGATTGAGATGATAGTAGATTAGGGAAACTTGGTTGAAGCATGTCTAGATGAATCTGGAGCATTCTACTTGGTGCAATCAGCCTAGTGGAACTAGCTGAAGCTATCCCAGTTCAACATGAGCTAGTTAGACTAGGACATAGTACTAAATTCCTTGGGTCGATTGTTTTAGAAAAGCTTTGTCTTAGACACGTGGTTACTTTAATAATGTTTATCACTATAGCCTGGAAGTTTTTCCCAAAAACACAAGCTTGGTGAATACAAAGCTAAGTTTGAATTTGACACAAGGTCAGATCACCCTTTTTAGGTTCACAATTAATTTTAACTTAAGTAAAATTGAAAACACATCTCACACAATCTATAAGACCAACATGTGTTATAATCTAGAATGGGTGAAATGCAAAATAGGTCGTAAAAAAAATCAGTCAACCTCTTTTAAAACTCCAATTGCAAGTTGGATCCAAATCAAATATTTTATGTGCAAGAATATAAAGATGTTAGATAGTGAGTGATCCAGACACATGACTGAAGACTAGCTGAAGTTTATCAAATTGATACTCAAGAACCAAGGATCGGTAGCATCCGGAAATAATGATAAATTTAAGATAATCAAAACAGGTAATATTGAATTAAGTTTTAATTTTGTAATTCATATTAGTTAAATTTGAATTTAACTTGCTTAGCATAAGTCATTTGTGTGACTCTGGTTATCTAGTAACATTTTAAAATATTGAATGTCTGATTAAAAAACTAAAAACCTCATAATAACACTTAAAGGATTTAGGAAAAAATAATATCTATACAATAAACTTATAAACTCCTCACTCAAGTGTATATTGACACAGCAAAAGGAAATTAAATTGTGGCACTAGGGACTGGGTCACACTCACATAAGACTCATTGTAAAAATGTGTCAAAATGGATTAGTTGAGGTTACCAAAATTAGTCAATTTAGAAAATACAACAATCTATGATGCTTGTCAACAAGAAAAACAAACCAAATCAATTTATAAATTAACTAATCTAAATCGAACTAATTCGATACGTGAACTTGTACGATTAGACCTGTTTGATTCTCACGGGAGTAATTCACTAGGTGGAAACTAATACTATTTAGTAATAATTGTTGATTACTCAAGATTTCTTTGGGTAAAATTCTTAAAAACTAAAGATGAAATATTTGAAAATTTTAATAATCTATGTAAATTAAAAGAAAATGAAAAAGATGTAAAAATTATAAGAATAAGAAGAGATTACGGAAGAGAATTTGAACATCATAAATTTATTGAATTTTACCAAAATAATGACTATCATCATGAATTCTCATGCCCTAGAAACTCTTAACAAAACGAAATAATAGAAAGAAAAAATAGAACACTAGAAGAAACAACTAGGATAATATTAAATGAATATAATCTATCTAATTAATTTTAAACTGAAGCAATAAGCACAACCTGCTACATTCAAAACATGATATTAATTAACAAACTTCATAATAAAACCTCCAATGAAATCTATCATAATAAAATACCCAACTTAAAATACTTAGTGTTTTTGGATGTAAAGTACATATATTAAATATAAAGGACTACATAGGATAATTTATATCTAAAACAAATGAAATTCTTCTAGGTTGGGCCTATAGAGTTTATAACAAAAATACCTTAAAAATTGAAGAAACAACTAATATTATATTTGATGAAGAAAATAATTCCAACCAAATTAACTCAAATAATGAAAAAAACACAAAAAATCTAGAAGATGATGTTGAGACAGCTAAATCAAACACAAATGAATCAGAAGAATCAAGTGTTAATCCCAACATAAGAGCACCTAGATTAAGATTTAATCACCTAGTTGACCAAATTTTGGGGTGACCTAATCTAGGAGTTCGACCCGATCGTCCTATATAAACTTAAGCCAAATAGCCTTGATATCTAAAATTGAACCCAAAACTATAGAAACCCTACCTAGCCCTGATTGGATTGTTATAATGCAAGAAGAACTAGCCCAGTTTGAACAAAATTAAGTTTGGGACCTAGTATCTATGTAAGAGACAAGTACATTATTGACACCAAATGAGTCATTAGAAATAAACGAAATGATAAAAGTGAAATTGTTAGAAACAAAACCCGACTAGTAGCCAAGAATTTAGCCAAGTCGACGGTCTAGACTATCACGAAATCTATACATCTGTGGCTAGACTTGAATCCATTAGAATGCCATTAGCCTATGCAGCACACAAGGGATTGAAGTTGTATTAAATGGACGTAAAGTCCACATTTCTTACCAGGTTCATAAAGGAAAAAAGTCTATGTAAGTCAACCACTAGGATTTGAGGATTTAGACCATCCAAATAATGTCTTTAGATTAAAGAAAGCCCTATATGGACTAAAATAAGTATCTAAGGCTTGGTATGGAAGGCTATCAACCTACTTAGTATCCAAAAATTTTAACCAAGGACAAATTAACTCGACCCTCTTTGTTAAAGCCCTAGAAAATAATATTTTTATAGCTCAAATTTATGTAGATGAGATAATCATGGTTCAATCAACAAAAATTTTTTAAAACAATTTATAGCATTAATGAAAAATGAATCCAAAATGAGTCTAGTAGGAGAATTAATATTTTTTAGGATTATAAATAAAACAAACAAAAGATGGTAATTATGTTTTTCAAAATAAATATGCTAAAGAGTTGATCAAAAAATTTAGAATGAAAAATACTAAAGAAATTAATACACCGCAACAAATGTAAATATTAATAGTGACCCAAAACGCAAACAAGTTGACTTAAAATACTTTAGAAGTGTAATAGGTAGTTCAAACAAGATAACATCTAAAGAATTATCAAACTCAATAACCATTCAAACAAGAAAAAATTTCAAACAACCAAACAATTTTGAATTGAGAGCTCGATAACATCTAAACTATCCAAGATAAAGCCAAGCTTGAATTGAAAGCTCGGTAACATTTAAACAAATCAAGTTCAAGCCAAGCTCAAACTCATTAAAGATAAACTAAGCCAAGCTTGAACAATCATTTCAAAAGCTTGGTTCATTTTAGGCTCGGCTCGGCTCGGCTCGGCTTGACTCGGTTATCTTATCAAACAATCTTGAACACTCTAAAGGTTGGTTCGGGTTAGCTTCATTACAACCCTACTTATGGTTATTTTTTAAAACTCATGGATCTAGCGAAGCTTATACCGTTACAAGCATGAACTTATAGATGTAAGTAACCAATATCTCACCAACACATTAGAGTTATTTTACTTGTGTATTGAGCCACTTAGAATGATGTGAGATGCATAAGATCAAATCCTTGATTTTAGATGTTTATGCCAGTGCATCGTCATATATCTGAGCTAAAAATATCATATCAAATTGATCCAGTATTCCAGTTAAGTGATTCTTTATAGTAAAATGAATAGTTGGAAATTTACACTTAATAACATAGTCAAAACCACTATATCTTATAATAGACAACTAGTAACAAAGCTAGACATTTTAATAAGGAGCATTTAATAAATGATTTACTTTTAAATAATATATTTTCTATCACATCATATCAGTATTCTAAATGGCAGTCGAGGCAGCCGCTTAGGCGGGAGGTGGGCACCAACAACACCGCCTCAGGCTGAGGCTGTGCTTTAGACAGTAACTCACTTTCTTCTGCCATCGTGGTGTCTAGAATTGCTACCGTCATAGTGGTTTCACCATCGTGACACATCGGGATGCATCACCTAGGCCCCTAAGACACGTCTAGATGTGTCAGCCAAGCTTGGCAACCTGCCCAGATTGTCGCGTAAGCTCAGACGCGTCACCCAAGCTTGGCAACGGGCCCGGAGACATCACTCGGGCCTGATAATGGGCTAGGAGCGTTGTCCGGGCCTAACAACAGGACTGGAGGCGTCGCTTAAACCCAACAACACGCCCAAACTTGTTGCAGTCTCGACGATGTGTTGAACTCATTGCCTGGCCGCAACAAGGTATGCGGGTAAATTGTAAGCTAGAGTTTTAATTTAATTGCTTTATGTTAATAATTTTAATTAACTTCATTGGGATAATTTAAATAGACTCAATTAAAGTCTACTAAAATTATCCCATTAATTTAATATATATATATAATTAAATTTTTTTTATTTTTAAATATTAAATTAAAATTTTAATTAATATATTTTATTAAAAGTAAATATTATAAAGAATAATGATTATTTATAATATTATATATGAAAAATAGTTTAAAAGGAAATTTAACTGTCTAGACACTACCTAGGCACCGCCTAAGTGGCCGAGGCAGTAGGCGTTCACTGACCGCCCCTCCACCGCCTATCTTCATTGATAACACTACATCGTATATGCTTAGACTCAAAGAACCTAAACTTGCAATTTAGTTTAAGCATAAATTAGTTCAATTATATAAACATTCTTTGAGTAAACTCATTTTCAATTTCAAAAATTCATTTTTAAATTTTATTTTTAATTTTTAAAATTTATTTATAATTTTTAAAACTCATTTATAATTTTTGAAATTATTTTTGACTTATAATTATTTTTGAAAATGATTTTTAACTTAAATTATTTTTCACTTAAAATTGTATTTGAAAATCATTTGTAATTTAATTTTTTTTTTTGAATTTTTTCAACTTATTTTTTCAAATTATTTTGACTTAAAACTATTATTGAAAATGATTTTAACTTAAAATTACTTTGAAAATTGTTTTTAAATACTACAACAACAACAACTAAGCCTTATCCCACTAGGTGGGGTCGACTATATGAATTTTTTTACGCCATTAGGCTCTGTCACTGATGAATCCCCAATGATAGGTGTCACGAATGTGGGTCTCAAATTTTGATATTTGTAAAGCTGGAAACCCGTTTTGCTAACAAGGATAAAAATGTAGTAAAGGAGCCACAGGTCGTATTTTTCCTAGGGCTAGTTAAGGATGTTTGATTCGAGCTCGAGTTTATGTGTCGTCAAATATTTTTGAGTTTCAAGTAAAAATTGGGTTTGGTTTCAATAGAAATGAAAACACAATGAAAAGTAAAGAAACTTAACTAAACGAATTTAAACTAGGTAGTATCAACTAAGGAACTCAACCAATGGAAACTTAATTAACCAATGCAACTTAGCCGAATTTGGAAAACAAATCTGAACTCAAATGCAAGAGTACACTACAAATTGTATTGAACTTCAGGAATTACCACTCAAAGCTGAAACTTCACTGGATACAAATGCAACAATGAAAAAAAAACTTGATACGCAAAGAGAAAAAAAACCTATGTGCTGAAATGATACTAAGTGCAAGAACTATACATAACAATTCAGAAATGGACTGATCAATTTAGCTTGGAAAGCAAAGCTATCAGTGAAGTGATATGCCGAGATGAATGAAGAAATGCAGCAACAAACAAAGGACTGATCAATTCAGAAACATCTTAATGCAGAAATGAATGTGCAAGAATGCAGAAATGAAATGCAGAATTTCAGAAACCGAATGCCGAGAAGCAACAAATTGAATTCAGAGTCAAACCAAGCAACTGAGATCAAGTGCTCCAATCTAATGTTCAGATAAAATTCAGATGAGCTAATGTTAACTTGATACAACTTCAGAACTGATAAATCGAAACATTGTAGCAGTGAAACTGAACTGATACGCAGGAAGTAAAGTTGATACGCAGAACTTGAACTAATTGCGAGCAAACTTAGATTAATTGCAATCGTTCCCTACACAGGCAAACTATCTAATAAGAAGGCAAAAATGAAAAGCTAATAACTGCAGAAACAAATCAGAAAACTAAATTCACTGATACAAGTTAAGAAACGGTAAATGAAAAGCAGAAATCGAAACTACTGCTAAGAAACAGAAATTCACAAAGAAACTAAGCTTCGATCCCTTCCTTAGTTCAAGCCCTTCTTGTCGTCACACAAGAGTAAGCCAAGAACCCCCTAGCTCAACAAATCGCTAGAAAATCTGACTCCACTGTCAATTTAGCTCGAAATCTGCGTCCAGCTGAAACTCACATCCGATCTCCTTATTCTCGCTGTGTGGGATTGCGGTGATGACTTGGGGACGATCAGAGCAATCCAGAGAACCCTCCGGGTTGCTCAGATGGATGAGAACGGCACACAACCGAGATCAAAGCAATCGAATGGCAGAGATGATGAAACCCTCACTCAGTTCTGTTCAGTGGCGAATTGGAGCTGGAATCTTCACGGAGACACGTTCCCGATGATCTAGAACTTGATCCAAGGTGGAAATCCAAGCGGTCGCGCGATCGGATGAGAAGAATTGAAGAAGAAAAAGGGAAGAACTCGAAGAACACTTAGCTGCGGCGAAGACGTGACAACCGATCGGGGGAGAAGAAATCAGTTTATATAGTTTGGAAATGGACGGCCCAGATTGCTTAGAACTCATCCAATGGTTGATTCTTATCCGATCGAGCCCAATCTGTCCAGATCTCAATCATGGGTTAGGATCTGCCTCTCAGTAGCTCGGATCTTCCAGATTTGCAACAGATGGCTCAGATCAACCTAATCTTTGAATGGACGGTCTAGATCCTCCTGAGCTTGATCCAACGGCTGAATGATCTCTGATTTGGATGAAACCTTCAGATCTTGATCTGAGTGCTTGATTAGCCTTAACCCTTGCTCGGAGTACATCAAAAGTTCTCAGATGGCTCAGATCTAGCCATTTTTGAATCGGACGGCACATATTAGTCGGATGCTTAATCACTCGATCTGGTCCACTTCTGACTCAAGTTTGACCCAGCATGACCTAGGTCCATGATCCTTCCAAGCCTATAAAAGTATATTACAATTTAATGCCAAAATATTTCTAATGTATCAAGATTTACAATAAAGCCCAAAATAGAATAAATTCATAAAACCTAGGATAAATTCAATATTAAGCAAGTAAAATATGGGTCAAACATGGATTTTAGAGTATGAAATGATCAACAAAATAGTACTTATCAACTCCCCCACACTTAAGCTTGAGCGTCTCATGAAAACTACTAAATATGTATCCCTTAGATTCTTTCCAAACATAGTTAGAAGCAATTGAAAAGAAATTACCTAAGGTTGTCAATTCTAAAAAAAATTTAAGCTCTATGGATTAGTATCTCGTCCTTAAATCAACAACTTGGCATTTTCATCGTTCATGATTCATTGAGATGAATTTAACTCACTAAACCTCTCAAGGGAAGTGTTGGTGGCTCTTTTTTTGAGTTCTAAGTTCATGATGAAAGTGGAGCTCACTCAAACACACATGCTTTTTGCACTGCCATAGGCTTGCTTGTTATCTACTCTCCACCATTATTCATGATTCGGATCCACATCGATAAAAGTTTATTTCAAACAAGCTAAAGACACATGAAATGGTAAGAATGAAGTGAAAGTTAAGAAAATAGAAAAATTGATGAAGTGGAAAACTTGGATGCTCAAGAATATTTCCAATGCACTTTGCTCTCTTTATAGTCCTCTAGTGAAATCAGAAGTGTGGTGGAGTAAGACTTGGATAATGCCTTTGATTTAGATGAAGAGTACCCCATTGGTTTCAATGTGCCAATTTTGCTTTTGCGTGCCAACCTTGCTTCCTTCTCTTTTCTCATTTCTTTTTTTTTTATAACCCTCTAGCAAAGTCAGAATTGTGGTGGAGCAAAGACTTGATTCGGATGAGAAAAACTCCACTGATTTCATGGTGCCAAAACTTCAATTGTGTGCCACTTTATTTCTTTTTTTCTTTTTTTTTCTGCTTCTTCTTCTTTTCTTATGATCAGCTGCTGAATTTCCTGCTTGTGTTTGCAACTAATTCTTGATCATTTGAAGACTTGCTAACCAGAACTACTTCGCTGTGAGATTTCTTTTTTTCATTCTTGTTCAGTTTTTTTCTTGCAATTCGGCTTCCAAACTGTTTCTATTTTTTTTTCTCTTCTGTCCTGATCTGATAACTTCCAATGGATAGCTACTTCATTTGGCAACACTGCGGACCAGATCTTGTACCCAAAACTTGGCACATGGACTTCCTTCCAACTCTTTTCTTTTAATTCCCAAAATTCAGCTCCCTTTCTTTTTTTTTCTTCTTCATAACTGAATTTTTCAGCTCTTTTTTTCTGTTCTATTTATAAGCTGTCAACTTCTACCATTTGTGCCAGATTCCGCAGCTTCAAGAATGTACTAAGCTCCTAGTCGAACTGTCAACTTCCAAGATCACCAGAATATTCAGATTCCAAGTTCTTTTTCCATTTAAGTAGCTTGATACTTTGCTGGCCTCACTGTTTTATTCTGTTTTTTTTCTGTTTCAAGTTTCATCTCCACGCAATCAATTCTCAGAATCTAGAATTGTCAGGTTCTTCATCCTTGCAGTTCTCTGCTTTCTTCACAGCAGTTACATCACATAGTAGTGGAGAATTTGAGTGCTCCACTTGAGAATTTCTGATCGGCCTGCCCTCCACTGCATTCTTTTTTTTTCTGATCTGGAAATCCAAGCAGCCACACTAATTTCCTTTATCCCCTTCAAAAGTGAATGTACTCAATACTTTTTTTTTTATACATTTATGAACTTAGTTCCCTGATTCATAGCCTCGAAAACCCAAATGCAGTTTCAAGTTGATACAAAACTGCTTTTATGGTAACACAACCTTAGTCCTACTAACATTCCAATCTGATTTCTCCAATTCAGATTCAACACAGTCCTTCAACAGATTTTCAGCACTTGCAGTTTCACAACACATAAGGTTTCATTTGATCTTTAGATTGGGCACGGTTTGCTTTTAGGTTGCCGAAACTTCACCCTTGTCCTCCTAATTTGAGTCAATGCTCGGAAGAGTTCATGCACCACTTCGTTTCAATTGTTTCCCTCCTTAACCACTTCTTGATACTTATTCTTGATAACAAACTCAATTCAACTTGGCACCTTTTGGCTTCAACCGCAAAGATGAAATACAATGCATCCTTGATACAAATAACATGCATCTTTGTTCCAAAATAATTCTAAAACACTAGTCACCTCCCCCACACTTGATCTTTTGTCCGTCTCGGGCAAAGTAGCATCAAGAAACATCCCAAACAATAAGTCCATGGAGAAGTATGGTTAAGAGTAGAAATATAGGAAGGAAAATAGAATAGATTATGTATCAACTATGATTATTGCCAAAAAAATTATATGGAAAGGAAAAACAAATTGATTAGCCTCTATAGATGTAATCCAATCATAGAAATATGGTTTTGAAAGAACCTAAGCAAGTTCTAAAGTACAATCACATATGTGTGTCACAAAAATAAGGCAAATTCTCACTAGGTACAAATAATTCATCTCAAGTCATCAATTTAGAATCCATAGCCAAGTATTACTCAAGCATCCAAGAATTCATCCATTAGCTCAAACCTTAAGTTTTAACAATCAAATTTAATTTATTTTCAAGAGACTCTAAATTGATATAAAGACAACCTAGAGGGATACATTTATTCTTACTCATTAAGAAAACGTGCCAAAAGAAATAACATGGTATTTACAATATCTATTTATTCATTCTATTTTACCTAAGAATTTACTATCAACAACTCACTTCAAAAAGGAAAATTTACTTCTAGAAACATGAAAATGATATATACAATGAAATTTAAGTGCAAGAAAAGTAAACTCCTCTTAATTGGGTAGATAGAATCTTTGATGTCCAAACCATCCACCTCTAGCTCCTTTAATTCTTCAAAGTACTTTTTGAGCCGCTGGCCATTGACTTTCCAAACAAAACCATTAGCTTCATCTCTAATTTCAACAACTCCATAGGAAAAAATGTTAGTTACAATAAATGGACCATCCCACCTTGACCTTAACTAACCTCTTATCAATTTAAGCCTTGATTTGTACAATAATACCTTGTCACCAATTTGGAAGTCTTTCTTCAAGATGTGCTTGTCATGGAAGTTTTTGGTCTTTTCCTTGTAGATCCTTGAATTTTCAAATGCTTCTAGCCTAATCTCTTCAAGCTCTTGAAGTTGAAGTTTTCTTTCTTCTCCCACTTTGGTAGCATCGAAATTACACGCCTTTACTGCCCAATATGCCTTGTGCTCAATTTCCACGGGAAGATGACATGCTTTTCCATACACTAAGCGGTAGGGGGACATGCCAATCGGTGTCTTGAATGCCGTTCTATAAGCCCAAAGTGCATCATCTAGCCTTTTGCTCCAATCTTGTCTATTGGGCCCAACGGTCTTTTCCAAAAATTGATTTGATCTCTCTGTTAGAAATTTCAGCTTGTCCATTTATTTGGGGATGATAGGATGTAGAAACCTTATGTACAACCCCATATTTACTAAGCAAGGCCTTCATGTGTTTATTGCAAAAGTGAGATCCTTGGTCACTTATTATGGCTCTTGGAATTCTAAACTCGCAGAAAATGTGTGACCTAACAAAACTAACAACAACAGAAGAATCGTCAGTCTTAGAGGGAATGACCTCCACCCATTTAGAAACATAATCTACAGCAAGTAAAATGTACAAATAACCACAAGATGCAGGAAAATGTCCCATAAAATCTATTCCCCAAACATCAAAAATCACACAGAAAAGTATAGTGTTTTGGGGCATCTCATTTCTCGCTCCTATGTTTCTAGTTTGCTGACATCTATCACAATTTTTATAAAATACATATGAATCATGAAATAGGGTGGGCCAGTACAATCCACACTCTAGCACCTTCCTAGCAGTTCTTTAGGGTCCAAAATGCCCCCCATAAGCTGATGAATGACAAAATGTAAGGACAGAAGAAAACTCATGGTCTGGTACGCATCTCCTAATTATTTGATCATTACAAAACTTCCATAAATAAGGATCATCCCACACATAGAATTTTTCATCTCTTTTAAGTTTATCTTTTTGAGCTTTAGAAAAGTGTGTAGGGAAAACATGTGCAGCTAAGAAATTAACTAGGTCTGCATACCAAGGTGTCTCACTATGTACTACAAAAAGGTGCTCGTCTCTAAAATCATCGTCAATGGTGGCAGGTGATCCATCTCCTTCAATTTTGCTCAGGTGATCTGCAACTAGGTTTTCCTTGCCACTTCTGTCTCTGATCTCCAGGTCAAATTCTTGGAGCAGGAGCATCCATCTGATCAGTCTAGGTTTAGCATCAGGCTTTTTCAACAAGTATTTTAGAGCTGCATGATCAGAAAAAACAATAATATGTGAGCACAATAAGTAAGATCTGAAACGGTCTAAAGCAAAAACTATGGCAAGAAGCTCCTTCTCAGTGGTAGTGTAATTTGCTTGGGCGGCATCTAGGGTCTTGGAGGCATAGCATATGACATGAGGTGCTCCCTCCACCCTCTGTGCTAGAACAGCTCCCACTGCAAAGTTAGATGCATCACACATTAATTCAAATGGCAAATTCCAATCAGATGATTTAATAATAGGAGCAGACGTAAAAGCCTCCCTGAGTCTGTGAAAAGCTTCTTTGCACTTATCATCAAAGCAAAATTCAACATCTTTCTACAAAAGTTTTGTCAAGGGCCGAGCAATATCGCTAAAGTCTCTAATAAATCTGCGGTAGAAACCTGCATGTCCAAGGAAAGCACGAACGTTCCGTACGCATACGGGGTAAGATAAAGAAGAAATAACACTTATTTTTGCAGGATCTACCTCTATACCTCTCCTAGAGACTATTTNTACTTCATTTGTAATCTTTTTTTTTTTTGCTACTATGTATTCTTGCACTAAATCCGGATTCACGTGCATATTGATTATAGAATGAAAATGCCTCATCTATTGATGAGAATTTCATCCCATATTTTGGCTTTCGATCATCAGCAACTTGAGGAATAAATAGTTGATCATCATTGCAATTTTCATCCATTACTAGAAAACTCTACATATTATCATCATAGGGCAAGAAATAATTTTCTAAATCAAATAGTCATTTCTAAAAAAAACAGGATGTTGTTAAAAAATAGGAAATAAATTGGATTGCCAACGGTTTCTAAATCATAGTATTTTCTATGTGATTGCAAAAATCAAACATTAAAGAAATTAATAGTAGATGGGAGCTGAAATCTAACCACTGCAACATTGCACATAATTAAACAAGTTATGAAACCCAGAAAGCAAGAATGAAATAAGGTATGGAACATTGCACATAATTAACCACTGCTACTTAAAACTGTTATTTATTTTTTTGGAGTACCAACAGCGACAATGACATAATTGTGAACATACAGACCTAAGGTATGGAACCCCAGACTTAAAACTGCTACTTAATAATTGTGACATAATTGTTAACCACTGCTAGCCGAAAATCCATTTTTTCAGCCAACTAAGGATGGAACAAATAGGTAGCGGTGGTGGTGTATCAATGGAGCCAACACTTGAATGATCGCCTCGTGCCATGTCTCTGACTCTTCTACCATTTTAGGGTTTAGGCAGAAACACATTGCAACAAGTTGTTGGATCCGACGAGAGAGAGAGGGAATGAAGCCCTAACCTGGAGGAGGGCACTTGGATTCGGAGAGATGAAGCACGACGGCGTCGTCGAAGAGATGGAGCTCGAGAGATTGCTTGTCGGCGAAGAGATGGAGCGCGGAGAGATGAAGCTTGATCGTCGGCGAAGAGATGGAGGGCGGAGAGATGAAGCGCGGCGGCGCTGAAGTTTTTTGCCTAGCTTTCGGCAAAGAAGAGTTGGCAGAGAAGAGAGTAGGTTTAAGAATTCATGTGCAGGAGAGAAAATGTTTAATTTTTAAAAAAAAATCCACGCACGTGTGCCCATTATATATAT
The DNA here is from genome assembly GCA_024364735.1 of Boesenbergia rotunda. Classification (NCBI taxonomy): domain Eukaryota; kingdom Viridiplantae; phylum Streptophyta; class Magnoliopsida; order Zingiberales; family Zingiberaceae; genus Boesenbergia; species Boesenbergia rotunda. The sequence continues at coordinate 315,829 of JAGFNQ010000813.1, read as the reverse complement.
CCCGACCTAGCTCACGTGTAGCTCGGTCGGCCAGCCTGACACCACATAAGGATAGGTCGGGCCCACCAGGTGCAAGTGGACTGGTCTGGCTGTCGGTGGCGGGGTCATAAGCTCAAAGCCCGCTAGGCCCGGAGCACCCGACTAAGCGGTTAGTTAGATGTACTCCGACCCGTGCCCGGGGAAAGACGCCGAGTGTCCGACTCCATCTGATGCCCGAGGCACATGTTACATCAGCCCTTAGCGAGAGGTATCGACTGTTGATATAGTCTGACCATGATTGTTGTTTTGGTGTTGACACCAATTTTAGTTTAGGTTGATGATTATGATTATGATTATGATTAAGTCCTGATCGGGGATTAGGCATGGTATGGAAAATCCTAGCTTGGAGGGCTAGGTGTTGAAAAATCCTAACTTGGAGAGTTAGGTGTGGAAAATCCTAGCTTGGAGGGCTAGGTGTTGGAAAATCCTAACCTGGAGGGTTAGGTGTGGAAAATTCTAGCTTGAAGGGTTAGGTGTGTGAAAAGTCCTAACTTGAAAGGTTGGGTGAAAAGTCCTAGCTTGGAGGGCTAGGTGAAAAGTCATAATTTGGAGGGTTAGGTGAAAGTCCCAACTTGGAGGGTTAGGTGAAAGTCCTAGTCTGGAGGGCTAGGTTGGATGAAATCCTGGTGAGTGAAGCTAGGTCCCGGTGAGTGAAGCCGGGTGACTGAAACCCTGGTGAGTGAAGCCAGGTCCTAGCTTGGAGGGCTAGGTTGAAGTCCCAGTGAGTGAAGCTGGGCATGACAAGAGTCAGAAATGGGCCGGAGGCTTATTCTCATGACTTAGAGGGGATTTGGAGTCCCTGGATCGGTCTGGTGACCGATCAGGGAAGTTGGCACGCTGTGTTAGTGATATGAGAGAAGTGTCCTAAGGCAATCGCCTTATGATTGTAAAACATTTATTTTAATAAATGATAATTCACTATTTGAGTATACATGCTTATGTATTTGATTGGGATCTTAAACTCATCTACTGAATGTCCGCAATACAACTCACAGCATAAGAGAATTTGTGATGGGATCACAACTAGTGATTATCTCTAAATGTACAAATGTGAAGTATTGAAAATATCCCTAGTCGATGAATTGATAAAAAAGGACACTATCAATTCTGTTGAGACTAGCATGGGTTATTCTCTAATCAGCTGATTCTCACTGGCTGGTGACATTGGGATGTCCGGAGATAAACATGGATGCTAGTTAAGGGAACTAATTCATTGGAGTGACTAGCTGTAAGACTTCATATGGAATCTATCTATAGAAATGTCAATGAAGTTCTTACTGCGGCTTAAGTGCGATGTGTTGGATCAAGGAGCCCGATAGAGGGGGGGTGAATATCGAAAAACTTTCGGATTAGAATAAGAGTAGGTACGCAGCGGAAATTAAAAACAAGAAACACAGCACACAGACACAGAGGTTTTTACTTGGTTCGGAGCCTGTGTCGACTCCTACTCCAAGGCCCACGGTCGTTGACCGTTTACTATGGGCAATTCTATATTCGCACAAAATCAGTTACAAATAATTTCAATTACAAAAGAGATTGCAATGAATTAATAATAAAGTACTAAGTTCTTCGTTACCGACGTCCGGAGTGTATCGAATCTTTTTGGGGCAGCGGGACGTCGTCGGCTCGAGCTGAGGCGTTTCTGGAGCAAGGCAAGAGCGTAGAAGAACTTTGAAGCGTTGGAGCGAAGTTCATGTTAAGCTTGGGGTCGAGGGGTGCTATTTATAGCACCCAGGGGCGCCCTGGTCGTCGAGGGCGCCCTGCCACGTGTCACCCGATCCGTGCTTCGCTCGGTCAAGCCTTATCTCACCGGAATAGGGATGAAGTTTGACCTCTGGGGCGCCCTGGTCGCAGAGGGCGCCTCGGCTGACTTTTTCCGCGCAGAAGACTCGGCTGTGGATAAAGCTGAGGCTTCGCAGAGTGAGCTGGAGGCGCCTTGGCTGTTGAAGGCGCCTTGGCTGTTGAAGGCGCCTTCACTGACGAAGGCGCCTTCGCTGCTGAGGGCGCCTTGCCCAGTAAGCAGCTGAAGCCTATTTTGCTTCGCTTGGTTCTGGTTCACCTTGAGGGCGCCCTGGACACTCAGGGCGCGTTGGTCAGCTGTTGCCTCACTCCTTTGAGGCTCTCTGAGTTGCAGACACATGTTCCTTCGGTCCTGCATCAAGGGTTAGTCCAAAACACAACAAAACAATTAACAATTATTTTATACAGCCTTAGCTGTCTTGGTTCTGACTTTGGTCTCCAAAATGGAGCCCTAGGTCGAACCGACGCCTACTGTTCCCTCGACGGGGAACGCGTCCTCACCTACTCCACTCAGGAGAGTTTACCTGATGCCAACCGCTCCTTTGGTTGGACTTTTGCCTGACGGTCCTTTGTCAGGTCTTGTGAGCTGGCAGTCCTTCGCCAGTGCCTAGCAGTCCTTCGCTAGGGCTTTTGGTGCTGGCAGTCCTTCGCCAGTGCCTAGCAGTCCTTCGCTAGGGCTTTTTCTGCATACTTGTTTAACTTGTTAGAAAACAAGAAAGACTTAATTTTTAACCTATGTTGCCATTATCAAAACACAGGTTTGACTTAGGTGCATTTCTGCACCAACAATCTCCCCCTTTTTGATTTATGGCAACCCTAGTTCAAAAAGTTAAGTTTAAACAAAACATGAAAAAGTTAAAGTTTTGTTCCCTCCCCCTGGAAGGAATCTCCCCTAGATGTTTCAAAAATTGGTGGGGTAAAAAGTTGCACTTTTGAAAAAATATATTGGAATTTTTTGAAACATGATCTTTGAGTACTTTAAAAGGTTTGAGGCTTTTAAGTTTCAAGGTACTCAATAGTTTTTTTTAAAAAAAAACTTACTTACTTAGCAAACTTTTGAAAAACTTAAGTAGATGTTTTGAGAGACTTAAGTGTTTTTCAAAAAGTTAAAACTTTTGAAAACAAGTTTTGAAAGCTTAAGTATTTTCCAAAAAACTTAAGAAATTTAAAAAACTTTTGAATACTTTTTGAATAAGGAATGGAGTTAAGAAAATTTTGAAAAGAAATTTTACTTAAGAAAATTTTTGAAAGGAAATTTTACTTAAGAAAATTTTGAAAGGAAAATTTTACTCTCTCCTTTCCTATCTCTCCCCCTTTGCCATATATCAAAACAAATAAATACAGCATAAATAAAGGAACTTAAGTAAAATTTTTGCTGTACTGAATCAGTTAAATTTACACTAAATCAATCAATTCTCTGTAGGGGTCTGTCTAACCCAATTAGCTACTTACTAATTGTTATAAATAGTAGTTTTTGCTAGGGTTAGTCAAGTTTAAGTGTTTTTGTTCAAGTTAGATTTTCTAAACTTGACACTTAACTTGATTGCTATGAAAGTTGTATTTAGTGCCCCAATTTCTGCAGATGCACTGACTTAAAGCATCTTGAATTGAGGCAAAGACCTAAGCATCTCAACCCTTTCTAGGTTATCAATCAAAAGTACCCTAAGGTGCTTGTGAGATGCTGGCTTCTAAGTCTATAGGTGCATGCAGTTCTAGGGTTAGAGCCTAGGCTAAGTCCATTTTCGAAAATGCCCTAGTTTTGAAGGGGGTAGTTTTAAAATAAAACTAAGTAAAAAAAATGAAAATTGATTTTGAAATTTAGTAAAGCAGTCTTTCAAAATCTATTTTTAGAAAACTGATTTTTGAAATCAAATAGAGCAAAAAAAAATTGAGATACTCTATTCTATAAAGCACAATCCTAACTGTCTTCTTAGTGAACTGAACTCAAATTCAGGTAAGGGTTTTGTGAATATATCAGCTAGGTTGGATTTAGAGTCAATATGCTTAAGTGCTATTTCACCCCTGGCTACGTGGTCTCTGACAAAATGATGTTTGACTTCTATATGTTTAGTTCTGGAGTGTTGAATTGGGTTCTTAGTTAAGTTAATTGAACTTATATTGTCAATAAATACTTGAGTTTGGGTGTAGTTGAGCTGGAAATCTTTAAGTGTGTGCATCATCCATAGAAGTTGTGCAACACATTCTCCTAATGCCACATACTCAGCTTCAGTTGTGGATAAAGCTACACAGTGTTGTTTTCTGCTGCACCAACTGACTAGAATATGTCCTAACAGTTGGCAGCTTCCACTCGTGCTCTTTCTATCTAATTTACAGCCTGCATAGTCAGAATCTGTGTATCCTGTTAAATCAAAGGTTGAGGTTCTAGGATACCAAATCCCTACATTTAGGGTGCCCTTTACATATCTTAGTACTCGTTTTAGGGCTGCTAAGTGCGTTTCCTTAGCACAGGTTTGGTATCTAGCACACATACCTACAGCAAAAAGAATATCAGGTCTGCTGGCTGTAAGGTACAATAGGCTACCTATCATACTCCTATAAAGCTTAAGGTCTACTGGTTTACCATCAGGGTCACTATCTATTTTTACATTAGTGGCCATGGGGGTACTTATGCTTTTAGAGTTGTCCATTTTAAATTTCTTTATTAACTCTTTAGCATATTTGAATTGATGAACGTAGTTACCATCCCTAGTTTATTTAATTTGTAAGCCTAGAAAATAGGTGAGCTCAACAACTAAGCTCATTTCAAATTCATCTTCCATTATCTTGACAAATTCTTTTAGGAAGTTGGTGTTGGTGGACCCAAAGATTATGTCATCTACGTAGATTTGGGCAATAAATATATCTTTTCCTAGGTTTTTAACAAATAAAGTTGAGTCAATTTGGCCTTGTTTAAATTCTTTAGATATTAAATAGGTTGATAATCGTTCATACCAGGCCCTAGGTGCTTGTTTTAGCTCATATAATGCTTTGGTTACTTTGTAAACATGGTTAGGTTTGTCTAGGTCCTCAAACCCTGGGGGTTGTCCTACATAAACTTCTTCTTTAATAAATCCATTTAAAAAGGCTGACTTTACATCCATTTGATATAATTTGAATCCTTTATGGGATGCAAATGCTAATAACATTCTGATGGACTCAAGTCTAGCTACAGGGGCGTATGTCTCATCGTAATCTAGTCCCTCTACTTGGCTGAATCCCTTGGCTACTAAGCGGGCTTTATTTTTGACTATTTCTCCTTGATCACTTAGTTTATTTCTAAAGACCCACTTAGTATCTATTATGGATTTGCCTTCAGGTTTAGGTACTAGTTCCCAGACTTGGTTCCGTTTAAATTGGGCTAATTCTTCTTGCATAGCTATGATCCAGTCAGGGTCAGGTAGGGCTTCATCTATAGTTTTGGGTTCAATTTTTGATATCATAGCTATTTGACTAAGGTTTCTATAGGAGGATCTAGTCCTGACTCCTAGAGTTGGATCACCCATAATTTGATCAGTTGGGTGACTGAGTCTGGGTTTCTTGGTTCTTCTAGAGCTTGGTTCAGCCTCAGGTCCGGCTGGTAGGTTTGGTTCACTATTTGATTCGACTCTTTGGGCTGGTTCATTTGTTGGTTGGATACTTGCTTCAGTTAATTCATTAATTGGTTCAATAGTTAGTTCGTTCAAGGGTTCAATTAATGGTTCAATACGTTGTTCATTATTTTCTTGGTCAGAGTTTGATGAAGTTGGTTCTTGATTATTAGAATTTGAATTGATTTCTTCATCAAAAATTAAGTTGGTTGTTTCTTCAATTTTCTTAGTTTGTTTGTTGTAAACTCTATAAGCTCTACTTGTTGTAGAATACCCTAAGAAGATACCTGGGTTTGACTTGGATTGGAACTTTCCAAGATAGTCTTTGGTATTAAGAATATGGACTTTGCATCCAAAGACTCTAAGATAGTGTAGGTTTGGAAGTCTATGGTAGTAAAGTTCATAGGGTGTTTTATTTAACCTTTTATTAGGTAAAATCCTATTTTGGATATAGCAAGCTGTACTAATTGCTTCTGCCCAATAATGGTTAGGTAGGTCAAATTCATTGAGCATAGCCCTAGCAGCTTCCTGTAGGGTTCTATTTTTCCTTTCTACTATCTCATTTTGTTGGGGGGTTTTAGGACACGAAATTCATGTTTATATCCATTTATTTTACAGAATTCTTCGAATCTCTGATTCTCGAATTCTCCCCCGTGGTCAGACCTAAGTCTTTTGATTTTGGTGTCATTTTGATTTTCAATCAATATACAAAAGTTGTTAAACAGGTTCAGGGTTTCATCTTTGGTCTTTAGAAACCTGACCCAGGTAAATCTAGAGTAGTCATCAATTATCACTAAGCAGTATCGGTTTCCACATAGTGACTTGGCTCCATGTGAATCAAGTAGGTCAAGGTGTAGGAGCTCAAGTGTGGTTTGGGTTTGATCAGATTGGATCAATTTGTGACTAGACTTGGTTTGTTTGCCTTGATTACAAGATTCACATATTAGGTTTTCATTTTTGATTTTGGGGATACCTTTGATTAAGCCAAGTTGGGTAATTTTTGAAATAGTTCTTAGATTGGTATGACCTAATCTCCTATGCCAGAGTTTTGATTGTTCTAACTGTGTTAACATGCATTTGGGTACAAGGGGAAGACTTATAGTATATACATTATTTTTCCTAGTGCCCTTAAGCATGATTTCTGAGTCTTGTGCATTTCTGATCAGGCAGTTAGAATTGTTGAAGGTAACTAAATAACCAGAGTCACATAACTGACTTATGCTAAGTAGGTTAAAACTAAAGTCTTCAACCAATAGAACTTTCTTAATAATGAAATTGGATTTAAGTTCAATATCACCTGACCCAATTACCTTGAGTGTAGCATTATTTCCAAATGCCACTGAGCCCAGGTTTTTGAACTTGAGTTTGGTGAACTTCAATTTGTCCCCAGTCATGTGTCTGGAGCATCCGCTATCTAACATCCATTGGTCCAAATCTTTATATTCCTACACATAAAGGATTTTCGGTGATTTAGATCCAATTTGAGTTAGGGATAGCTTAAATTGAGTTTCACTTCCTAGTTTGTCTCACCCCAGTCTAGGGTTTTCAATCACGTTAACCTTATAGGTTTTGTGAGACAGTTTTGAGGGTAAAAATTAATTTTGAAAAGGAATTTTAATTTATTTTGAAAAAGTTATTTTAGTTTTGAAAACAGATTTGATTAAAAAAGTTTTAGAAAGCAGAAATTTTAAAAGATAGATTAATTGATTTTTGAAAGAGAATAAGTTTTAAAAATAGAAATTTTGAAAGCAGATTAGAATCTGAAATTATTTGCAATTTGAGTTAGATTCGAATTTGACAAAAGATAATTTGAATTTGAATTTCAGAAATTGGCTTCCAGGTCTTGGCGAGGCACTAGGCCTTCTTTGGCCGTAGCCTTATGGGATCATCCACCCTTTCCTTGACAAAGCCTTTTAATGAAATTTCATTTTCAAATTAAATTAGGTCATTTTCTGGTCTAACTAGCTTGGGTCTTGGATCGGTAGCTTCAGCTGGTTTCACCAGTCTAAAGAGACCAAGTAGACTTGATCTTATTAGAGTTGGTTTCCCCAACGTACTATCATCTCACCTCCTCCCAATACTATGTTTTCAAATTTCAAGTAATTTAGTCCTTAAGTCTAACCATTCCTACTTCTAAGCATGGCAACTTGCAGAAATTTAAGTAAACAAGCAATCAAGCAAAAAAAAAATTATCTAATAATGAAAATTGTTTTGATTTTGGCTCCCCCTGGACTAAAGCCTCTGTATGGGTTAGGCAAGATGTGAATCTTGTCCTTGGGGATCCAAAATTGATTTGAACCAGTTGGTTTAGTCAGGCACAGTTTTGGCACCCATGCCTGAACCTTAGGTCTTGACTGGTTCAGTACAGCAAAGTAAGATCTTTGCCGAGATTTGGTTCTATAGCCAAGTCCGGATCGGTTTAGAACAGACTTCTGTTTTCCAAGAATCATATCAAGATTCTTGGAACCAGAAGTGAATTGTTCTAAAGCTGTTCTTAAGTCCTTAACTTGAGTTTTCAGGGAGGAATTCTCTGATTCAAGTTTTTCAACTTGATCAGGGGTTCCTTCCTGAATTTTCTCAGTTAAGGATTTAGACTCAGCTCCTTCTTTCAGGAGTTTTACTTCCTGTCGGAGGGACTCGATTCGGAGTTTGGCTTTCGCCAAATCTCGGGATAGATATGAAATAAGAGAATTTAATTACAATTTTGAAAAACCCGTTACCCTTATTTCGCCGTCGTCGGAGAAGGTCAGCTTGCCGTCGTCCTGGTCCGAGTCTGAGTCAGTCTCGATTTGATCCGAAGCGAACAGGGCTAGAAGATTGGACTGGGGTGCTTCTTCTTCTTCTTCTGAGGAAGACTCGTCCCAGGTTGCTTGGAGTGCCTTTTTCTTTCTGGTCTTTTTGGACTCCTTTAGACTTGGACATTCAGTCTTGTAGTGGCCCTTCTTCTTGCATTCGTAGCAGGTTACGTTGGGCTTGTGTTTGTCAGTTGCTGGTTCAGCTGGTTCATCCTTTCTTCGGCTTGTTCTCTGTGTATTGGCTTGGTTCTTCAACTTTTTGTAGTAGCTTCGAGCTAGTCGGACCAGTTCAGATTGATCTCCTTCTTGATCTTCTGTTTCTGAGTCTGAGGTAGACTCAGGTTCAACTTGAGTTTTCTTCTTAGTCGTTCTTCCTGTTTTCCCTGCAAAGAAAGCTATACTTTTCTCGGCCAAATTGTAGTTAGTCTGTTCATGCAGTTCAAGTTCAGAAAATAACTCATCTAACTTAATTTTTGAAAGATCCCTAGAGACCTTGTATGCATCTACCATCGATGCCCACAAGGTGGTCCTAGGGAACGCGTTTAGGGCATACCTTATAAGATCACGGTTTTGAACCTGGTGACCTATTGCGTGAAGACCGTTCATCAATTCCTGGATTCTGGCATGGAGCTGGGCTGCTGTCTCGTTATCTGCCATTTTGATGGTGAAGAGCTTGTTCAGTAGCAGATCCCGTTTGCTGATCCTCGTATCTAAAGTTCCTTCGTGGAGCTCAATCAGTTTAGCCCATAGCTCCTTGGCACTGTTGAAAGGGCCTACGCGGTTCAGCTCCTCTTTCGTTAGTCCACATTGGAGGGTCTGAGTTGCTTTGGCGTCAGCTTCAATTTTGCGTTTAAGGGTAGTGTCCCACTCTGAGTAGTTTTGCGGTACGCCATCAGCATTTGTGGGAATCATCAGTCCAGACTGGATGATTATCCACATATCCACCTGAGTTTTCAGGTGGACCTCCATTCGACTTTTCCAGTAAGGAAAGTCTTCTCCACTGAAAAGTGGAGGTCTGGCGGTGCTAAAGCCTTCTTGGATGGCCATTTGTTACTGAAATAGCAAATAACAAAAAAAATTCCAAGACTTGGTCTTGGATTAGTAGTGCGGGAAGAATAAATAAACACAAATTTCAAGGGGTGTTGCACCAACCTTGAAAGAAAAATTCGAACGAAAATATTTAACGAAGAAAAACAAATTGAGAGAGAAAGCGAAAGAAAATTCGAAAAATTTTCAAACTGGTGGTTGCACCAAGTTTGAATTCCCCGTTCTGATACCACTTGTTGGATCGAGGAGCCCGATAGAGGGGGGTGAATATCGGAAAACTTTCGGATTAGAATAAGAGTAGGTACGCAGCGGAAATTAAAAACAAGAAACACAGCACACAGACACAGAGGTTTTTACTTGGTTCGGAGCCTGTGTCGACTCCTACTCCAAGGCCCACGGTCGTTGACCGTTTACTATGGGCAATTCTATATTCGCACAAAATCGGTTACAAATAATTTCAATTACAAAAGAGATTGCAATGAATTAATAATAAAGTACTAAGTTCTTCGTTACCGACGTCCGGAGTGTATCGAATCTTTTTGGGGCAGCGGGACATCGTCGGCTCGAGCTGAGGCGTTTCTGGAGCAAGGCAAGAGCGTAGAAGAACTTTGAAGCGTTGGAGCGAAGTTCATGTTAAGCTTGGGGTCGAGGGGTGCTATTTATAGCACCCAGGGGCGCCCTGGTCGTCGAGGGCGCCCTGCCACGTGTCACCCGATCCGTGCTTCGCTCGGTCAAGCCTTATCGCACCGGAATAGGGATGAAGTTTGACCTCTGGGGCGCCCTGGTCGCAGAGGGCGCCTCGGCTGACTTTTTCCGCGCAGAAGACTCGGCTGTGGATAAAGCTGAGGCTTCGCAGAGTAAGCTGGAGGCGCCTTGGCTATTGAAGGCGCCTTCACTGACGAAGGCACCTTCGCTGCTGAGGGCGCCTTGCCCAGTAAGCAGCTGAAGCCTATTTTGCTTCGCTTGGTTCTGGTTCACCTTGAGGGCGCCCTGGACACTCAGGGCGCGTTGCTCAACTGTTGCCTCACTCCTTTGAGACTCTCTGAGTTGCAGACACACGTTCCTTCGGTCCTGCATCAAGGGTTAGTCCAAAACACAACAAAACAATTAACAATTATTTTATACAGCCTTAGCTGTCTTGGTTCTGACTTTGGTCTCCAAAATGGAGCCCTAGGTCGAACCGACGCCTACTGTTCCCTCGACGGGGAACGCGTCCTCACCTACTCCACTCGGGAGAGTTTACCTGATGCCAACCGCTCCTTTGGTTGGACTTTTGCCTGACGGTCCTTTGTCAGGTCTTGTGAGCTGGCAGTCCTTCGCCAGTGCCTAGCAGTCCTTCGCTAGGGCTTTTGGTGCTGGCAGTCCTTCACCAGTGCCTAGCAGTCCTTCGCTAGGGCTTTTGGTGCTGGCAGTCCTTCGCCAGTGCCTAGCAGTCCTTCGCTAGGGCTTTTTCTGCATACTTGTTTAACTTGTTAGAAAACAAGAAAGACTTAACTTTTGACCTATGTTGCCATTATCAAAACACAGGTTTGACTTAGGTGCATTTCTGCACCAACACGATGTTCCTTTGACTTGCGGTGTTCAAGTCATCTTGGTCATGGAGACTTATACTTTAACATCTTAAGCAAGCATCTCCAAGGAGGTGTGGACCCAGGATGATTGGGTATAAGCCGAAGTGCCCGAAGATGTTTGAACAGCCTACAAAGGATTCACCACTCCTTGCGAGGAGATGTATACCCAGGCCTATCGTCGGATTGTTACTCAAAACCTCTGGCCAGAGTAGATCATGTTTGGAGTACGAGTCTCTAAAATACATGAGAGTAACTAGAAATCCAAAGGACGAGAAAGACACTACTTGGGCTAGGTGTGACGTAGTCAGCCTAGTGGGGACTGACACAAATAGACTGTGTCCTGAACCAAGTGGGTATAAGATGGTGAAGGGAATGAGGCACGATTCATTAGAGCTGCTGAAGGGTTTCAGAATAATTTCTTCTGGGGTCAAACCGTTGATCTTTCGATTAATTGGGGATCATGATGTACTACTAGGTGCCACTCATGATCGTTCTATAATTAGTTGATTATAGACAGCCAACATAAATCGAAAGCCTATTTAGTCACACGCACTACGAGTAATCCGAGGGATTTAAAATGAGTTGAAAATTAGATTTTTCGATCAAGAGAAATAAGTCGAATCTGAATTTATCAGAGGCGCAATGGAAGCTAAAATGGCTAAGTCTTTTGAAGGCTTATTAGGCGAATTAAATGAGTTTAATTCGCGAACGGTTCGGGTTGGTTTGGCCGGCCAAAGAGGGTGCCAAACCTCCTTGAAGTGGCCGGCCACCTATTGGGGAGAAAACCAATTAATTTTGGTTTAATTAATAAAGTAAATCTAGCGCGATTTATTTTATAAATTATGGATAAATAAATTTGTATAAAGAAATTTATATAAATAAATTTATAGAAATTTATTCTTTTTATGGAAGTTAAAATAATCCATGAATTGGTTTATTTTAATTTTATAAAATCAATTATGAATTGATTTTTCCATAATAAGAAAGTTTATAAATTTCTTATAAAATTTATTCCATAATAAAAGGAGAGATTAATTAGTTTTATTATAAAGTTAGTTATAATAAAATTCATAAGAGAATTTATAGGATAAATTTCTTATGATAACTAATTAGTTTTATTATAAATTAGTTATAATAAAACTTGGTTTAAACGGAATAATTCATAAGAGAATTTATAGGATAAATTTCTTATGATAACTAATTAGTTTTTTATTATAAAGTTAGTTATAATAAAACTTGGTTTAAACGGAATAATTCATAAGAGAATTTATAGGATAAATTTCTTATGATAACTAATTCCGTTAATTCCGTTAAGAGGGAGACTTGGAAAGGGAGATGCTACTATATAAAGGAACCAAAGGCAAGCCTTTAGTTCTAATCAAGTGATCAAGAGATTAGAAGCATCCTCTCCCTCTCTCTCTTCTCCTTCCCTCCTCTTCCCCTTAGGGCCGGCGCCCACCCTAGCCTTTCTAGGGCCGGCACCCAACCTACACCCAAGCAAGGGTTGGCGTGAGCAAGGGTTGCCGTGAGCCATCTACTTCAAGGAGAAGCCAACCAAGAAGAAGAAGAAGCGGATCACATACCCTTCCCTCTCGAAATTCGATTCCGTTTCTTGGTGGTTAGTTTTCATACTTTTCTCTTGTTCTTCTTTGTTGTGCCTATAGAGAATCTAGTAGTTCTCGTCGGCACAAAACTCGTGACTTTGCGAAGTCATCCCGAAGAGAACTCGGCGTGGACGCGAATAGAGGCGAAGCTTCCAAGGGACGCTACAGTTGGATCTCGTCCCTTACTTCGGGTTACGTGAGGACTTGGTAAATTAGTTTACCTTTCCACAAAGTTTTATTTTATGATTATGTCAACACACCATAAGATTGCATGCTAGATACGAAGTTAAAATAATTTAGGAAATTATTTTATGCAAATTCTTCCGCTGCACGTAAAAATTTAAAATTTTACGAACTCGTATCCTTGTCGATATGCACCCGGTCCCAACACGCTGTTCCTTCGTGGATCGGTCTGGTGACCGATCCAGCGATGACTGATCTATCTGGTGACTGATCAGGGAGCACACAGTGAGGTTGGGAACCTACTGCCCGGCTCCTGATCGATCCGGTGACCGATCAAGGAGCAGGCAGTTGCCTCATTGCTTGGCTCCTGATCGGTCCGGTGACCGATTAGGGAGCAGGCAACTTCCTCACTGCTTGGCTCCTGATCGGTCTGGTGACCGATCAGGGAGCACACAGTGAGTTGAGTTCCCCCACTGATCAGCTAATGAACGGTCTGGTGACCGATCCACAACCTAGGATCTGATATCCGTAATTACTGTTCACTCAGAAGTGGACCGATCAGGCTTGAGCCTAATCAGTCAGTGGTTATCCTGATCGGTCTTGTAACCGATCAGGATTCACTCTGATCGGTCTGGTGACCGATCAGGCCTGTGTCGTCGCGAAAGTTGGGAGTCCCAGTAAAGCGGTGGATCGGTCTGGTGACCGACCCACGAGCCCTAGATCGGTCTGGTGACCGATCACTTTAATTCAAAATGCACTGTCAGATGCTCTAATCGCGTCTGAACGTATCTGATTCTCTGCGCTTAATCTCTGATACTCTATTTTCTGCTTGATATGCTGTGCTAATGCTTTGATTAAGCTGCAGGTGACAGGGAAGGATTCAAACACTCAAGGAGAGTCAATGGAGGTCTTTCCTTGGAGCAGGTTTGTCCGTTTTCCATCTCAGGTTGCAACGGACGTTGGTGCTGGTTGGAGCTGCTGACTGGGGCTGGCCTGAGGGAGGCTGAGGGAGTCCAGAAGAGCTCAGTTGTGGCTGGTGGTTGCAGGAGAGCAGCTGGAGGCTGCAGTGAGGTGGTGACCTGGCAATAGTGGAAGGACTTAAGCGCTTGTGGCGAACAAGTCTCCACAACTCTGATCAGTAACGCTGCGTGCTTGTGTTCTCTACTGTTCCATCGTTCTTGAGCAAGCAGCTGCAATCTTTAAAGCAACCATCTTTTACTTGAGCACTTGGAGGAAGAAACAAGAGGCTTGGAGAGTCCATCAGCTAGAAGACACGAAGAAGGGAGTTCTTGCGTGAGATCGTCGCTAGGTGGAGCTCGGGAGAAGTTCTGCTTGTGTTCTTGCCTGTTCTAAGTGCTAAGTAAGATCTTTCTTGTGTTTCATTGTGCTTAAAACTCTATCTTTGTTGAAACGTTGTGGAGAGGTTACTCCACCGAGAAGGAGGTTGCTTAGTATCCGTATTTTTTCGGGGCTTGATCTGCCGACGATCAAGGGATCGCCCACCTTACAGGCACGCCAAGGAGTAGGAGCAAGTTATCCCTGAATCTTGTAAATCCTCTTGTTAGCGTTCTTGTTCTTGTGATTAACTTAGGGTTTAGTTTACTGCATACTCTGTTTTATTGCTTCCGCTGTGCTACTAAACCTTTGAGTCGCAGAAATTTCAAAAGCGCTTAAACTTCTGTCTGACTACATTCACCCCCCCCCCCCTCTCTAGCCATCCAAGGTCCAACATCGACTGCCGAGCCTAGGGTTGTCTGGGTTACATCCGGTGGGCATCCAGTCGGCGTTCTCTCGACACCTTATCATACGACCTGGGACTAGATGGATTGATCAAACCCGAGTACTCCCTGACTCGGGGAGTGCCTTGCATCACTCTGAGATATTAATTGCATGACCCGATTTCGCTCGGGTAGGCTGGTAGGCGATCCAGCTAGGGATTTGTTCCTTTCTTTATAACATCCGCCCCCTGACATTAAGTTGGCAGCCGTGGTACGAGGGTCGGCGCAGGCATTACCCCGTTCATGCCCACATCATGGATATCCTGCTGACTCTGTACTTCTCTGGCACACCCTGACACCCCGCACCACGCCACCCCTTACCTGTGTCAGACTGGGTGGTGTCTGTTGGAGCAATCGGCCCTAAGATGGTCCGGTGTGACCATGGGTTTTAATGTTTGGGCAAAGGGTTTAAGTTAGGTTTACCCTTGTGTATTTGATATGCATATGTTGAGTTGCAGGATGTACAGGTACGCATATGGACTGGACTAGACGGCCTCAGTACGGTGAAGGATGGCATGGACGCAAGCTGGAGGCTTACGTGCGCATCTGAGGGACCTTGGAGAGCAGGGACGATGAGCTGATGGGCGCGGACTTCGAGGCATGCGTGAAGGATGGCATGGAGGCAAGCTGGAGGCTTGCGTGCATCTAAGGGACGGGAGCCGAAGATGAAGAGGGCACGAAAGCAACAGTTGAGGCTGCGGAGGAGGAGTCAGTCGAGTCGTGAGGGTCGAGTGCTGTGTGAATGTACTCGGGAAGGGATTCAGCAGGGTACCAGTCGACTGCCCTGGGGGCAGTCGACTGGTTGGTGTCTGGTGAGCTGGCAAATTTAAATGTTGGGAGTGTCAACGGTCGAATTTGGCTGGCACCAGTCGACTGCCCTGGGGGCAGTCGACTGGTAGCGAGAAATCAGCCCCGAGTTCTATTTAAAGAGGACTTTGTGGTGGCTGAGTTTCTTGACGAAACTCACTTGGGAAAAGTGTGTTAGTAGTTATTGTGTTCACAAAGCGTCCAAGCTGTTGTGGCGAGGTTTCTCTACCCACAAGGAGCGACACGTGATAGCCGGAGGTTATCCGAGGAGTGATCCACCGACGGATTGTTGGATTAGTCACTCGGCCGGGGTGGATACCAACTAAATACGGTTTGTTAGCATTGTATTTATTGTTTTATTTGTATTTCCGTTGCGCTAACAATCTTGTAGGAAGAAGGGGTTTGAAAAATCGCTGTTCACCCCCCTCTAGCGGACGACAACAATCTAACAATTGGTATCAGAGCAAGGACTGCTCTTGATCGGACTAACCGCCGAGAGAGTACACGCTAGAGGAGAAGAACGATGGAAGACAAACTTGGGGACAACATCTACACTCCACGCGGCCTACGACCATGAAGACTTCGGGAATTGGAAGTCATGGATGGAGACGTGGTTCGCGATGGAGTGGGAATAAATGATTGCGCTTGAAGCGCCATATGAGACTCCAAAGGATAAGCACGGGAAGAGGCTTAGGCCTAGATATTGGAGTCAAGAACAACAAGATCTTTCTAGAGCAAACGAAAAGGTAATTAGTGTTTTAAGCAATGCTTTGCCTAATAATATTTTGAGTTATGTAGGAAAATATGAAAATGTGCACGACCTATGGAAAAAGATAAAAGAATATCATGAAAATCCTACACAAATTCAAAAGCCCGAAGAAGTAAGTTCAAGTGGAGAAGAGGAAAAAGAAAAAGAATCATCAACCTCCTCAAGAGAAGAAGAAGAGGCATCAATTTCAAGAATTGAGGGGGAGGAGAGACCCTCATCTACACATGATCAAGAGGAAGCTTTCACATCATCCGAGGTTGAAGAAGAAGAAGTCAACCTAGTCTCCATCTCCACCTCCACCTCCACCAAAGCCAAGAGAAAGGACCACATTATATGCTTTGGGTGCAACGAAAAGGGGCACTACAAGGACAAGTGCCCGAAAGGTAAAATAGAGGTAAAATCTAAACTCATTTCAAATTCTCTTAAGACTAACGTGGGGTGTAGGAATGAAGAGGCTCAAGCTAAAAAGAAGAAGATCCGATGCTTTACGTGTGGTGAGCTAGGGCACTATCACACTAAGTGCCCAAGGAGTAAAGAGTTCAAGAAAATGGAGCACTTGAGGAGATGGGAAAAAGAAGAAAGAAGTAAGAGAAGAAACTCACAACAAGGAAGGACTACAAAGGTAAGGGAGGTACCCTCTAACCCCAGTTTAAAAAGAAATTCGATTTCAAGTTCTTCTTTACATTTCAAGAATCATGTTAATTACCCACCCATGCATGCTAAAACTCATGAGAATTGTTTATTTGTGCATAATCATGGATTTAAGTATAATGATAGGACTAAGGGTAACAAGATAGATCATAACCCTAAGAAAAGCATGCATCATGATAGACCTAAAACTTGGGTACCTAAGGATCAAGGCATTGGCCCCAAGAAGGGGAGACAAATGCCTAAGAAAATGGGTAGTTCTAGGAATGTCCAAAGTGGGCATATGAACTACAAGGTTAAAGGTCTAGAGAGGGAAAATCAAGCCTTGAGGGGAAGGCTTGATACATTAGAAAAAACCCTAGAAAGATTCACGGTTGGATCTAAGGGCTTAGACATGGTGTTGGGTAGCATCAAACCCAACTATGATAGATCGGGATTGGGGTACCGATCTAAGACCTCCAAGGGTAATGGAAAGAAGTATGTTGGGAAAACATACAATCTTAGTAAGGAGGGAAGGTCCAAGGATGGCAAGGGGGTGTCATCCAAAGGGAAAGAGAAGGACTTAACCAAAGACAAAGTGTCTAAGGTTAAGAGAGTCCGTTTTGTAGGCCAAGAATCACCGGAGGCACACCGGTGTGGTCTAATGTGGGTTGAGTCGTCTAGGGAGATGGCTAGGGCTCAGAGCTCAAGGGGGAGCTCTAGGAGTCTTTGGGGTCCATGGTAAATGGATCTCAAAAGTTTCTCCCTTAGGAAATTAGGTGAAATGTGCCAAAAAGGGTTGGAAAACTTGGGTAAGTCTTAATCCTAGATTTTGGCACATCAAAAGGAGAATTTAGGGAGAAAAGGTGAAAAAGGAGCTATAATTCACAAAATTGAGGTTTAATGGTGGAATACCATGTAATTCAGTGGTAGAAATGAATTGTGATCAAGGATAAGAAGAAACATTGAAGAGAAGTGAGAATTAGAACTTTTAGGATGAACTCATTTGATACTTTTTAGAAGAAGTAGGATTTCATGCCAATCTTGGGATTTGGAGTACATTTATTTGGAAACATATTTTTCCCAAATAGATATTGGTTTCATAAATCTCCCCACAAAATTTCATATTTTTTGGAGATTTGTAGAATTATTTATGGATTACTGAAATTGGACTGAAAAACCTAAAAATCAGGTATCAGTCGACTGCCCTGGGGGCAGTCGACTGGTCTCAGCCCAGAAACATTCTGTGAGTTTTGGGAGTCGACTGCCCCAGGGGCAGTCGACTGGTCTGTAGGCTGAAATTGAAATAGGTATATTGGACAATCAAAAATTGCAAATTTGGATTATAGGATATGGCTGTGGATTAAATGTCTTGATTATGATCACATATTCCTTAAATGAAGTATTATCTCATGACTTAATAAGGGTTTATTGATATTGAAGGAGATGTCTTTTTATTTTGAGGATATTAAAAAGAAAGAGTTAAGGACAAATTTCATGTGTCGAATTATGATGGGTAGATTTGACAGACACATGGAATTAAAAACTAATTTGAAAGTTGATACTTAATGTAAAATCCTTAAGAAACTTAGATGTGTACCAAAAGTCAAGCATACTTGATATTTCCATGATATCATATTTTTCTAGGATAGGATATATCCTAGCAAGTGTGCTTGCAAACTTTAGAGTTTTTAGACTTTTGTTGAGTTCTGTTTGGCACTTAGGGAAAGATTGCTTCAGGCAATGCTATAAGAGTGTCAAAGGGGGAAGAACTCGGGTGTTGGATTGTGTATGACTCAACGTGGTGTCTAGGAGGTTAAGTTGGGTAGAACTTGACCTGGAAAAAATGAAATTGGGAGAAGGCATGGGTTAAGGGGGAGGTTGTCTCCTATTTGCCTTAATTTTCATAAGAAAACTTTTGGATTTTGTACCAAACTTGGGAATGGGGATAGATACATGGTGAAATGTATTTTTCCCAAGTAGGTATGGGTACCACAAAGTTCTCCACGAAATTTGGGAATTTTTGGATATTTGTGGAATTTCTGGCGCGTTTCTGAAATTCGGCCAGAAAACTAATTATCAGAGTATCAGTCGACTGCCCTGGGGGCAGTCGCCTGGTCAAGGCTGGTGTGGGTATCCATCAGCTGACTTGGGTTCAAGTGATAAGAAACATGTGTATGGGGGTCTAGTACACTGTGTTTAGGATCATTGGGGATTAAAAGCACCAATAATTGGGATATTATTGGGGTCTTTTTGATGTATGGCAAAGGGGGAGAAGTTTGAGTTTAAGTTGGGGAACTAAACTTACCTTTGCTAAAAACCCTAGGTTTAGGGTGAGCTGAGATTAAGGGGGAGCATGGTTGCTCCATTCTTGGCGTAAGGGGAACCTTGGAGAGGTTCTTAAAAAGCCTTTGTAAGTCCAGTGTAAGGGAGAGCTTAGGAGAAGCTTTAAAAAGTTCGGTTTGGTAGAAAATCCTAACTTGGAGGGTTAGGTAGTAAAAGTCCTAGCTCGGGGGGCTAGGTGTTGGAAAATCCTAACTTGGAGGGTTAGGTGGTGAAATTCCTAGCTTGGAGGGCTAGGTGTAAAATTCCTAACTTGGAGGGTTAGGTGTGGGATGCCTTGGGATAGGATCCAGTTATGCATTGCATATGCATTCATTTAGCATGGTTTTTGCTACTTACTACTATCTTGCTTTCCTAACTTAAACGGATTGCCAAACATCAAAAAGGGGGAGATTGTTGGAGCAATCGGCCCTAAGATGGTCCGGTGTGACCATGGGTTCTGATGTTTAGGCAAAGGGTTTAAGTTAGGTTTACCCTTGTGTATTTGATATGCGTATGTTGAGTGTGCAGACTGTACAGGTACGGATATGGACTGGACTGGACGGCCTCAGTACGGTGAAGGATGGCATGGAGGCAAGCTGGAGGCTTGCGTGCGCATCTAAGGGACCTTGGAGAGCATGGACGATGAGCTGATGGGCGCGGACTTCGAGGCATGAGTGAAGGATGGCATGGAGGCAAGCTGGAGGCTTGCGTGCATCCGAGGGCGGGAGCCGAAGATGAAGAGGGCTCGAAAGCAATAGTCGAGGCTGCGGAGGAGGAGTCAGTCGAGTCGTGAGGGTCGAGTGCTGTGTGAATGTACTCGGGAAGGGATTCAGCAGGGTACCAGTCGACTGCCCTGGGGGCAGTCGACTGGTAGGTGGCTGGTGAGTTGGCAAATTCGAACGTTGGGAGTGTCAACGGTCGAATTTGGCTGGCACCAGTCAACTGCCCTGGGGCAGTCGACTGGTAGCGAGAAATCAGCCCCGAGTCCTATTTAAAGAGGACTTCGTGGTGGCTGAGTTTCTTGACGAAACTCACTTGGGAAAAGTGTGTTAGTAGTCTATTGTGTTCACAAAGCGTCCAAGGTGTTGTGGCGAGGTTTCTCCACCCACAAGGAGCGACACGTGATAGCCGGAGGTTATCCGGCGAGTGATCCACCGACGGATTGTTGGATTAGTCACCCAGCCGGGGTGGATACCAACTAAATACGGTTTGTTAGCATTGTATTTATTGTTTTATTTGTATTTCCGTTGCGCTAACAATCTTGTAGGAAGAAGGGGTTTGAAAAATCGCTATTCACCCCCCCCCCCCCTCCTCTAGCGGATGGCAACGATCCTACAGTGACGATCGGTGCCATTCTATGAGCTGACAGTGCCCATGCTCCTGTCTCCGCCGGGTACAGAAGGGCGGTAGACGTAGACAGGAGCTGTCAACTCCCTTGGCTATATAAGGTCCTCCGCATTCCACTTCGCAGGTACACGTGCATGAGTGTTTTGTCTACTGTTCTATTACTTCCTGCTCTTCCACCGGAGACTGACTTGACCATCGGAGGACATTGCTGGGGACTTTTCTCGACGGGTTGCTAACGGTCATTTCCTTATAAGTCGGAGTCAGCATCAACAGTACTCGGGTTCGCTTCGCTCTTGGGAGTCCGCCTCACTTTATGACAGGATCATATATATATAGAGAGAGAGAGAGGGGTTGTTATTATTTGTATGATGATGGATACACAAATGATGAAAGAATTTTGGTACCATATAGAGATTAAAGATACCACTTAACTGAATGAAGGTAATATTACCAATGATACAAAGAGTACTTTAATATGAAATCCTCTCAAATAAAAACTTGCATTGAGAGTTATTTGGCATTTTAAAAACTAGATTAAAATTTATATTATATTAGCTAGAGTTAAATAAAATAATATTAAATTATATTTTATTTTTTATAATCTTAATAATGTAATTATTATGTAACCACATAGTCAAGATTATATATGATAACTTAATCAATTACATCCTAAAAATTATTTTGGTTGGCCACATAAGAAATCTATGTCGCATTGTGCAAAGGATAGATCTACCTCTACCCAATCAAACTTTTGTTCGGTGCTCGATACATCGCCTGGCTTCATAAGCACCTTTGCTTTGTCTAATGAGCATACTCTCTCCTAAACACTATGTTTTTCCGACCACCCTACGATTCTCGAGCACGCACCTAATCACACACGCATTCAAACTCCCGAGTGACTTAGACCTTGTTTTGCAATGGGATCCATGGGGC
Organism: Boesenbergia rotunda; assembly: GCA_024364735.1. Classification (NCBI taxonomy): domain Eukaryota; kingdom Viridiplantae; phylum Streptophyta; class Magnoliopsida; order Zingiberales; family Zingiberaceae; genus Boesenbergia; species Boesenbergia rotunda. The sequence continues at coordinate 294,617 of JAGFNQ010000813.1, read as the reverse complement.
ACTCACCTTTTGTATAGCTCTAAAGATCAATTCATGTCGCAACATGATTTCTAGTAGAAATCGTCACTAACCAACATGCCCAAGACATATAAGCCATGATGGGGGAAGATTACAATAAGAGATGACCTTTAATCCTTTATGGTCTTATACCATACCCAAACATGTCCCTTTGATTGATTTCCTCATCTTGTATTTAAATCTGTTTATTTTTTTATTAAAATATAGTCAAATTAAATTTTATCCGACTTAATTTTTTTATTAAGTTCAATTAATAACATTATTATTATCATCTTATAAATGGTAATTTAAAATTTAAAAAAATTATGAACCAGTCACTGGCTCAGCGAACCAATCCGTGAAGTGGGCCGGCGGTGAGGCCACTTCTCTGACCGGCGGTGATCCATTTCTGGGTCACCGCAGGGCCAAGAGTGGCCATTGGTATAAGATTCGAATATTCGATTCCCTTCGCTGGCGTGGTCATGGCAGCAAAAGTTCACCAGCCGCCAGGTCGGAAAGCGGTTGATTCCTCCTCTAATCCAACGCCATTCTCGTCGTCACACCCTGGCTTCCCAACCCAAGACGGTACCCACCCCGTCTATCTGACACACGCGGCCAGGGCCCACTCCTGACCTTGGATCGCCATCGGCGATGGGCCCCGCTCGGACTGCCGAAAGGGGTGCAGAGACTTCGCGATCACACTGCCTTAACTGGCCGCCGCCACCCTCGGTTCCATTCCAATCGTATCATTCACATCGCAAGGGAAAAGGCGATCACAACTCGCAGCAGCTTTTTGATCTTCCTCTCTCGCTCGATCCGTTGCACGCATCTCTTCGCCCGGCAGAAGATCTTCTTCTTGGTTGTTCCTCAGGTGCTCGATGATTCTATGATTCTTCTTCGTCGTCGTGTCTTTTTTTTTTTTTTTTTTTTACTTTGTTATGCTTTCTTAGTAGAATAGTTGCTTCCGGAACCTATATGGTTGCAGTAGGGCGAAGTTGATCATGTTGGAAGTGGATGTGGATTCGTGTTCATGTCTGATGGTTCGTTTTCTTGTTGAGTTCGTCGCTGAGATTCCTTGGGGATTTGTTGTTTTTTCTGGGGTTTATTGTTGATTAGAATTCGGATTTGCAGTTGGTTATCGTTGATTATTTGGTGTGGAGGCAAAGAGATGACTTATACTAGTGATCCAGGAACGGTTAAGAACAAATCAAATAATTTGATGTCGTATGATCCTGGCCTATCTCGCGTGTAGCTCGGTCGGCCAGCCTGACACCCCATAGGGATAGGTCGGGGCCACAGAGTACAGGTAGTATAATACAGTTGGCTGGGCCATGCGCCCGAGGCCCAGTCGAGCCGAATCACCCAACCGAGTGATCAATCAAATTTACCCCGACCCAATCCTCTTGGAAAACACCGAGTGTCCGACCCCGTCCACCACCCGAGATGCATACTACTTTAGCCCCTAGTGAGAAATATCGACTGCCGAGCCTAAGAACGCCCGGGCAAGATTCGATTGGCGTCCAGTCGGTAGTTTCCCTATGCCCTAACCACCCAACCCTGAGATCAGTCGGGTTGGCCAACCCCGAGCGCTCCTTAATCCGGAGAGTATCTTATTCCAGTCCAGGGGGTATTGGCCACATGGTCAGGTTTCACTCGGGACGGTCGGTCGGCACTCCGGCTCGGGATTTGTCATCTTCTAGTGGAACATCCACTCTCTGACACCCTACCGACAGAAGTAGTACGAAGTCGGTGCAGGTCTGACTCCATTTATGCCCGAATCGCGAATATCCCGCTGACACAGTACGTTCCTGACAGACCCTGACACTCCGTACCACGGCAACAACCACTTGTGTCAGACTGGGCTGCACCGGTCGGCAAGCTGACAGTCCTTCCGATCCTGTCCCCGCATAAGACAAAAGGGGCATCAGATGCGGGCAGGGATTGTCGGCTCCCTCGGCTATATAAGATCCTCCGCTCCGTTCGCAGGTACGCGCGATAGTATTCTTGTCACTGTTCTATTGCTTTCCTCATGCCCTCCGGAGACTGACTTGATCGTCGGAGTACCTTGCCGGGGATTATTACCGGTGGGTTGCTAACGGTCGCCTTTCTTGCAGATCGGAGCCAGCATCAGCAGTACTCAGGCCCGCTTCGCTCTTGGGAGTCCACCTCACTCTGCGACAAGATCATATTTGGTGCTAGGAGGGATTTCTGCCTGATCGAGAGTGCGAGATGGAAGATCCCAACCGAGTGACAGTGACCATCACTCCCGAAGAGTACGAGCTCTTGTTGGCTGCCCGAACTCAGAAAACCCGGCAGAGGCCTTTGCAGGCTGGCAGCCCGGCGACTCGGTTTCCCGAGCCTTCGACTCTCGGCCACTCAGGGGGTCGGGGATATATTGCCCGACCAGAAGGAGGCTCGATCTCATTCCCTGCCACTTTCTATTGAGCCCGGGATGACGAGGCTTATTCGATTCCCGCCGAGGCGTCCGCATCTAGCCAGACGCACCGGTCGCGCCCGGATAAGGGGAAGGCCCCAGCCGACCCGCCTCCGGTACCCCTGGTGCGCTGCCCATTCTCCTATCAGATCCTCGAGGACCTGACCCCCAAGCATCTCCGGTTCTTTACCATACAGGAGTATTCTGGAAAGACCGACCCCGAGGAGCATCTCATGAAATTCGAGAGTGCGGCCCTGCTGCACCAGTATCCTGAGAGCGTGAAGTGCCGAACCTTCTTGACGACGCTCTCGGGGTTGGCCCAGCGATGGTTCGACCGACTCCCGAACGGGTCCGTGTCGAGCTTCGAAGAGCTCAGGAGGATATTCCTGCAGCATTTCGCTAGCAGTAGGAGGCATCACAAGACCAGCCTTAATCTGTTTGCGTTGAAGCAAGGCCCGAAGGAATCACTCCGGGCTTACATCAAAAGGTTAAATGGAGTGGCACTAAACGTGTCGACCGCTACACCCGAGGTGTTGATTAGCGCCTTCTCCCAAGGGCTACAAGAGGGAGACTTCTTCTGTTCGCTGATCAGGAAGTCGCCGAAAGACTTTGACAACCTGCTAGGAAAGGCTGTCAAGTACATTAATGTAGAGGAAGCACAAGCCGCTCGGAAGAAAGAGGCGGTCAGTATGCCGACACCGAACCCTGCTCAGAACAGCTGATCCCCGGGGGGGGCCCATCCGCAGCCCGCAGGGAGCAATCGATCGAGTAGGAATGGAGTGCAGGCATGTTCAATAAGTGGCCCAAGGGTACCTACAGACCCGCTAGAGACCCTATTGTGCGTTTCACCAAAGCAACAAGCACAATACTGAGGAATGCCGACAGGCTGGAAGAGGTCGGGCTCCTGTCGAGCGAGGACGGGGGCGTCAGGCATCTCCTGGTCGCAGCTCGGGCAGTGGGAGTCCAGCGACCATCCTAGCAATCGGATCAAGCTGAATCCGAAAAAATTGGAGCAAGCCAACTAGCAGAATGTCGTCCGAGGAGGAGTTCACGTGATTTCAAGCGGGCCGACCGGGGGAGACTCCAACCGAGCCCGGAAGGCACAAGTGCGCCGGCTGGAGATTCATCAGGTCGGCACGAGTGCCGCTTATGCACAAGGGCCTCAGATCAGCTTCGGGCCGCAAGATTTGCAGGGACTGGAGGTCCCACATGATGACGCCTTGGTTATCACCGCAGTGATCGCTAACTACTAGGTCCACCGAACCATAGTGGACACAGGCAGCTTGGTCAACATATTATACAAGAAAGCCTTCGACTAATTGCATCGAGCCATCCCAGCTAGAGTTGGTGGCCACACCGCTGTTCGGGTTCACTGGGAACCAGGTGCAACATATTCGTCTGGCCATTTCCTTAGGCAAAGAGCCACTAAAGAGAACCAGATGGTCCACCTTCCTGATAGTGGATGCTCCCTCGGTCTACAATGTGATTCTAGGCCGACCGGCTCTCAATGAGATTTGAGCAGTGACCTCAACCTTCTATCTCAAGATCAAGTTCTCGGTCGGCGACAAAGTCGGGGAGGTTAAGGGAGATCAGAGGGTGGCCCGCCGATGCTACGTGGACGATGTCCGGACCGAGAGTCAGAAGGCTCAACACACGTCCACTAGTTGCAATATGGTACAATCCTCTCCTTATGCTGAGCTGCATGAGGACAAGGAGGAGATTCAGCTACTCCCCGACCGGGTGGAGTGCCGAGTCAAGATAGCCGCGGGTCTGCCGAGTGAGCTGAAGGAGCCACTGCTGGAGTGCTTGACGAGGAACCATGATGTGTTCGCCTGGTCGGTAAGGGAATTGCAGGGTGTCCGACCAGAGATGGTCGAGCATCACTTGCACGTATACCCTAATGTCAGGCCGGTTAAGCAGAGGAAGAGAGATTTCAGCACGGAGCAGAACAAAGTCATTCGAGCTGAAATCGAGAAGTTGCTGGAGGCCGAACACATCTGAGAGGTCTAATTCCCGACCTGGCTAGCCAATGCGGTCCTGGTGGCCAAGCCTGACAACAAATGGAGAGTTTGCATTGACTTTCGAGACCTCAACCGAGCATGCCTAAAGTATTGCTATCCTTTACCCCGGATCAACCAAATGATCGATTCGACCGTTGGGAGTGAGCTCATCTCCATGTTGGACGCATACCAGAGCTATCACCAGGTGCCCTTGGCAGTCGAGGATCAAGAGAAGGTCAGCTTCATCACTGCTGATGGCACATATTGCTACACGGTCATGCCATTCGGGTTGAAGAACGCCGGAGCCACCTACCAGCGAATGATGAACAAGGTCTTTCGGTCGCAGATTGGTCGGAACATCGAAGTGTACATGGACGACATCCTGATCAAGTCAAGCTGAGCGGCCGACCTGATGTCGGATGTGGAAGAGACATGCTAGACCCTACGCAGGTATGGGCTAAAGTTGATCCCAGCCAAGTGTCTTTTTGGAGCCCGAAGTGGAAAATTCCTCGGGTATATAGTCACCAAGAGGGGGATTGAGGCCAACCCGAGCAAGGTCCGAGCCCTACTCGACATACCCCCACCCCGCAACCTTAGGGAAGCACAGAGGCTTACTGGGCGAATCACAGCATTGTCTCGCTTCATTTCTCGATCTGCCGAGCGAGGATTGCCCTTCTTTAAGACCCTCCGCCGAGCTACCAAATTTCAATGGGACGCCGACTGCGACAAGGCGTTTGAGGAATTGAAGACATATCTAGCCGAGTTGCTAGTTTTGGCCAAGTCGGAGGTCGGAGAAGTGTTGTATGTGTATTTGACAGTCTCGACTGAATCGATCAGTAGGGTGTTAGTTAGGCAAGATGAGGCCGAGCAGCAACCCATGTATTTCTTTGCTCATCTATTAAAAGGTGTCGAGTGTCGATACACGGCGCTCGAAATGTTAGCTTGTGTCTTGTTGTTAGCTGCTCGGCGACTTCGACCGTATTTCCTAGCGCACCCGATCATGGTCCTGACCAATAGTAATCTGGGTCGAGTAGTTTCAAATCCGGAAGCGTCGGGGCGACTGATCAAGTGGACAACCGAGTTGAGTGAATATGACATTCACTATCAAACTCGACCGGCTATTAAAGCACAAGCCTTAGCCAATTTTCTAAGTGAATTGCACTCAGAAGAAGCTGAAGAAGCTTGGCAAGTTTACGTGGATGGGTCGTCGGCTCGGTAGGGCAGTGGAATCAGCATTCTGATGGTCTCGCCGAGGGGAGAACAGTTGCATCTGTCAGTCCGACTGGAGTACTGAGCCATGAACAACGAGGCCGAGTATGAAGTCCTCATCGCTGGACTACAGGCCTCAAAGCATGTGGGCGCCACTCGGGTAATGCTATACTCAGACTCTCAGTTAGCCACCCAACAACTTGCTGGTCGGTTTGAGGTCAATAGCGATTGGTTACAAGCATTCGTGAAGGCCTATAAGAAGCTGAAAGCTGGGTTCCGGGAGGTCCAGTTGCAGAAGATCCCAAGAGAGAGTAACCTAAGGGCGGACGAGTTAGCCAAGCTGGCTAGCTCGGTAGGCTCCTGAGTGCTTCCCCAACCAAGCAGTCAGACAATGATGGTGATGCACATAGAGCAACAAGCTGAGTTGGAGCTCGGGACATACTGGAGAGCGCCGCTCATTGCCTACCTAACAAACGGGACACTCCCGGCCGACTGGGAGGAAGCCTGACTCCTGAGGAAGTGAGCGATCCAATACTCTTTGGTTGGGGATGTGCTGTACAAGAGGGCCTTCGCTCGGGCTCTGCTCAAGTGCTTGGGTGAAGAAGATGTTAAGTACGTATTGAGAGAAATACATATGGGGATCTGCGGAAGTCATGCTGGAGCTAGGGCTGTGACTCGGAAAGCGTTGCTTAGGATTTTATTAGCCGACCCTGCAGAAGGACGCCGATAGACTGGTTTCCACTTGCTTATCCTGTCAGAAGCACCATAACTTCCCCACCGGCCGGTCGAGATGATGAAGGCGTCGGTGGTCTCCTGCCCGTTCGACTAATGGGGCATGGACATAGTGGGACCGTTCCCGACCGCCCCCGCTCAGAAAAGGTTCTTACTAGTGGCTGTAGATTACTTCTCCAAGTGGATAGAAGCCAAGGCCTTGGCACGCATCACTGAGCAGACCTCTATCAAGTTTCTGTGGCAGAACATCTTGTGCCGGTACGGAATCCCCATAAGACGGTCTCGGACAATGGAAGGCAATTTCAAGGTTGGAAAATACAGGAATGGTGCTCGGCTTATGGTATTCAGCAAGCATTCACTTCTGTGTCATACCCTCAGAGTAACGGCCAAGCGGAAGTGGCCAATCGAGAAATCCTGAGAGGCTTGAAGACTAAGCTCGACCATGCAGGTGGCACCTGGGTTGACGAATTGTCGAGCGTCCTGTGGGCACAGCGAACCACGCCGAGAGAGATCACAGGTCACACCCCTTTCCAGTTAGTTTATGGCAGCAAGTCTGTGGTACCCGTGGAAGTCAGATGTGAGTCTGACCGACGGAAGGCTTATGATGAAGAAAACTCAGAACGAAGGCGTTTAGAGCTGGACTTAGTTAAAGAAATCCGAGAGAAGACCGCCGCCCGGATGTTCGCCTACCGCCAAAGAATGAAGCAGAGATATAATCGAAAAGTGTTTCCGAGGGCGTTCTAGGTCGGCGACCTCGTATGGAAAAGAATAAAGCCGGTCGGCGATGTGAGCAAGCTAGAACCTCAATGGGGAGGACCCTTCAAGGTCATCCAAAAGCTGGCGTCCGGAGCATATTACTTGGAGAATGAACAAGGAAAGAGGCTGGATCGACCCTGAAGTGTCATTCATCTCCAACCTTATAAAGAGGCATAGTGAGATTCTATGAGGTGGTTGTATTTCATAACTTTGTAATGATAGTGGAAAGTCGAGATTCTCACTCAACTTGCAGGCACTCCAGACTCTCGCCTCTGAGCGAGTTATAAGTGGGCATGCCCCCACGCACCCCTCGGCTCGGCTCCCTGACCAGACGCGTAGCGACCCACGTTCCCGGGGATCAAGCTAATCGAGTGTCCAGACTCTCGCCTTTGAGCGAGTTATAAGTGGGCATGCCCAGATGCACCCCTCAGCTCGGCTCCCCGATCGGACGTGTGGCGACCCACACTTCCGGGGATCAAGCCGACAGAGTGTCCAAACTCTCGCTTTTGAGCGAGTTATAAGTGGGCATGCCCCTACGCACCCCTTGGCTCGACTCCCAGTTCGGACGCGTTGGGACCCACGCTCCATGGGGTTAAGCAGGCCGAGTGTCCAGACTCTCGCCTTTGCGTGAGTTATAAGTGGGCATGCCCCCACGCACCTCTCGGCTCGGCTCCCCGACCAAACGCGTGGCGACCCACGCTCCCGGGGATCAAGCCGACCGAATGTCCAGACTCTCGCCTTTGAGCGAGTTATAAGTGGGGATGCCCCCACGCACCCCTCGGCTCGGTTCCCAGTCCGGACGCGTGGCGATCCACGTTCCCTGGGGTTAAGTCGACCGAGTGTCCAAACTCTCGCCTCTAAGCGTTATAAGTGGGCATGCTCCCACGCACCCCTCGGATCGGCTCCCAGTTCGGACACGTGGCGACCCACGTTGCCTGGGGTTAAGCCGACCGAGTGTCCAGACTTTCGCCTCTGAGCGAGTTATAAGTGGGCATGCCCCCACGCACCCCTCGGCTCGGCTCCTAGTCCGGACGCGTGGCGAACCACGCTCCTTGGGGTTAAGCCGACCGAGTGTCCAGGCTCTCGCCTTTGAGCGAGTTATAAGTGGGCATGCCCCCACGCACCCCTCAGCTCGGCTCCCCGACCATACGCGTGGCGACCCGCGCTCCCTGGGATCAAGCCGATCCAACATCCAAACTCTAGCCTTCTGAACAAACAACGTTATACTTGACTAGGCTCCCCGAGTGGACGCGTGGCGACCCATGCTCCTAGGGATAGACCCAACCAAGTGTGCAAACTCTCACCGACTGAGCAAGCAACTCTGTGTTGGGCTCAGGTTCTTTCGGCGGGCGAGTAGCGACCCGCGTTCCTTAGAAGTGATCCGACCGAATGTGCTCAGTCCCTTGAGCGAATACGCACTGTGAAAGCTAGCTCCATGCCTTAGCTTAAATGAGCTTTGTGTTCTTTGACTGGGATAGCCGTTGAGTTACCCGAGTCGACCCCGCGAAGAATGGAATAAGTCAGAGCCCCCGAGTATCAGTTCGAGTCGTTAACACTTAGAAACAAAAGGGCAGTAATACACACACATAACAATATGCAAATGGAAGAAGTAAATTTTCATTGAAATAGAAGTTCGTTACAAAAGTGAGGCAAGCCTCTACAAAAAAGAAAAGAGAAAAACAAAAACCCTACCCTCACTTGAAGGGTCGAAGAGCCTCCTCCGGCATCTGTTGGGTCAACCTGAGAGCTTGACCGTGCTGAGTGGGAGGTCGGGGGGGGGAGGTGTCCGCCCTGCTTAAGCTGCTCAAAGGTGCTGAGCAGCTGCTGCTTAAGCATCGGGCGTAACCTCTGGGACAGTTCTCGGCTGAACTCCACAGAGTTGATGTATTCAACCCTCAGAGCGTCCCACCGAGCTGCCTCCCCCGCCTTGTACGCCCGAAGCTCTTCGAGCTCCGACTGGGCGGCCTTCCAAACAGACTGCTGTCCCCAGAGTCGGCTCAGTTCTTCCACCCGGGCACATCGGTCTTCTCAACTTGGGCCAGCAACTCCTGCTCCTTGGTTGCCAGATCGGAGCACAGAGACATAGTCGATTGCGACGCCTCGATGAGCTCCGCCTTTGCCTTGTTGAGATTGTCTCGAGCCTGAGCCTGAAGGGCCCAGGCCTTACACTCCGTATACTCCAGGTTGGAGGCTCGGAGGTGTGCCTGGGCGACCGCCGTGTCCGCCGAGTCCACTTGGGTTCGGGTGATCTCCAGTTGCTCCTTCGAGTGGGTCAAGCGATCCTGCAGGGCGATAATCTCTGCCCGCAGATCGTTCAGAGTCCCCTCGTTGGAGACCAGCTGGGTGTGTCGGAGTCGGGTCTCCAGTTGCTCCACTCGACGGTTAGACCTCAACCGAGCCCTGGAGTGGCCTATCATGGTTATGACCATGCAATAGCTGGAGCCCCAGAGCTGCCAATAACAAAATAGGTATTTAGTAATGAGTCAAGGAGAAACACAAGGAAAAAATATATATACGAAATAAACATACCTCAGTGGCCTCGGACAGAAAAGCGTTCACTCGGCTATTAGGGCCTCGGTAGTTAGATTCCCGGAGGCCCTGCAGAAAATGGTCGGCCAGAGGTCCATAAAGATGGAGCTCTTGGGACCGCTCGGCCGGTTCGTCGGTCGACCTCTCCATGCCCATGCTAGGGTCGGCGTGGGAAGGCATGATCAGGTGCAGGGGAGGCTGGTTGCTCGGACCCTCCGTAGGTGGGAGGCTGGAGTCACGCTGGATGGATGGCGTCGGCTCACTAGAAGAGCCTGCCCGAGTTAGAGTCGGGGTCGGGGCTGAAGGCCCGGTCGCCGTCTTCTTCTTCTTTTTCTTAGGCCGGGAGCTGGCGGAGGCCCCGGCAGGATCAGCAGTTGAGGGCGCAGTCTCGCGGTTGGAGTCTCGGTCTCACCATCGCCTTAAGACGAGAGGTTGCTCCTCCACTTCTATGGGCTCCGGGTCGGCAGTCGGCGTCGCTTCGGTGCCCAAGGGAGACGACACGGAGATGGGAACCGTGGCAAGAGGAGTCGCTTCCCGCTGGGTTAGCTGTTCAGCAACCCGCGACTCCAGCTCGGCATCGTCCATGCCGAACCCTTCCTCTAGAGCTGCCGCAAGCATCATATTTGCTGCAAAATGACAAAGTTTTAGTTAGCTATAAATATTCAAGGGACAAAATAGGGATCTTACTGAGTGATCTGGGCTGGCGGAATGACACTTGACTGAGCCCAAACACGTATAAAATGTCTTCGCTAAGTAAATAATCCCCATGGAAATGTCGACCCTCGATTTTAGACAAGGTCAACTGGTAGGTAGGAAGGGATCGGTAATTCTTGGGGAGAGGAGGAGGAGGTAGGTCGGAGATCCAGGCAGTTGGCCAACTCGGGGCTGGGGTAGTGTTTACAAAAAAGAAGCGCTCCTTCCAACCCTTATTCGAGGTTGGAAGTTTCGCTAGGAAAGAAATTTTGGCTCGGGCTTGGAAGAAGAAGTCGCCCGGCTCTTGCTTCTTGGGGTAAAAAAAATAGTAGAAGATGTCGGGCTGGAGAGGAATTTTATATAAAGAAAAGATGATGGTGTTCGGGGCCAGTTGAGAAAGGGGGATTTCGAAGAAGCGGCAGATGGAGGAGATGAAAGGGTGGATCGGGAAACGAAGCCCGACCTGAAGATGGTCTCGGGAAATCGTTATGAAGCTGAGAGGAGCACTCTCAGGTCGGTCGGTTGGGTCGGGTAGACGAAGGTGGTGGTCGGAAGAGATGTGAAGTCATACTGGAGTTGGTCGAGGTCATGGTGGTCGTGATCGAACACCATGGTAGTATACCACGGGTCCGAGTGGGAAGAGGAAGAATCCATGAAGTGTCAAAGAGAGAGAAACTGACCGAGTGAAAGGTGTCGCCGGAGAAGAAGAATGCTAGGTGGTCGTTGTCGGAGGTTGCCGGAACCCTAGCAGAGAGCGCACGAGCAGTTGGTTGGCGTGAAAGTGAAAATCGAAGGTAAAAACAGCAAGGGCGAGAGGCCTATATATAGGGCCAAGTGGGCGATGTCAGCCGTCCGATAGTGATTCGGGGAAAAGGCGGGAAGAGATTTGAGTCATCCGTTCGTACCCTAGGTAATTCCCAGGTCCTACGTCACACATGCGTGCCGCCCATTCGCGGTGTCAGGCGGCGGACGTTTCGTTACTCGGGAAACCAATAGCTGTCGGACGCGTGGCTCCGGCATTTAACGAGGTAATTAATACAAGAGATTCGAATCGGCCCGGCGTGAGTCGGGGACAAGACAGAAAAGACAGGTAAAGGGGGCGATGTGAGCACGCCGCTGGGCAATCGGGCGCTTGGAAGTAAAGGTCAGTCGGGCAAGCAACCTACTCGGGTGTGTCAGGCTTGTTCCGAATTATTAGTCCAGTCAGTCGGACTCAATGCCTCCTTCAACTAGACTCGAAGGGGATGCTTATGATCCCGACCTATCTCCCGTGTAGCTCAGTCGGCCAGCCTGGCACCCCATAGGGATAGGTCGGGGCCACAGAGTACAGGTAGTACAATATAGTTGGCTGGGCCATGCGCTCGAGGCCTAGTCCAGCCGAATCACCTAACCGAGTGGTCAGTCAGATTTACCCCGACCCGATCCCCTTGGAAAACACCGAGTATCCGACCCCGTCCACTACCTGAGGTGCATACTACTTTAGCTTCTAGTGGGAAATATCGACTGCCGAGCCTAAGAACGCCTGGACAACATTTGGTTGGCGTCCAGTTGGTAGTCTCCGTATGCCCTAACCACCCGACCCTGAGATCAGTCGGGTTGGCCAACCCCGAGCGCTCATTAATCCGAAGAGTATCTTATTCTAGTCCAGGGGGTATTGGCCCCACAGTCAGGTTTCACTCGGGACGGCCGGTCGGTGCTCCGGCTCGGGATTTGTCATCTTCCAGTGGAACACCCACTCTCTGACACCCTACCGACAAAAGTAGTACGGAGTCGGCGCAGGTTTGACTCCATTTATGCCCGAATCGCGAATATCCCGCGGACACAGTACGTTCCTGACAGACCTTGACACTCCGTACACGGCAACCACCACTTGTGTCAGACTGGGCGGCGCCGGTCGGCACTAGTCGGCGAGCTGACAGTCCTCCGGATCCTGGCTCCGCATAAGACAAAAGGGGCGTCAGATGCAGGCAGGGATTGTCGGCTCCCTCGGCTATATAAGGTCCTCCGCACTCCGTTCGCAGGTACGTGCGATAGTATTGTTGCCACTGTTCTATTACTTTCCTCATTCCCACCGGAGACTGACTTGATCGTCAGAGTACCTTGTCGGGGATTATTCCCGGCGGGTTGCTGACGGTCGCCTTTCTTGCAGATTGGAGCCAGCATCAGCAGTACTCGGGCCCGCTTCGCTCTTGGGAGTCCACCTCACTCTGCAACAGGATCATTGTAGACATTTCTTGTTGCCTTTTTGTTTATATTAGTGAATTTTGAAGATTATCTGTGATAAAAATGACTGCTATTTTGTTTTAGATTCTTCGTTTGATGATATTTTTTATTTGAAGATAAGTTCAATCGAATGATCTTGTGCGCTTCAGTTTTGAACTCGTTTATGTTGATTTTTTTTTTTTTGGGTTGTTGTTGTTGATTGCTGCTCCTTAAGCACAAAAAATAAAATTTTGACTGACTAAAAGTGAAGTCTAGTTTGGCGCTCATGTAGATACTCTTCAGTGTTTGAAAGTTAAATTAAACAATACCAAAATCCCGAATGTTTTGGAATTTTAGTGGGCTAGCAAGGCAGATGAATGCAGTTGCTACTGCAAGCTTGAATATGGTTAAGGAAAAAGTTTGGAATTTATGATCGGGTGAGGGAAAATAATAAGCTTGATGATGGAGCTATCAAGAAGAACATTGACTCCAAAAAGAAAGATGAGTAAATGTCCGAAAACAATGACATACGTTCAAGACGAGAAAACTTCTATGATGAAAGAGATCCTTATTCTTTGAGAGCCTGAAAAGCAATGTAAATAGGTGGCAAGGCAACACTTAAAGCAGTCACACACAATGCTAAGTAGAGCCAGAGATTAAGGCAAGTATGCCCACATTATAAGGTTATTCTCACTTGTGGACAAAACTTAATGTATGGATGCCAGCTTCTGTTTGAGCATGCCTTCAGCTCAAAACTTATGCTTATCTTCCACTTAGAGAGATCATTTTAGTTTTTGCTTCAAACTCAAATATGCTTATTATTTTATTGCTTGTATTTAAATTTGACTATTTTCTATAGTTGATTTCCCAAGTAGATCCAATATTCAAACCACAAGAAAAGGACCCACAGGTTCTTTCTTGACTACTCTATATGGTGGACATATAGGATGTCCAAAAGTTTTGCTTATGATGTCAAATTCCCATCATTTGTAGCTTAAGGTCATGAATTATAATCTGTTGGAAGTTTACGGGATCTTCTCATAGCATAAGAGCATATCGAGATTCTTCTTTAGAAGAGCATCAACCAAGTTAGAATTGTGATGGGATGATAGAATTTATTGTAATTGCTGCCTCCAAAGCTGTGACATTGGGTCGAGAGTTTGTGCCACAAATAAAGCTAGACAATTTTAAAAATAAACTGGTCAAGTAAAATAAACAGGTTAATGGTATAAATTTCATATTTCTACTTGATATACAATATAATTTGTTGCTTCTACTTTGATATTTCTAGCTTATCTAGTCTAAGTTTGCTTGAAACTTAGAAACGATGACCTATCTGGTACTACCCTGGATAATCTTGTAATCTTGTAAGGGATTGAACTTATAATTATAGTCATGTATAATTGCCAATCATGTTTTAACTGCAGATTCATGCTCTGTATTTGACTTTTTAATCTGTAATTGCACCTTCCCAAATGGCAGGTTCCTGCACTATGTCTAGCTCCACAAAAAATCTTGATCCTGCATTTCAGGGAGCTGGTCAAAGGGTGTATCCTTTCCTATTGTGCATTACAACGCACCAGCATAACATTTAAAGTAGTTTAGCTGTTTTTCTAAGTTTTTCTTAGTATATTTCCTTTTTTTTCCTTGCTACTTGTCATATACTTGACATAACATAGTGGGCTGGAATTATGGCGTATTGAGAATTTTCAGCCCGTACCTCTTCTGAAGTCTGATTATGGTAAATTTTACTCAGGAGATTCATACATAATCTTACAGGTACTATTTCTGTATCTTTTTCCTTTTCTTGCATGAGTGGCATCAATGTTGGCGAGAAAACAACATATTACCTATAAGAACATGGTCGGAAACTATTGCCATCTTTGTTTAGTATTTTCATCATGGCTCTAGTTAGTTATATTTTGTCATTAAATATATTTTTCTTTAACATATGCTGATTAAGAGTCTATTTCAGTACGTCTGAGGGATGATTCCCTAATAACCTATAAAGCCATTTGGATTGCTTTCTGTATTACATCAATGCAAACATTCTTAGTGATGTTAGGCTTCATTGTAGTTAACTGACTGTTTTCCTTGGATAATAAATCCTTTAGTTTCACATGAACTCCCACTATTCAGGCTCATGTTAGGTTTCCAGTACACTGTCTTGTTTCTAGAGAGAAGCCCAGAGCTTTAGTGAATCTATCCCTGCCTCGAAATATCAGGATCATTTGACTTAGGCCGATATATAAGACATCACTTTACTGAAAGTGGTCCATAGAATGCATAATTACTTGAAATTCATCTGTCCTTTGGCTTGACTACATGTCTAACTTGTTAAATTTGGTGAAAACCCTACTTAGCATGGCAAACCCTAACAAATATGTCATAACTCATAATTGACAACTATCTATTCTAACTTGTTAAAAGCCTATTTAGGCTGGTCATTGAAGTTGCAACTATTCTTGAGGTCGCCTCTTCTTCGCAGGTTGGTCTTGCTCTGTACAACATTTCTCTTTCATTTTCTTTACAAGAGAGGGGTTTGTTAGGCATCAATAACTTCTTCCTAAGAAACTGACATACTGTACACATCTGTCTCTTGTGCTTGTTGTGCTAATACAAGTGGTTTCTTGCTATTAAATTATTCCAATGTCAAGCAAAATTGTTGAGCCTATCAATTATGAGGACTTGACAGTGTGGATTGATGATAGTCCACAATACAATGAGAACATTAGCAAGGTTGTAAAAATCGCTAGACGGTAGTTGGGCGGAGGACTACCGCCTAGCGCCTAGTCGGCGCCTAGGCGGCGCTAGGCGGCATTAGGCGGCACCACGGTGGGGTGCCGCCTAGCGCCTAGGCGGCCGCCTAGGCCGACTTTTACAACAATGAACATTAGTGATTAGTCACTTAGGGAGGCTTTGCAAAATGGTGAAATTTTAAGTTCTGTGATTTAGCTTTTACTTTTCATGATTTCCAATATTATGAACACTTGATTACTCTCCAGATATTTCTTTAACAAACCTGATCTGTGAATTTCAGAATCATGATTATAAAAGTTAGTACTTTTCTCTGACAAAATAGAAATAATGAGAGAAGGTGCAATACAGGGTTTGAGAGGACTAGATAACATATACCTACATATATGGCCTTTAACTTTGGTCACTAATATTTGAATGCTTAATGGAGATTTGTATATATCTTGATTGATGCCTTGCAGTATTGATATTTTTCCTGTTTTCTTTTCTCACTTTCAGCAAACAAGTTTTTTGTTTTGTGTGCAGACAACTTCTAAAGGCGGTGCATATTCATATGACATTCACTTTTGGATTGGAAAAGATTCTAGTCAAGTATGTGCCTTTGACTTGTTGGTTAAAAAATCTTGTTAGTTGCTCATAAGATTGAATTTATGAATTATGCTTAGGATGAAGCAGGGACTGCCGCAATCAAGACCGTCGAGCTGGATGTAGTACTTGGAGGTCGTGCTGTTCAGCACAGAGAACCTCAAGGCCATGAGTCTGACATGTTCTTATCATATTTCAAACCATGCATTATTCCATTAGAAGGAGGTTTTACTTCTGGATTCAGAAAGCCAGAAGAAGAAAAGTTCCAAACACGATTATATATCTGCAGAGGAAAACGTGTTGTCAGAATGAAACAGGTGATAATGCTATTTCCCTACCCTTCCACAAGTTTTAATGTTCAGACTAGTAAGGCATGTTGCTCCATAATTGGTAGGTGCCTTTTGCTCGTTCATCTTTGAGTCATGATGATGTCTTTATACTGGACACGGAGAAGAAAATCTATCAATTTAATGGTGCTAATTCTAATATCCAAGAAAGAGCAAAAGCACTAGAAGTAGTTCAACATTTGAAAGAACAGTATCATGATGGAAAATGCGACGTTGCAATAATTGGTGGGACAAAAGATTTTATATTGAATATAACACTTAGTCATGTGTTTCAGTATGATGCTTTTCTTAATGTACTATCCTGCATGTACCAAGTCAGAAGATGGAAAACTCCAAGCAGATTCAGACTCTGGTGAATTTTGGTTGTTATTTGGTGGTTTTGCACCGATAGCCAAGAAGCTTTCTACTGAAGATCTCTTTGCCCTGGAAATTGTTCCTGCAAAACTCTATAGGTGAATTAACTTACTTTGCTATGGTTGAATTATTGAAAAAAATGAATTTTATTTGTTTTATTTTATTTAATTGCAATTTTTGTCAGAATCAGAAAAGAATTCCTTTTCCTTGTTTGATAAGTCGTCCCTATCAGTTTCATCTCTCTTTGACTTGCCAGCTTATTTTCCAATTAAACTAAGTTTCTGACCAAGAGAATGCAAGTACCTATTCTATATAGTAAATTGTTACATCCTTCATTATCAATGTGGAAGTCAGTTTCAAACTGGATCAAACCTCCTATTCTACACAAAAAGAATGGGAACATACAATTGCATTATAAGTAATAAAACATGGATGTAACTAGAATATTCAAATACTCAGTATGATTTAGCTGAGCTGTAGGTTTGTACTTTAAGATTTAGGCATATGATAGAAGGATAAGCTGATTCCAACCTCACAAATCACAATTCTTTGACATGACAATTTTTCCTGTGACGAATGAAAGAGTCTAGCTCAAAGCTTTCCTCTCAGATGGTGAAACTGAATTTTCCTCTGGATTCTTTGGTCATATAAATATTTCCCCTTGTGGGTGCAAAAGTGAGCAAAGATTGGGAAGTGGTACATGTTTGCATTTCCTAACAGTATATAGATGTTCTAGTTTGGAAGAGCACGTGGCATATGAATCATACCTTATCTTGGTTTATGTGATGGAATGAGCTATGTCATTATGTCATTACTTGCTGTGGCTTACCGAATATTAAAACTTCAAACAGCACATAATTCTCATGAGTTCCCAGTATTGGTACTATGCATAAATATAACAAATAATCCACATTTCCACCTCTCCCAATCAAGGCTTGAAATCTCATTCCTAGCTACTGTTTTGTTCCTTGGCATAAATGAAACAATTTTGTGCAGTATTAAATCATGCTGAGACATGGTGCCAAAGGCTTCGAGGAGGGGAAAGACGAGGAGATGTGGAAAAAGATTAGGAAGTAGAGAAAAGGGGAGAAGAGAGGGAAGTCATTTACATTCAAAATTCTAGCCTTTGTTGCGAATAGAGGAACAAGAACTCATGTTCACTGATGGGGAATGCAATGAGTTGTGTTAGGGAAGGATTCAGAAGTTGCACTCCATCAATTGGAGAGTAATTATCTTGTCTTCTTAGTGAGACCGAAACCCTGCCTCCCGAGTAGCATGAATATTTCTGTCCTTGTTCATACTTCATTGTCTCTTTTCTTGGTTTAGTACCTTATTGTTTCTTCCATAATGTTCTTTTCCTCACAAGGGATTCACCGCTTGTTTGCTCGTGGAGGAGGAAATCTTTGTTGGACCGCTGTGAAACAAAGAGAGGTATTGCAGTTTTTGCATGCATAGGTGGAAAAAAAATCTCACATCTGTCGACTAGCACAGAAACAGTTTTTCTAAACATTGATACCAATTATTCCATTTTGAATCTATTGTAGAATTTTATCATATCAAACCTCAATCCAATATTACGAGTTTATCAATCTGCAGGATTGTAACAAGAACAGAAAATGTATTACCTCGAGTTCTTCATGCAGAACTTGAATGTAGAAATTCTATAACAAGCTCAAAGTAGTCAGACTTTGATATGATGTTATGCTAGGATATTGTACAGTTTATTTGAGATGCAGGTGTAACAGGTTTTATTTGTTTTTTTATTTTAGTTGATAAGGACCTGTTTTACAATAGTTTCATGTGGAAAAATTATATTGATCATGTTCATGCAGAAATTCTTTACAGGTCAGTAACTGCCGATTGTTTCTTAAACTTTTATCCGAAAAATTTTGCTGTATTACGGTGCAGTTGTCATTTGACATTTGTGACAAAGTTGTACACTGATATTCTATTTTAGCTGACAAAGGTCTGGTTATATGTCTGCACAGAAAAGTAATTATTTTATTAGTGTAGAAAACCTTATATATGGCTGGCATTTGTTGCTTTGAGTTGTAATCTGCATTGGTATGTATATAGGTTGCCAAGGTGGCCTTCTTAACATTTATGCTTCCATGTTGTCAAGCTCATGTAAAGTAATTTTGCAGTTGAGAAAGGAAAAGATAATTTACAAACGATAACAATGTTCTGATGGTTACATTTTTTTTGGCAGTATAAATGATGGCCAGTTAAAGCTAGAAGATAACAATCCTTCCAGAGAAATTTTGGAGAATAATGAATGCTATTTACTGGATTGTGGAGCTGAGATATTCATTTGGGTTGGTCGGGTAACTCAAGTTGATGAGAGAAAAGCTGCAAGCAAAGCTGCTGAGGTGAAAGTTGAATTTTTTTTTTCCTTCTTTTTTAATTGTGTGTTTTCTGTTTGTAAATTTCGTTTTAATGAATATTCTTTTAGGAGTTGATTATTAATCAAAATAGATCAAAGGCTACACGAATAACTCAAGTTATTCAAGGTTATGAGACACATTCATTTAAATCCCACTTTGAATCATGGCCAGTGGGCTCAGGATCTGGAGCAGGAACCCCTGGTGGAGAGGAGGCCCGAGGAAAAGTAGCTGGTAGTCAACTCTCTATTTCTAATCTTTAATATTTATTTGGTCCAGATTTGTGATCATTTTATCTTTGATTATGCTGGTAGCTTTACTAAAGCAGCAAGGTGTTGACGTTAAGGGAACATCCAAAGGACCAGTTTTAAGTGAGGAAATTCCCCCATTAATTGAAGGAGCAGAAAAACTCGAGGTGCACATAACTT
Organism: Boesenbergia rotunda; assembly: GCA_024364735.1. Classification (NCBI taxonomy): domain Eukaryota; kingdom Viridiplantae; phylum Streptophyta; class Magnoliopsida; order Zingiberales; family Zingiberaceae; genus Boesenbergia; species Boesenbergia rotunda. Next base: position 275,213 of record JAGFNQ010000813.1, on the reverse strand, counting down.
TATTTTGATCTGCTATTATCATACCAATAGTTCAATCTAATTGTCATTGGGCTTTAATTTTGTGAAAAAAATGATTCAAGGTCTGGCTTATTAATGGCGGTGCGAAAAACCAAATTCCGAAGGAAGAGATTGGTAAATTCTACAGTGGAGATTGTTATATTGTACTCTGTACTTATCGTGCTGGTGAGAAAAAAGACGAATACTACTTGTGTTGTTGGATAGGAAAGGACAGTGTTCAGGTACGTTGAGAGTACCATAATGGATATCTGAGTAAGGTTGGAATTTATGAATCTGAATTTTCCATTTATTTCTTTCCGAGTAGATTCGCAGTTTTCATAAAGTCGATCAATATTAGTTAGATTATTGGAAGTGGTTAGAAGTGATTTGCATTTTCGGCCATCTTTTAGTGCATACAAGATTATTTAGTTAATTTCTTCCATTGACTTACGTGCATTGTCACAACAAATCCCTATTCTTTTTATGTCAACTACTCGGTCATTTATTTATATTTTCAAGTTTTTTTAGACGATAAAATGAGAAAATGGCCAAAATGGTATGAAAATATTGAACAACAATTAGTTAGTTCTTTAGTTAGAGAAGGTGATCAACCCTTGACCATTTGGGAGGGTATTTCTCCCGGCTCTGCTGGGAATCAACCCTTGCTTGATTTGGCAATTCTATCATGTGGTGAACAACTCAGCCAGCCTTGGGGGTGCCTGTGGTATGACCGTTTTTGCCAAATTTCGTTAGAGTAGGTGAACCAATTGAAGATAAAGGTGTGAGGGGTAGGGGGAGATCTAAGAAAATTTTACTTAACATGATTCAAAAGATTCAGCATTCTGAACAATTAGAGTTGAATGTGCGAGTTCCCAATACTTACTTGATTTAATTATTGAAACCTGCCAGTTGCTTTTCTGATCCAGTTTATGCATTTAATGATCTTTTTTGCCACTTTACTATGTGTGTGCATCACACGTTTCTGGGATTACAATGTATTTTTTTGGTTCAATAATCTGTTTCCTTCTTTTCCAATTCTAGTGCTTGTAGCTCCATACATTTAATTCAGCTTATTGACTTGTTTTTATTTAATGAATTTTACAATGAAATTTTTTTGTGCCAGGATGATCGTACAACAGCTACTCGGTTGTCTAACTCAATCTGCAGCTCATTGAAAGCAAGACCTGTTCAGGTACCTGGTTAACTTGGTTGTACTTTTGCATGTGACAAATGAAAAGGCTTGATGAGTTGTTTTCTTCTGCAGGGCTTTGTCTTTCAAGGTAAAGAGCCACCTCAGTTTATTGCACTTTTTCAGCCTATGGTTGTCCTAAAGGTATTGCTTGCCTGCCTTATTTTGCTTCCCATTTGCCACAGAGGAAGTGAACCAGCTATTTTCAACGAAGATTAATTTTTTTTATATTCTTCGTTTCAACTTGTCTTGCTTAGGGTGGAATCAGCTTTGGCTACAAAAAGCTTTTAACAGAGAAAAACATCAATGATGAAACTTACACTTCGGACAGCATTGCACTTATTCAAGTATCTGGTACATCAGCGCATAACAATAAATCAATTCAAGTTGATGCGGTATGCTTATGTGGCCTTTCTTTCATTGGATTTCTTCTCAAGTTCTTATTTTAAAACTACTGTTACTTTTGAAAAATAATAAAAGCTTACTTTGCCTAAAACTCTAACATTTAAAACATGGAAATAGAAAGAGTGAAAAATAGAGTATTTGTTTGTTTTATGGGAAAACTGCATGGGGGCACTGCACAATTTAGAGTTTTAAGCACAAATTCTTGATGCACTTTGTTTTGTATCATTCCACTCAAGGGTTCCATGAAACAGTGAGTCAGATCTTGTCTCACATTAAGGTTGCCGAGGATTTGTGGCATAGAGATAATTTTGTTTTACTTTATAAGCCTACTTGAGGATTACAGAAATCATTGAATGATTTTTTGGGTAGCAAATCTTTTTTTGCCAAAGTTTTCAATAAAACATAAGGTATCAGTACAAGAAATGAACAACATAACTGGATCACAATAAAGGGAAAGTTAACCCAAGTGTCGATTTTCTATGTGTTTGTACTTAATGACCATCACCTTAGCATGTATTGAGTATCAGCAAACAAGCTGATATAATCGTCATTAAGTTGTGATATCAACAACAACAACAACAACCAAGCCTTATCCCACTAGGTGGGGTTGGCTACATTAAGTTGTGATATCATTGTCATTTGAGTTTGCTGTATGTATAATATAATCAAAATAACCTAATTAGCTTTCAACATAGGAATGATTTTTTAGCACTCTGAGACTAACTCATTTTTCTACTCTGATCTGCATTAAGGTTGCAACATCCTTAAACTCCAGTGATTGTTTCCTTTTACAATCTGGGAATTCTCTATTTGCATGGCATGGAAACTCAAGTACTTTGGAACAACAGCAGTGGGCTGCAAGGGTTGCTGAGTTCATAAAGGTGATTGTCTACATGGTCTTAGTTTTCTTAGTCCTAGTTTGTGAATCTCCTTTTATCCAGTTATTAATTTGTTGTTGAAGTCCATGAATCATAAGTGTCATGTCAGCATATTGTGCAGTTGAAACAGTTTGTATAAGATTCAATGTATTTGCAAACAGCCAACCATTCTGTTACTAGAATGAATGTTTTATGTTTTCTATGGATTTGGAAGTTTCATTTAGTTTGTTGGGTAAATGTACTTTGGAGAAGGTATAAAAACCTGCATTCACTAGTTGCTGACATTGCAACTGAATATTGGATATTATCACGGTCTTCTATTGAGATTCATTAAACTCTGTGTGTGTTTGTGTGCGCACACAAATGTAATGGCTCTTTTAATCAATAAATCACAATTTTATCCCTCTAAATCAGATAAAATATCTAAGATCCAATGCGGCTAACACTATTTAGGAGCACTTATGATTCTCAAAATTGATGGGTTGATCACAGAAACCAGTATGATAGGTATGTAGATTCAGTAAAACATTTAGAGAAGACAAATCTAAGGATTTGGATATTCACCTTTTGCTGGTTTCACAGTTTGGGTTTCGATCAGATTGGTAGTATCAATGATAAGGCATTAAAGAGCATTTAAGAAGTAGATAATAGTACAAACCAGCACTTGTACAGTGATTGGTCCAGCTTACTGATACTTGCATTTATCTAGTAGGAAATAAGATATCTCCTCATAAATTTGTTATTCTTTAGAAGGTTCTAATACTGTTTTCCTCCTGTTTTCCTTCTCTCATGTGTCATGGCTTTGGTTCACGCTGATAGTTGAAGTGTAGTTTATGTCATGCTTTTGACTCACATTACTAGTTTAGGTGTAGTTTATGTCATGACGCAACCGGCAGTTCCTGTCAATCTTGTTTTTAGGTGAAAGAGAACATTTTGAGCAGTATTTTTCAGCTGGTTGTTGATGATATAAGCTAATGCATTGAAGTTTTTTTTTTTCAACTTTCAACCAATTGAAGCTGGTCAGCATACAACCCTGTGTTGTGCTAGGCCTACTTCCTGGTATATAATTTTCTTTGAGATTAAAATTTTTTCTCTTTAATGGTGGAAAAACATTATCCTAAATCTTTTTTAAGCGACATGTTGCTTGCGAGTACTGTGTACATATTCCAATAATATGAGCATTGGCAATTGAATTAAACATTGCATGAAATTCTGATTGGTTTGTCTCTGACTTTTTTTTTTGGATAAAGAAATGGATTTCATTCCATTCAAAGAGAAACCCCAAAATTAGAAGGGGGGTTATACCTAACCTTCTAATATGAGTTATTACAAGACAAAAACTTATTTACAATTCAAACCAAACTATGGAAACTATAACCTCTATCAACTTTACCAGAATCATAAGAAGAGGCCTCAAGATGACAAAAAGAGAGAAATCTTGACAAAGCATCATCACAGACTACATTAATCCCGATCTAATCCCCACGGAGAGCTTCAAATGAAGCCCGGCCGCCTCCATCTTCAACGAATCACCAATGCAACTACAAATTACTTAAGAGACCTGACCTCCAAATGCTAAAGAATAGGAACTTGTTTATATAGAGTAACTCTTTGAGCACCAATGAGTGAACATCAATCAACAAGCAACTTTGTGTATCCAAGACAATCATCCCAGTCGAAATATATCATCCATAACAGAGAACTCAGCCATCCCTCCATTCCCTCAGAGAGCGTATGATTTAAGAACCCGAAGTTCACTTTGGGCAAAGTGACCAGCCATTCAATAGATTTGGGGCATCTTTACCGTGGACGTTACCACGGATTAGATAGATCTATAATGGATCTATTCACCCTAACAGATTTTTGGGCAAAACCTCAGCCATTAACGGATTTGTCAAGTCTTTACCATAGCCTTTGCGAGGACTAGATAGATAGAATATGATGGATCTATTCACCATTCTAACTATGCTTCCAAAGCGATTAAGCCAAAGCAAAAGGACATATCCACAGTCCTGGAGAGCACCATTAACTTATCTAAGCATGACAAGAATCATATCTGAGAATAGCAAACAGAGAACCCGACAAAAGAGCAAATCTCTTCCATCAATACACTCATTGAGTAATCAACTAGGAATGTAAAGGAAGAGGCCCCTGAATAAGCCAGAAATAGGCAGTCGACAAACCATACAGCTCTTCTCTACATTCTAGTAAGGTTATCATCAAAGCAGTTTTCCACCACTACAACATATCAAAACAATCCAGGGTAAAGCAGCCGCGAAGAGAGCTACTGAAATGATCCAGAAACTAGGCATGCCTTCAATTCCATATGGCTCCATAACTGGGCAATCTGCTCGTCAGAAAACTGGGCTAAATTAATACTGAATAGTACCATTAGCATACACTTCTCAAGTCTCGCCTCAAAGATTAATTCTTCCGGATAACAGAACTTTATTTCAGTTTCAATCACCAAATCTTGCTTCCAACTTGGTGCATTCATTACAATGACTACTTTCTTCTTGCATCTACTAGGAACATAAGTGTACTATTCAACATCCATAGGCAATGTGTCAGATAAGTTTTCTGTGCAATCTAACATAGGGCATACCCATTTTATCCACTTTACAAATCCCTGACAGGGCTTTCTCTGTGTTCATCTCCCTCTGACTTCTTGTTAGTTCATGTCTCAGTTAATTCTATCTGCTTATAATGCAATTATTTCATGTTGAGGATTACTTACCAATTTCTTACCCAACAGCCAGGTGTTATACTGAAGCATACCAAGGAAGGGACAGAGAGCTCTGCTTTCTGGTTTGCTCTTGGTGGAAAACAAGACTATACTAGCAAAAAAGTCGTTCAAGATATTGTTAAAGAACCTCACTTGTACACAATTTCATCCAAAAAGGTTGTTTTTTTTCAAATTAAGATTCTTTTTTGGCTTGTGTGGCTTTTTATGTAACCATATACTGACGATATTCAATTTTGTCACTGAACTCCTTAACATCTTCATGTTGTGTACATGACGCTCCAGGAAAATTTGAGGTATGTCATCTATGCTGCCTTGATATTATTTGACATCTAAAACACTTCACTGGTAGTTTATTCATATTAATTAATGGGCACTTCATTTTTTTTTTTGTAGTTCACTGAAGTTTTCAATTTTTCACAAGATGATTTACTGACCGAGGACGTGTTGATATTTGATACACATGTTGAGATTTTTGTTTGGGTTGGTCAACATGTCGATTCCAAGGAGAAACAAAAGGCATTTATTGTAGGACAGGTATAGGTGCTAAATTTAGATGTTTCTTTTGCCTCTTTCTGTTTCTCATAATTCCATTTTTCAGAAATACATTGAGCATGGAGTGTCAGATGAGGGTCTATCTCCAGATGTTCCAATGTATATAGTCACTGAAGGTAATGAACCGTGTTTCTTCACAACATACTTCAGTTGGAACAACACAAAGGCGATGGTGAGTTCTCTTGATTTTGATCATTTCTTTGCCTGCTCTTCTGATATATTAATTCATAAACATAACTGTAAATTATGGTACCTTAACTAGTACTCTCCTAGGAATGGAAATACTAGCTCAAGCTTGTTGTATATTAGGCTATTTATTGAATGCAATAAATTAAGATGTGATGTTACTAGTGATATAGTCCCATGCTGATTGGGAGATTAAATTCAAGTTACTAACAAATTGATGAGTAGGGGTGATAATTCGTGTTGTATTAATCATGTTAGAAACGTGTTGTGCCATTCATGGGATAACATAAAACAATTATTTACATGGTATACAAGTTATTAATATTTTAAAAAATGATTTTCATTTTAAACATGTCAATTGGTACCACCCATTTATATACTTAGTTCCAGTCGAATCATTTTAACATTTGTCTCTGATGATTGTGTTCTGGGATAGATTGGGTCGCGCCTAATATTTCCAACGCTATTGATGAATAAACATTCATAAAATAGTAATATTTTACGAACTCATGTTAACCTAAGATAGCTTCATTCATCCATTTTTCTGTAATTATCATGTAGCATTTTATGAACATGCTCAGTTCAAATGTTCAACTAAGTCATCTGTCCATTTGGTTTGCACATTTTGATGTATCGTTGTATTATACGGACCAGTAAACTGAATGATAAAAATCATGTTTCTGTAAAATAGGTTCAAGGAAATTCTTTCCAGAAGAAGCTCTCGCTACTTTTTGGTACAGCTATGCATGCTCCAGAGGTAATGTTCTCTTGTCAAGTCTTTTAGTTCAGGAAAGATTAAACAAAAATCTAAGTTGATTTTTAGTTCCATGTTTCATCTCTAGAAGATTATATATATGCTAGAAACTCACTATTATGCCAAGAAGTTTCTGAAAATTTGGCTCCGATGGCCCCATTACATAATCATGATACCTGTCCTCAGTTTAAATGGTGGATTTAAGTATTTAACTGTGCATATGTTTGCTTCCTGTATAAAATGTTATAAAACGTTTCATTCATCCCATGAGCACTATCCTTGAAACCTGAAGTGACGCCTTGACAGATTAAAATGCTCATAACAACCTACCATCCTGATCATAGCTATATAAATTGAGCCCTTTCCTAATAGCATATGCTTTTAGGAATTAGGATAGGATATTAGTTATCAAATAAAATAAAAAACTGCTAGAGCTGATCTGAAACCTGAATTAACAAGATAGTAGGTTGCTTTAACTTCTGACAACCAGTGTAAACTAATGCTAAGAATCTTATGAGCTTGAATCTCAATCCTATTTGCCGTAAGACTAAATTTTCACTCAAGTGACATGAGGTACCTTCAAAATCTTATAAGCATGGATCTCAATTGTATTTGCTATAAGACTAGATTTTCACTTGTAAGTCACTTGAGGTGCCTTCGCCTTCACCACCCTACTTGGTGGGCTAAGCCAAGACATGAACCATGGCATTAGTGCTTGCCTTCTTGGATGTGATAAAAAATAGGATAGGGTATTTGATTGTCGTGAGGCGGTGCAAAGAATCTAGTCTAGCTTGTAGATTAGGATGGTAACTCAGAGAAAACTTTGAAGAAACGATTCCAATTTGTAGATGCTATTATTAGGAAAAGAATTAATTAAGTAAACACAATAAGTTGAAGGAAAGAATAGCGAAACATAATACGAGTTTTAAAATATAATACAAAATTACAAATATATATAAATGTGTATTAAAAATGGAATAGGCATTATGAAAATTTGAAACCATGATGGGAGGGCACTGAATTTGTCAAGTTAAATCAGAAAACCTCCAATTCCCTTCTCAGCTCAATCATTCTTGGAGTAGATTCGAACGGACGTTGAGAAAGGGCACATGAGCAATACAAAGATGCACATCTAGGGACATAAACAAAATGGTAGGATAAATTTAGATTTTCCTACATTTCTTTATCTTGTGATAGTTTGCTACTTATTTTAGGGAGAAAAAATATAAGCATTTCATTTTTTTTTTTTTTTGTGATGACTAACCATAGTTGACTACAGTTCTTTCTCTCACATTACAGAGATATAGCTTAGGGGAAGTAATAGCCAAGATCATTTAAAAAGCTACAGCTTAAGGGAAATAAACAAAATTGTAGATTAATTCTGGATCTTGCTACAGTTTGTTATATCATGATTTTCTGTTCTCATTTGAAGAAATAAAGAGAAACATTTCATTGCCTTTAAGGGTAATAATAATCATAGTCAGTTGTTTTCTTTTTTTTTTCTGTTATCATAGACATCAAATTAGTGATGCTCGTTATATATCTTATAAGTAGATGCTAAAAGATTTAAGAATAATAGTGTTAGATTTTAATAGGTAAATCATAAATGAAGGAAAATGTTTGGAATAAATTCATCGACAATATTGATGCCATATTAAATTTGATGGCAAATAAAAATAAAACTAAAAATGTAGCAAGGCAAATTGTTGGAGAATCAAAAGATTAAAGTGTAATAGGGTTATTGTTAGTTTAAGAAAATTCAGAAAAAGCTCTATCAGCTGAGATTTCAATTAGTAAAATCTTCTGCTATATCTGACTGAAGACTTAAATTTAAAGTCTGAATGATCTTTTATTTTCTCTTTTTTTTCTCAGTAGAAAAACATTATTTCAGTGCATGTTTTAAACTATTGTTTCGAAAGTAAAATAAATAGGTGTCTCTTTCTCTCAAAACAATTTGCATCCTCAGTTAAGTTACTGCGATCTTTCTCCACAGTTTAACAAACCTGATAATGTGAGTCATAGTGGACCGACTCAACGAGCATCAGCGTTAGCAGCCCTTTCTTCTGCATTCAATCCTTCTTCAAGCAGTTCATCACAGGTCAGCAAGGCCAACATTGTGGATCACAGTGGTGGACCCACTCAAAGAGCTTCAGCTTTAGCAGCCCTCTCCTCCGCATTCAATTCATCTCCGAGTGCTTCACTCCAGTCTAATAACAAAGTCTACACCCTGAATCAGAGTGGACCCACACAAAGAGCATCTGCTTTAGCAGCATTATCCACTGCATTCAATCCATCTTCAAGCACAAAAATTACTGTGCCAAAGCCCCCAGAACCAAGGAAACGGTCGCAGAGAGCAGCTGCCATTGCTGCCCTATCGTCTGTTTTGACTGCTGAATCGAAGAAAGGTGAGAATGAAATTTCCACAGCAAGAAGCAGTAGAAGCTCCTCTCCTGGCCCAGAAGCAATTGCCACTGGTACAATTGTCTTGAACCTGAACCTTTAACCGATCATGGATAATTTTCTTGTCTCACTGGAAAATGTAGCTGCTACATGATGAAATATTTAAGTGTTCGATTCATATGAAATTCTATTGCACTTGACCAGACCATGGACTATGTAAGACTTAGGTATATGCTTCAATTATTGAAAAATGTAAGACTAGTTGAGTGTTCCAGAGCTTAGGAAATGTTGCATGCTTGAAGGATGTAGAAAACTAATATGTAAAAAAGAGAATTTTCTTCTTGTAGTGTTTCTCTTGGTGCCCAGAGAGCAGTAGTAATAAGATTTTCCACTGATCTATCGGTGTTGAGAAAGAAGGCTTCTGAGGATTGAGAGCTCTCTTGTATAAGTTGTGGGCATTGATGATTTGCCTGGTTTTTATTGCACTTATATTCTGTAGACTTAGATTCTCTCTACGCACCTAGGCTTACGTCGAAACACATTAAATTGCTCGTGTTTCTTTGTGTCTTTATTATTCTACCAAGGGAGTGGAAGATCCCACCAGGGCTTGTAGTTACTAGTTTATTTCGATCATTCCAGATATAGTCATGTCATGATGAATTGTTATCAACTTAAGACTACTAAGAGTATTTTTAGCCTCCCTAACAAGATTTGATTTTTCTTAGCAAAACCGTAGTAGCGGACCGTTCCTTAATAGTTCAACTCAAATGTCGATGCTATTTTTGCAGTCCCCTCAGGAACTCAAAGTTTGGAGTCTGGTCTAGGAGATCTTGAAGAATTTTCTGCAGAAAAGGAAGATGATACAGATGACCAAATATCCGGGAGCTCTCTGGTGGACTCAGAGGAAACACGAGACCCAGAAATAGTAGAATACGATGGTGAAAGTACATACAGTTACGAGCGGCTGAAATCAAACTCAAGCTATCCTGTTCGTGGAATCGATTATAAACGAAGAGAGGTTTGCCATCAGGATAATCAAAATCTCTGCTTTCTTTTTTTCAATCCTTTACATTCATTCAGTGCCCCACTTCAACAGGTCTACCTATCAGAATCCGAGTTCCAAACCGTGTTCGGTATGACCCGAGAACTCTTCTATCAGCAACCCAAGTGGAAGCAGGACGCCCAGAAAAGAAAGAAGGATCTCTTCTAAGTATCTGCATCATGATGAAGTGGAAGACTTCCATATGTGCCTGTTTTTTGTTAATTCCTATTTGCTGTGTGTTTACTTGCCCGAGCTTGAGATTACTAAGGACTATTCTTTTAGAGGAAACAATAAGTGGGAGAGTGTTCCTTCTCGCTGTTGCACATTCTCCATTGTGCCCATATGTACATATTTTAGGTCTCTTGTTGCATATGGACAGTAGTGCAAATGGAAGTGATACAGATCAAACTTATACGCGTAAATTTGGTGGATGTAATGGTGCTTGTTTACTGTCAATGGCAAATTTGTCTACATATTGAATGATATTTATTCTGATGTTTGATAATTTGATGAAGGGTGAACTGGTAAAGTTGTTATCGAGGTATGAGTTTCAGTTGAAATAATCTTTTGCAAAGTAGGATAAGATGGTATATAATAGATTTTTTTCGGGATTCTATATTGGCAAGAGATTCGTATATTGGACTATCTTTTTTTTTAATGATAATTTGATCTCATATTCTGGTTTTGTTCGACTGAACGAACTGAATTGAGTAATAGTATAGTATAAAAATATTGATATTTAAATTTGAGTTCAATAATAAATATGGGGAGAGAGGGAGAGTTTAAAGAGGCAATTATCGTGTGAGTATCCTAGATTAGTTTTGATGTGGTCAATCGATTTAAGTTAGGTCCTGGTATTTTTAATCCTCTGTCTAAATGTGCAGGAACTTAGGAGCAGAGGAAGTCGAGCGTAAAATGCAATAGACGAGAAGGATTGCACGGGGAAGTGAGCCGACGGACTCGGTGCATTCGAGAGACGCGGAAGCTACGAAAGAGTACACCAATGGAGCGACAAGGACGTGCGCGACGTCCGAGGGACGAGAAGTCGGAAGGAAGGACGCTCGAGGGGCAAAAAGACTAGAGTCGAGTTCGGGTGAGTCTAACTCCGATTGGTCAAAAATCACACAAGAAGACCAGAAATCACGCTGGAGACTGGTCAGCAGTTGCTGACCTAAACCAGTCTCAGGCACCCGTATGCATATGGGCCCCCGGGGTCTCGGGCGCCTGAGCACTTGGGCGCCCCTGTCAACAAAGCTAGCCGTTTGTGATCGTTGCGCTGCGGATAACTCTCAGGCCACATGTCAGGCGCCTTGGAGAACTCGAGCGCCCCAGTACTGCCACGTCAACAAACGGATAAGTTTGTCCGGGGCTATAAATAGGCCATTAGAACTCAGTTTCAATTCACTTATTCATCTCAAGTATTAGCAAATAAGTTCTGTATAGTTTTCATTTTCTTTTCTAAGCTTTTTTTCGTGTAAGAGGATTCTTCGCCCGAAGGAGTTTATTCAGGAGATACTAGCTATATTCTACTTTGGATTAACAACCTCCCTGGTTGTAAACCAAGTAAAATTCCGACTGCCTCTTTCTTTTAAGTTTGCTATATTTTTAATGTTATTTATTATTTACGTTAACTAACAAACATCTTTATTTAAGACAAAATAAAAGATAGAGTTTTCTATTTTTAGGAGCAATTCACCCCTCTTGCCGACTTTCGATCATCGTCAATTGATATCAGAGCAAGGATGCTCCAGAAGGACTAACCGTCGTCTGAAGCAATCTATAAAATGGTCGGACCAATTATCTACCCACCAATGTTCGAGGGGGAGTTTGCAAATTGGAAACGCAAGATGCATGTATTTTTCAAAACAGATTTTAATTTATTGTTATTCATGAAAAATGGTTTTACAGTTCCCAAAGACACCGATGACAAACTCAAAGACGAAAGCCTTTGGACAAAGAAGGAACAGGTAGACTTCGTAGCAAACGGGAGAGTAGAATTTCATCTGCTAACCGTTCTACCATCACAAGAAGTCAATCGAATCGAGACCTACACATTAGCAAAAGACCTCTGGAAAAAATTCTTGGAGTTGCATGAAGGAACCTCAGAAGCAAAGTTGGCATGACGAGACATTCTTCGAAACCAACTCACCAACCATCTTGGATTTGGGCACGAATGACAAAATCCATGTGTAAACTAAAAAAAAAAATATAGAATTAAAAAGAAAATTATCTTCATCATGCCCATTGGAAATGTATGATAAGTTAAAATGTGAAAATGAAAATTTCAAATTTCAAATTGAGAAATTATAAAATAACTATGCATATTCAAACTGTTCTAGAAATTCAAAAATTAGATATTATGATAAATTTAATTGGTATTTTAGATTTCACAGGGGCTAAATTGTAAAACTTCCTAAATAATATATTTCATCTAAGTTTTTGATAAATCCTATTAGTAAAAATTTATATTAGGTTCCTAAATACGTTATAAACTGATAGTTTTTTTAAATAGATATTAAAATTATTTTGGTAATTAATATCTTATCTTGTTAAATATTTTTTTGATAACTATAATTTTTTTTAAAAGTTTGCTTTGTTCCATCTATTGAATTTTTTTTTACAAATAAAAATTTAACATGATTTTCTATTTGAAAATATTTTCAAGTTTCAAAAATTTAGAAAATTATTTTCACTTTAACAATTTTTTTATTAGAAATAATTCTTTGAAATTCTAATTTTTATAAAAATTTGATAAATTTTCAAATAAAAATAAATTTTTAAAACTTATTTTCAAATTAGACTTAACATTTTAAAATATTTTTAAGTAAATTTTGAAAACTTAGATTTTTTGGATACTACTTATTATGTTAAAAATTTAATATTTTTCCCTTAACCTTTTAAGCTCTTTTTTCATGTGATCAAAGGGGGAGAATATTAAGTTAAGGGGTAGATACTAATTTTTCAAAAAAAAATTTAAGTGCTTACATTGTTACATATTAATTCATATTTTGTTTATATTTGTTTCCCCTAACTTAACTCGAGTTGATGCACATCAAAAAAGGAGAGATTGTAAGTACCCCAAGTTGATTTTGATGTGATCAACCGATTTAAGTTAGGTCATGGTGTTTTTAATCCCTCTGTCTAAGTGTGTAGGAACTTAGGAGCGGAGGAAGTCGAACGTAAGATGTAACGGACGAGAAGGATTGCACGGGGTGCATCCGAGGGACAAAGAAGCTGCGGAAGAGTACAGCGGTGGGAAGGACGTGTGCGGCGTCCGAGGGCTTCTCGTAAGGAAGGACGCTCGAGAGATGAAAAGCCAAAGTCGATTCGAGTAAGTCTAACTCCGGTTGACCATAAATCACTCAAGAAGACCAGAAATTAGGGGTGAGCAAAAATTCGAAAAAACCAAATTAACCGAACCGAACCGGCCGAATTCTGAAATTCGGTTCGGTTAATTCGGTTTTCGATTTTTTTCTCAAAATTCGGTTCGATTTTTGGTTAATTCGGTTTGATTTTCAGTTTTGAATTTTGTAATTCGGTTAAACCGAATAAGAATATTAATTTAATTATTTTTTATTTAAAAATATAATTAAATTAAATAAAATTTTATTTTTTTATTAAAATCGAATAAAATTTTAAAATTTCGATTAAATCAGTTAATTTGGTTAAAAATCGAATTAACCGATATTTTATCGATTCGGTTTTCTCGGTTTTTATCAAGAAATTCGGTTGGTTCGGTTATTTTAGAAAATATCGGTTTATTCGGTCTATTCGGTTCAGTTCGGTTCGATTTTAACCGAATACTCTGTTGAGGCAATCTGTGGTCCGGAGTGACCAAGTGTTTTGATGTTTGGGCAAAGCGTTTAAGTTAGGTTTACCCTTGTGTATTTGATATGTGTATGTTAAGTGTGCAGGGTGCGCAAGTTACACATATGGACTTAGTTGGACGGCCTCGGTACGGTGAAGGGTGGCATGGAGACAAGCTGAAGGCTTGTGTGCACCCGAGGGACCTTGGAGAGCAGGGACGATGAGTTAAGGGGAGCAGACTTCGAGGCATGCATGAAGGATGACATGGAGGCAAGTTGGAGGCTTGCGTGCATCCGAGGGACGGGAGCCGAAGATGAAGAGGGCACGAAGGCAATAGTCGAGACTGCTGATGAGGAGTCAGTTGAGTCGTGAAGGTATAAGTGCTGTGTGATTGTACTCGGGAAATCCTAGGGTTCGAGTGCGGAGTGAAATGTACTTGGGAAGGATAACCTTAGGTGTGTGAGTAGACCAATCGACTGCCCTGGGAGGCAGTCGACTGATAAAACTCACAGAATGGTTTTGGCTGGGGACCAGTCGACTACCCTGGGAGCAGTCGACTGGTAAAGTCAAAAACTAGCCTTTGTAGCGAGCCGTTGGACTGTTGTTTGGTTAGCACCAGTCGACTGGTAAATGGGCAGTCGACTGGTGGCGAGGGTTTTCAGCCCAAGTTCTATTTAAGAGGACTTCGTGTCGGCTGAAAGGTTTGACGAATTTGGTCTTGGTTAAAGGCTAAATAGTAGTCTTGGTGTTCAAGCATTGTCTAGGTGTTGTGGCGAGGTTTCTCACCCACAAGGAGCGACAAAGGCTAGCTGGAGGTTATCCGAGGAGTGATTTACCGACGGATTCTTGGATTAGTCACCCTTAGGGGTGGATACCAAGTAAATCGTTCTTGTTAGCGTTGTTTGATTTCATTATTATTGTTTCCGCTTGCGCAACTAACAATGTAGGTACAAGAAGAATCGAAGAGTTGCTATTCACCCCCCCCCTCTAGCAACCGTACAAGATGTTGGATCGATTTCGTACGCTAGAGGGGGGTGAATAGCGAATTCTCGGTTCTTTTACCTACGTTGTTAGTTGCGCAAGCGGAATATACAATAAAAATTAAATTAACAACAAAGAACAATGCTAACAAACCAGTTTTACTTGGTATCCACCCCTAAGGGTGACTAATCCAAGAATCCGTCGGTGGATCACTCCTCGGATAAACTCCGGCTAGCCCTCATCGCTCCTTGTGGGTGGAGAAATCTCACCACAACACCTTGAGAAGACCTGAGCACAAAGACTATCTTGCCTTTAACCAAAACAAGATTCGTCAAGAATCTCAGGCACCACGAAGTCCTCTTTAAATAGGACTCAGGCTGAAACCCTCGCCACCAGTCGACTGCTCCCAGGGCAGTCGACTGGTGCCACTGAAAATCGACCGTTGCGACCCCAACGTTCAAATTTTTAGCCAACTCACCAGCCACTACCAGTCGACTGCTCCCAGGGCAGTCGACTGGTCCCCAACCAAAACCCTTCTGTGAGTTTCATCAGTTGACTGCCCCCAGGCCAGTCGACTGGTCTACTCACCCACCTAATGTTACTCTTCCCGAGTACATTCCATTCCGCACTCGAACCCTAGGATTTCCCGAGTACAATCACACAGCACTCGTACCCTCACGACTCGACTGACTCCTCATCCGCAGCCTCGACTATTGCCTTCGTGCCCTCTTCATCTTCGCCTCCCGTCCCTCGGATGCATGCAAGCCTCTAGCTTGCCTCCATGCCATCCTTCACGTATGCCTCGAAGTCTGCGTCCCTCAACTCATCGTCCCTGCTCTCCAAGGTCCCTTTGGTGCACACAAGCCTCCAGCTTGTCTCCATGCCACCCTTCACCGTACCAAGGCCGTCCAGTCAAGTCAATATGTGTAAACATGTACAACCTGCACACTCAACATACACATATTAAATACAAAGGAAAACCTAACTTAAACCCTTTGCCCAATCATCAAAACACTTGGTCACTCCGGACCACAGATTGCCTCGACACAAGATCCAACATACTCACCCCTACCAGAAATCACGTTGGAGACTGGCCAGCAACTGCTGACCTAAACTAGTCTCGAGTGCCTGTATGCATACGACCGCGGCGGGGTCTTGGGTACCCGAGCACTCGGGCGCCCCTTGCATATAGGCGCCCGAGAGGCTATTTTATCAACAAGCTAGCTATTTGCGATCGTTGCGCTGCGGATAACTCTCAAGCCACGTGTCAGGCGTCCTAGAGCACTCGGGCGCTCCAATACTATCACGTCAGCAAACGGATAAGTTTGTCCAAGGTTATAAATAGACCCCTAGAGCTCAGCTTCAATTAACTCATTCATCTCAAGCATTAGCAAATAAGTTCTGTATAGTTTTCATTTCCTTTTCTGAGTTTTTTTCTTATGTAAGAGGCTTCTCCACCCGAAGGAGTTTATTCGGGAGATACGAGCTATATTCTACCTTATATTAGCAACCTCCCTGATTGTAAACCAAGTAAAATTTCGTCAGTCTCTTTCTTTTAAGTTTGCTATATTTTTACTGTTATTTATTATTTGCATTAACTAACAAACATCTTTATTTAAGACGAAACAAAAAATAGAATTTTCTATTTTCAAGGATAATTCATCCTCCTCTTACCGACCTTCGATCATCGTCATATTGTTCTTGCCATGGAGCATAATTTAAACTCATATTCTGATTTTGCTTACTAAAGGAATCGAATTGAGCATAATAGGAAAATATTGATATTTCAGTTTGAGTTCAATAAATATGTGGGATATTTGTATTGGATTTGAAATTTAAAAATATAAATAATTTTAATTCGAGCATGATTTGAAATGAAATTCGAAGCTTATGTTTGATTCGAGTTGTTTGAGTTTTGATGGGATGAAAATTGAATTATAGTTTGAAGTGGTAGGAACTTTAATTTGAGCATACACAAAGGCGTTTGGTTTGCGTTTTCTAGTTTCATTTTCATTTTCATTTTCATTTTCCGTAGAAAATATGGTTTTCTAGAAAACATGTTTGGTTTGCATTTTCCAACTTTGTTTAGCGTTTTCTGGAAAACTAGAGAATAAAATAAAGTCATTTTCCATAAAACGAGAAAATACGGTTTTCTGGAAAATGAAAATGGAAAATGGAACAAACCAAACACCCTAAGCTTGTGCCAGGTAAAAAGTTTAGGGGACGTTTGATTTACTCCATTTTCTATTTTCATTTTTCAGAAAACCGTATTTTTTCATTTTCTAGAAAATGACTTTATTTCATTCTCTAGTTTTCCAGAAAATGCTATATCTTTTTTTAGAAAACAAGGCTGGAAAATGCAAACCAAACACATTTTCCAAAAAACTGTATTTTCTACAGAAAATAAAAATGAAAAACAAACCTACCAAAAACCCTCTTAAATTGTGAGTTTGTTCAATTTGTTTGCATCCCTAGTTAGTGCTCTTAAATGTGCTAATCCATAGTGGGACAGATTAGCTCCTCAAAAACTCATCATATGATGGGGCTGATCTGCCATGCTAACAGAGTGAGAAATCTCCAATCTAATTAAATCCAATATGGTTTATGGGTTAGGCGTGCCCATCCATGAGTCCGTCAAAAAATAAAAAAAATTAAAAATTTAAAGTTTAAATTGCGGATTAGGTATGTTAAATCCGCAAGCCCATTGAGTTTTCTATTTTAATATTTAATTTTGATTGATTTCCTAAATCCGCAGGTCAACTCGAGTCTGTCAAATGTTATCTTATTTGAGCCCGAGGTCAGTCCGCTTGGACTCATTTTAAAATAAATTGATAAAATTTTAATTTAATCCATTTAAATTATTTGGTGAGGTAAATTAATTCGACAGACTCAATGTAAATTGACGACTCTACCCAAGTCTTCGACGACTCTACCCTAGTCTTCGTTACAATTTGAGCATGCGTGTGATCACACTCATTGTGGGTTGTTAGGTGTAACTCGATAAGATACGAGGTTATGATGGATTTGGTTTGATCCACCGATTGGGCTTCAATTATTCAAATATATAAAAATCAGACAAAAATAATTTTTAAATATATAAAATTTTATTATTTAAATTATTTTTAAAAATGTTAAGAGTAAAATATTATATAAAGTTTGTGTATTAGATAAAATATTTAGTCTATTATTTGATTTTTTTAAAAGAACAAATAAGCTTTAAAAAAGTAAGTAAATTTGAACAGATTAACGAGAACCGTCGTTAGGTTTAAACCCTAGTCCGTTGCCGCCGTATTGCCTTCGTTTAGTTTCTCGTCGTCGTTCCTCTTCCAGCTACAGCGATGCCGAAGTATGCGGCGGAGGAGGGCGGTGAAGACGAGGAGTCATCGCAGCTGACCCTCAGGCTCGCACCGGGTTCGGAAGTGTGCAAGGCTCTCATGGACCGCTACGGCAAGTCCTCCGCCCCTCAACACCGCCACCTCTGCGCCTCCGCCGCCGCCATCCGCTCAATTCTCCAAGAGGAGGGCCTTCCCCTCACCCCTACGTCCTACTTCGCCGCCGTCATAACCGCCATGGGCGATGCCGACGCATCCGACCACCGCGCCGTCGCTACTCTTTCCGCGTTCCTCGCTATCCTTCTCCCGTTCGTGCCTTCTGAGTCCCTTTCACCGCCTAAGGCCAAAGATGCCGCCGTTGTTCTTGCTGCTCGCCTTCAGGATTCGTCTGCTGAGCTTCCTACTGGGGCTGTGCGGTCCATAGTCAAGTCGCTGGGTGTTTTAGTGCTTCGGATGGATTTGGAGGACTGGATTTCTTTCAAATTGCCTTTGCAAGTGCTTGTGGCGCTCACTGTTGATAGGCGGCCAAAGGTACTTTTTTTTCCGAGTAATTTCGAAGCCTGAGCTAATTTCAGTCCAAGAAACAACTGCTTTAATCAATATTGTGCTCCCATCCTTGCAAAAACCTTTATCCAACATCTGAGGCGTAAGGAGTTGTTATGTAATCATTCCAGATTTTCCAAGTCGATTTCCCTAATTAATTTCTACAGCTATTTGCTATTGTTTGTGGAGTTGAATATGTTTCATAATCATTCTGAGAGTAGTATGAATTTTTTACTTATTCAGAAAGAAAGGTGAATAACAAGAATGCGCATCGATATTATCATTAGAATTAAAAAAAGATTTTTGATTTTTCACTAGGAATCTGAAGTGATTAGCATGTTTCCTAGGAGGTATCTACTGATATAAGTTTGCCTAATGCAAGCAATTTCTCATGTTACCATACTCTATTGTCTATAATAACAAATTGACATGGGTGTAACATCTCATTCCAGCTGTTGATTGGCATGTAGAACTCTCCGCGACAAATGAAACTTGTATGCAATGACTCAAGGGTTCACGCAAGGATGATAACTCATGTAGGATGTTTCTGCAAAATGTAGATTATCAGAGGAAGAGAAATAGGCTGTTCCAAAGCTTTTATTTATTTATTTTTTGTTGGGGTGGGGGTGGGGTAGTCTGTGAGGGCTTTCATGGGTACACCATAGACACAGCTCTTCCTTCTCCGCTTAGTTCTCCTTTTCTGCTTAGGGTTGACACTCAGCTTAAACATTGCCATTGGCTCCAAATATGTCTTGTTCCATCTAGGGATTGAAACCCGGCTAGGAATCAGATTTCAAACACCAAATTCTACAATCGTGACTTTCATATAAGATGAATTTGGTTTGTATTTTGATTATTTAAACTCAGCTGTGTTTGTAATTCATCTCTTCTTTATGTACTCATGCTAATTAGATCCATATATAAGCTGCTAAAATGATTTTATGTCCACGTTCAGTGATGTTTCAGGGCTCTAGATGGATATGGTAAACAAATGTCAGTTATATATTAATTATGTAATTATTGTAACTACACTAGTTTGAATTTATATAATCCATGGTTCTTGATATACATTTTGCAAGATAATTGTCCTTTCTAGGTGGAGTTAAAATTTTAATGTTTATATTGCTGAACTTGTCATCCCTCAAGATGCTTTCAATTAAGTCTGAAGCAATAAATTGAGCTTATGATCAATGATGCTTGCTTAAATCTGCTTTTTTGCTTGAGTTATATTGTATATTTTGTCATTTTGATTTTTACATGAATTATTTGTTAGTGATTATTCTTGTTTGCCAAGAGATATAACTTTTCTTTATGATTTAGGTGCGGAGATCTGCCCAAGTATCTGTTGAGAGCGTATTTGAAGCTTTCAAGAGCTTTCGCATCATCAAAAAGGCGAGCAAGGTTATGCTTATCTTTGTACAAGAAATACATATCTTTGGCTGCAGAAATGTGTACTACTGAAATGTCTAGTGAGACTGATTTCAAAGAGTCACCCAAAAGTGAACATCTGGAAATCATCCATATGCTTATTGTCCTTAAACTTATTGTCCCATACCTATCTGTGAAAGTAAGGATGGAGATATTTTCTGATGCTCAGAGGTTCTTGTGTTGTGCTTCCTCGTCGCTTACAAGACATGTCATTGAACTTGTTGATTCTTTAGTACAACAAACAGAAGCTAAGATTCTTTTGACTGAATCAGACAAGATCATATTTGCTTTTACATCTTATTTATCTTCTAGGAGAAGAATCCTGACGAGACAATAGTTTCTCGATTGAAGTTGTTGAGAAATTTGTTGAACAAACTCCATACTTTTCAACCCACCATATGGATCAGCAAACTTCCTGTGGTCTTCATGTCAGTTAAAGGTATGCTTATTTGCAACTGTAATCTCAGCTCCCTATTCCAGTTTTTGTTTTTTTAGTTCAATCATGATCTAACATCAAAAGATAATTAAGGGTGTGCTAAGGAAGATAGTTATTGCATTTTCTACTTTATAGTTCATATTAAGGGCATTCAAATTTAATTTAATGTTTTTAACTTTTCCTTGTTCCTTTACTGTGATTGTGTTGAAAGTATCAGCTTCACTTGTTAGCAATTTTGGATCATTGTGATATTTGAACTGTTAGTTTTCTGGTAACACTTTCTTCCATTATACTTATATTATGGATCTTGATCTCTATTAGTCTCAGGGCAAATAGCCATAAAATGCATCAATCATTTATCTGCTAATTCGCTAGATATTTTTGTTATATGAAGATGTTTCTGCAATATTTAGCTTCATTTTGCTAGGATTTATATTTCTCATTGTGATTGATGTAAAACCTTGATCCTTGTATAAGTGATTAGACATTAGTATCAATTTGGATTAAAATTTCAGTATCTGTGGTAAACCTCTGCCCAATGTGAATCATGATGCATAGATTGATAAAGTATCATTCAAGTTCAAGAGGGGTCTGCTTAGTCGATACTGATTTGTAAAGATAATTGGTGTCCATGGTGGGTGCATGTTTGTACCTTAAAAGTTGGACGGAGTTTCTTTCTCATTTTTCACCGGGTTAAGTGCTTTCAAACTCCAGTTTTTCCTGCCTTTTTGTGGTATATAATCATGATGATTTAATTGAATGCATATTCGAGTATGATAGTATGGAAAGAATTATTTTGTTTCTGTTTCGAGGTATTTAATGATACTTTATCATGATGCAATATAAGTGATGCAAAACATTATATTGGCAATCTTGTCCATCATTTATACTCTTGATTATATTATTCATTGTTCATACTGCATAACTAATTACCCCTCTCAGGGTTTCTGAAGTCAAATTTATTGACTATTGCATGTGTTTTAAATTTTAAGGGTTGGGTCATCTCTTGTCATAATATAGGAAAGTCTCTTATACACCATTGGATCTTTTTTATTCTGATTTGCATGTTCACAATTTTATCATTCATAGCTCATAGCACTGAATTACCCCACCGACAATCACCTAAAGTCAAATTTATTGACTATCACTTTTTATTATAAACATTAATCGTTGGGTGAAAATCTCTTATAAACCATTCTCTTTTTTATCCTGATTTGCATGCGCACAGTATGGGTGAGGTCCGTTTCACAGTATACTTGCTCAATCAACTTTCTATGAATTTTTTGTCTATATATATAACTTTTGTAAGAAGTTATTTTTTTTTCTTAAACTTATTTCAATCCTTTTCCGAGCCTTTGCAGGATATCTGGATGCTGATAACTATATATCAGAAGTTGTTGCTGAAATCTTGAAAGACTTGATTAATGTTCAGATTGATTTAAGCCTTTCACTGCCTACTGCTAACCGATCATGCGATAATATTGAACATAGCAATTATCAAAAGAAAAAAAATATTGAACATAGCAGCCCTGAGATAAATGCAATTGTAAATATCATTTCAAGCATCAAAAGTTTGCTTGATGCTTGCAGTACTCCCACCGGACATATGCTTGGTGTAATTTCAGTTTTGTTTCTTAAACTTGGTATGTTCTTTTATTGATTTACCCCAACACTTTCGTTCAAATTCATGGCTACTGCTTTTGACTACAAATTAATTGGTTAAAGTTTATTCATTTATATTTCCTTCTGATTACTGATAGTAATTTTCAACACACCTATATTAAACTGTTTATGATTATATGCAGACATTGTACTCTATTCATTTTGATCCTATGTTATTTGTATCACATGCATTACAATGATTTTCCTTCCATTTTATCTGATAATGCATAAATAGATAATTGTTTCAAACAATATTCATGTAATTATTTTCCATGATTCACTATAGGTAAGATGTCAAATCTATTTATGAAGGATGTATTGCTTAAATTATCATGGTATGCAAGAAAAGCTGATGCTAGCTCACCTTCAATGGAATCTGTAAGTTCAAATGATGCTTCCCTAAATACAATATTAAGTTTCAAATTGCTGCTTCAGTACAAAAAATTTCCTTTTAAGTATATTCTCTTTTCATTCAGGCAGCCACTAGTAAACATGTTGTTAGTTGCCATTTTTTGATGTTGAAAAATAGATGTGAGATGTTTGTATATTCATGTTGATCTCGCTAGCCTATGCCTAGGGCCCCAATTTGATGGGTGGGGGTACTCTGTCCCCCTTTTTCCCTGTCCCGTGTCCCAAATTTGATTGGGGCCCTAATTTTTTATAATTTTATATTATTTATATTTATTTTTAAAAATATTCACTTTAATTTTAGATTAATTTTAAAAAATATCTTTTTTTAATTTTAGAGATTTCAATTTTATTTGTTGATTTTTTAATTGTATATTTTATTTTTTAAAACATAGTCGACTCTTTCTTTTTTGTATTGATCTCTCAAAAACGTATGAGCTAATGGTCGCCCGTGATCTCGTGTTCTTTCCCTCTCTCGTCAATGTATCTGTATTCTTTTTCTATCTCGTTCATCAATCTTGTGCCCTTCTCTTCCCTTATTAGTTGGCAGCAAAGGTGAAACCGTCACCTCGGCGGCCTCTCTAGGGTGACCCCCATTGTCTAGAAGGGAGGTAAATCACAGGGGACTTCGCCCAGCAACAACACATGCAAGGAGAGGTTGAGACAACCAATGGGACATTCTGCACCCGCTAGGAATCAACAAAAGCCTATTAGATCTCCTTCCTTATTAGTTGGAGCAAAAGGTGATAACACTCACCTTAAGTTGCTGAGTATCGCCGGTTCCCTGTCTAGATACAGACAAGTAAATCAAGGGGGATATTTTGCCTAACACAACGGTCCTTTGTACAGACTCTGCCTTATTTGTGGTGATAAAAGGTGATAACGTTCACCTCAGACACGCCTCACAATCTGCCCCAGATTATGTGGATGGAGGTAAATTATGAGTGACTACTAACCCTAGCAGTGACCAGTGCATGGGGGAGGGCAAGAACTTGACTACTAGCTAGGAATTAACCCCAGACCTCATGTTGATAATATTCTATGCACTAGCCAATTGCCCGTCCCGAGGGGACACCTCCTCCTTTATTTGTGATACTATCAAAGGATGTTTTTTTTATTGGTGATCTCATTTCCTTACTTTTTTCTTCTTCTTCCTTGTAAGAAAAAAGTAGAAAATTTTCATTCATTACGTAAAATAGTGTGTTAATTTTTTAAACATCAAATTAATTTTTATTATTATATAAATTAAAAAATAACTATCTTTATTTTCTCGTATTTTTAGATGGAAAGTTTTTACAATTAGCATGTTTGAATCTTGAATAATTTTTTAAAATATGAGATATTATTTGATATTGATGGTTTAGATTTAGAATTATATATATATATATATTAAAAAATAATAAATTCGGAATCAAATACACTTGAGATATTAAATTTTATAAAAAATAATAATTAAAATTAATAAAGTTTCTAATAATGTTTAATGATTAAATAATTTATATTTTATTAATTAAAAAAATTACTATCAAAACTTGAATATATAATTTTACTTCTCAAAAATTATTTTTTTTAAAATTAAGATTTATATTTTAAAAAATAAATATTTTTTAAAACAAATTGCCTAGGGCCTCTGAAAGAGTTGAGAAGACCCTGGTTGATCTTTATCCTTCGTGTCATCTAATAAGATTTTTTTTTTTTGATTGGATGACCTAGATGTTGTGAACTGCAAGAATTTTACAGATCAGATTGATGGAAAATTAATTTAACAAAGTTAAGACCGGTGGATCATTTGATTTATGCTGAAGTTACAGAAACTTCTATTATTTTTTAGCAATTAAATATATTTTGTTTTTTTACTGTTGGTAGGTCATGTGTAGCTTAATTTAATAATTAATAGAACCAGAAACCTCCATAGTTAATAAATCTCAAGGGGCACTGAAAATTTTGGCGGAAAAAGGAAAATTAATGTCATGGACCTATCTAGTTTCTGTTTCAACGAGGCTTTAATTGAGTGAATTGATCCCTTTTATGAGGGTTTAGTATATAACAAAATGCAGAATAAATGCCATGGTGTTATTTATAAAACCTTGGTTCATTTTTATACTAAGATATTGCAATTCTAGAATTTGTTATAGAGTCACTTATGATTATGCATTCAAGGGACAAGGACTGCTCTACACATAAGAGCTATGTACCATACTATATGTTCTATAACCCTCGGTCAAGCTGAATGGCACCAGGATGTTGATGTAACTTTGGTTATATACTTTCCACTCTAGAAGCATGTCTACTTAGGTCTGCCTAAATGACTATTTGGATTTTTCTAGGGACACCCTCTTTTGGTGGAGCCAGAAGCCTCCATGATTGGTACGAGAAGCACTTATGAATTTAACTAGGTCAACACTCTCTTTCTGTTAGAAACTAATCATGCTTATTTTGGTATTTAAAGTTACTTTGAATTGGCTTTAATAATGGTCTCCAAAATCATCTAAGAAAATAGATCAACAATCCAAGTTTCAACTTATATCATGCTTCAGAGATATAAGCAAATCATAACTCTTGAATCAACAATGCAAATCATAAATCTAGTCATCTAGATTCAAATTAATAATGATAACTCAAGTTATAGAGCATAAATCATCAACTCATCTCCTGGCCAAAATACAGATTATCAACAAATAACTTACACAAGTTCAATCAACTCACATATCATCTATGGACCAAGAAATCAATCATTAAAGTAATTTAACAAATATGAAACTCATGGATAAGTCCAATATTGACAGCAAAATAATGCAGATTCATATTCAAATGATCGCCATCACTCCATAAAAATAATGCTCACCATCTAGCTTTAAAATGCTCATCTTTCGCTTTGACTTATCCAATCATCCGCAGAAATACAAAGTATTATGTTTCCAACAACAGACAAACACTAGACGTTCACACTATTTCAAGGCTCTATACTTTGTGACAGTTACTGCTGCGGGGCAGTTCTGATGAATAAGAGCTTGCATGCTCCTACTTGCTATGAACACATTGACTACAATACTAAATTTTCTAGTTGTAGCTGAACACTCTAATCAAATTGACAGGCACAAGATGCAAGCTCATATCCATCAATGTTGATTAAACACTGTCAGTTAATGCCAAAATGAGAGTTGTCAGGATGACAACACCTCCACTAGTCAAGATGACAGCTTGTTCACACAATTTCACATAACAAGGAATGCACCTCAGCAAATTATTTGATGCCTCAACCATTCAAACAGAATAGTTATGAGATCAATCAACCAGCAAATATTAATTAACCCAAATGACATACCTAACCATTCATACAAATTGTTCTTGGTCTTCAAAGCAATTTTCAATTCGTCTCCATGTGAATTGGATGATAACTAGACTTTTAAGTTTTAGGGAAAATGCAAGAATCAAGCAACAAATCATCGAACCCCCGGGCTATGGTGCAGCGGAAGGGTGACTAGTTGTCATCCCAGGCATCAGTGGTTCGATCCCCAGCTACGGCGTATTTTCATAGAATTTTTCCTCCAAATGGGGTGCGAACCTGGGACGCTGGGCTTCTGGACTGCCAGCCGCAAGCGCTTCCCGATTTACCCTGGCGGCCGGTGGGAAAACTTCCGTGGGCCAGGCCGGTTGCCCGAGGTTTGACGTTACCTAACCTCGTTAATCATTTTTTAGAAATAGGATGATGATACTTTACCATAAACTTATTGATAACTCCTTTTCTTCTAAACTCTTCATCTTGCCTTTGAAACTCTTTTGTATTCTTGGGATTGCTCTCATAAGTTAGCCAATTAGGAAATGTTGCTTCAAATGAAATCAATCCGGTGCCCATCGGAAATCTCATCAAGAAGTATATCATCAAATTCCTCGATAGAGATTTACAACACTAGGAAAAGTAGGGTTAAGTTTGCTAGTGTTGAAAAAAACATTAACTCACATCCATAGTTTAAAATCTCGTGCCATTTCACTCGATACGAGCAAAATATTTTGTTCTGCCAGCGGACCGGCGCGGTGCAGCGTGCCCAGGCCCCGTGGACGCATTTCTTTGGCCCGACGAGGCCTTTGGAGGCATTGCGCTGCTTGGAGGCCGCTTGAACCGGTGGGGGCCGACTTTAACTTAGGTTTAATTAAATAACTTGGGTTAATAATTTTAATCAATTTCTAGCTATGGTTAGAATAATTTAGATAAGCTTAATTAAAGTTTAATAAAATTATCCTATTAATTATATATATAATATATATATTGTATTTTTAAATATTTACATTAAAATTTTTATTTTTTGTTAATA
Source organism: Boesenbergia rotunda (assembly GCA_024364735.1). Classification (NCBI taxonomy): domain Eukaryota; kingdom Viridiplantae; phylum Streptophyta; class Magnoliopsida; order Zingiberales; family Zingiberaceae; genus Boesenbergia; species Boesenbergia rotunda. The sequence goes on along the minus strand of JAGFNQ010000813.1, from coordinate 248,154 downwards.
TATGTTATATTTAAAAAATATCGAAATTATGTTGGCACGATATGATATGGTACTGAACTTGTATCGTTCAAGTTCGGGACAAAAACTCCGGCACAGGCAGAGCGGGTCCTTATTGTCTAAAGACCCTCGGTGAAATTATAAATTATGCCCTAATTTTATCTTCTAAATATTTATTTTTATTAATTTTATTCATCGAATACATTTCCAATCATATATCAAGACACAATAATTTAGAACTATGCAAATAATTATATCCTTGCTTCGACAATCATTTATGGAATCAAAATGCTGACAGTTTACAAGAAGGATAAGGCATATACATACCAAGGTTTAAAATCTCGACCAGTGCCGAGGTTTCGGTCCCATACCGGAACGATACGGTTTCGGTATCGTATCGTGCCATGCCGGTACGGTTTCGGTAATTTTTTATTTATATATACTAATTATGAGATAAATAAGTTTATTGTGTATAATTTAAAAATAAATCATATATTAATTTTATATAAGTTTTCAACTATTGAATAACTTAATATCGTTATAAAAATTAAATATAATTTTTTAAAAAAAATTAATCTATCAATAACTCGAATAAAACCTTACTAAGTTACTAATACCAAAACTTTATATGTTCTGGAGCAAAAATGCTAAAAGTAAAAAGTTTAATATCGTAATATTTATGAATCCAAATTTCAAATTTATTCTAAGATAAAAAATATTATCTTTAATGAATTTATAAATTAACATAAAATGCTACTTTACATATAATAATTATATAAATTATTTATTTATTCATTTAATTAATTATTAATTTAAATAATATATATTTAAAATGATAAAAATATCAGAATATTAATTAAATAATAAAACAGTAAATATATAAAATAATAAAAAATATATCAAAATATAAATATGATTTTTTTAGAAATTTTTTTAGGTTTTTTAGATTTTTAATTTTTTTAAGAATTTTTAAATAATATTTGAAACATTAAAAATAATTTTCAAAAAATTAATTAATAAAATTTATTTAATTTTAAATATATTTTAAAATATTTTATTAAGATAAATATTTATGTGAGGAAATGTTTTATAAACATTTCCTCACATAAATCGCGAGCCCTAGCCGCGAAGCGCGGGCGAGAACAGGCGATGCGCGGGGAGGCAGAGGCTGTGTGTGCCCGTCAACTCGTCCGGCGGAGCTTCCAGCGGCGTCGGAGGAGTCCGACGGAGCTTCCGGTGGCGCCGGAGGAGTTCGGCGACTCTTCCGGCGGCGTCGGAGGAGTCGCGACACCCCCGGCGGCACCTGCGACGCGACGACGGGCCACGCGGCGTTTCTTCCTCGCGTTGGCGTTTCTTCCTCCGGTGCTTGCCGCCTCCGCCCATCGCCGCGTGACGCGAATCGCCCATGCCGCCCGTGCCGGTTTCGGATCTCCAGCGGAACGGTAAGAATCGCCCCGTGCCGGACGGCACAGAACGATACTTTAAACCATGATACATACATATATAAATCTTCTAAATGCTGATAGTAACAAGCACGTTCCAGCTCTTCCCTCCGTCTAAATGTTGATGTTTGTCATCAGCTAGTAAGGCAGGGAAATTCAGATTATGGAGCATATGAAGGCTTGTTTACTTATTTCTAATTTCATATCATGCTTATGTAAATAAGAATCTCACCTTCTAGCTTCCTCATTTTGAAGTTTAGCATCATATTCCTTGCATGGGGGGTATTTCGGTAGACTTGAAGGATCATAGGGAAAAGACTTTGTACTGAAGAACTGAAAAGAGAACCAACTAAATGTCAGCTCTAAGAGATTAGGATTTCAAAGAACTGGGAATTAGGAATTATCAGAACACTGTTAATTGCTATTATGGACCTAACAAATTTGAAAGAAATATGAGTTATAAACAAAGTAAAAAAGAAGTTAAAACGTTTCAGAATCAACACTAATTCTATGGTGAAATGCCATTGATTATGCATGACCCTCCTATAGAAGATCCATAATTTAATATGCTTAATTAAACCAGAACGGGATTAGCCCAATAGACAATGCCACTCAACAAATTCACCCGTTAGGAGTTCTACAATTCCGTTTCAGTTTCAGCAACAAGTGAATTCATTGTTAAAACAATACATGAATCATCCAAATGCTATACAAGGAAAAAAAACAGCATTCATCAACTGTCAGTGAAAAACAATATTTAAGGAATACCAAATGACAGTGTAAAATAAAGAAAAAAAGTAGAATGCTAGGGTAAAAAACCTACAAGAGCAAGTAAAAATACACAATGATGAACAAAAAAAAAAAGTAGAAAGAAGAACTTGAAAACAATAATCATACTTCACTCTCGAGGGCATAAGCTGCAGTTCCACGGTCTGCTGGATCTATTGAAAGTAGATGATCGAGAAGATCTAAAGCAACAGAGGGGAAATCTTTAAAAGTCTCCCTGACACGCCATGGGTATGGTTGTTGGGGCTTAAAAGAGGTAGCATGAGGTAACTTTGAGCTGCTCCAGTACTCCTCAGAAGGTGAGCCACACAATTTGAATATCTTGTGCAATTGATCCACCTATAGATCAAGAATAACCAATGTTTTGATCCACAAGTAATCAAATTGTAGCTATCAAAAGCTTAAAAAACATAACCTTCTAAACATAACCTTCTTTAAATTTGAACTCATTCAGAAAGTACAAGTAGATGAGAAATGTTTGTGTACCATACCGCAGTCAAATAATACTAATAGGAGACTGAAGTCACTGTGGGGAAGGACTTGATAGGCCAAAGTTGTCGTCCTTTGCCAGGCCTATCTGAATCGATGTAAAAAGCACAGAGGATGAAAAAAAACACTTACAAAATTTCAAATGAGAATGAAAACAGAGAATATAGTTAAATTGCCAACTATAATATACCTCAAAAAAGCACAGAGATAACTCATTTAAAATGCCTTCGTGATGCACTTTTAAAGGCAAAATCATCAATAATAGCATCATAGTCAATGTTTTCCAAAATTTTCTTTTCAATGCATAAAATTGCTAATCCATTTAGCCTATCTTGAGTCATTGTGGTTCATAAATAAGATTTTATTAATTTTAATTTTGAAAAACTTCTTTCAGCAGATGCTACTGTCACAGGTATTGTCAATAATATCCTATAAGCAATCATCACGTTTGGAAATATATCCATTGTTTTTAAAAACTCTAATATTTGAATGGAAGACCATTTTTTATTTGCTTCGTAAGATTCACTTGGTAACATTACTTGCAAAACTTGTAGTTCTGAATACATATATTTTGCATCAATATAATAAGTATCACCATTTTTTAAAGTGTTTTCAAGATTCACACAAGAACTCATCAATTCATCATCATCCAATGAAACTAATTTTGTAACATCATATAAGAACCCAAATATAGATTCAAAATATTGCAACTGTTCAAACCTACTCTTCAATTGCCCAAGAGCAATATTAACCACTAAGATAAAATAATCTATTCGAAAAGATTCTTCCGGTGATTGATTTTCCCTTTCAGCGTTAGCAATCTCATCAAAATGTCTTTTTCTATAAATTTTACGTTTTGTAGGAAATACAGGCTCAATTTCCATATCAAGTGCTATTTTTCTCGCATCAACCATAGCAGAAGCAAAACCATTTTCTCTATATTTTTCAAAAAAGGAAACAAGACCAGATAATTGTTTTATAGCAACATCAAGAGGCATATTCTCTGATTGTAATTTTTTGCTAACTAAGTTAATTTTATGCAAAATATCATGCCAAATAACAAGGCTTAATATAAATTCAAAACTTGAAAGTTCACCAGATGCTAAAGTTTCAGCATCTCTACTTAATTTGCTATCTTCACTTATTTCTGCTAATTTGAACAAAGCTTCTCTGATTTGGGAAGCTTGAGATAGTATTGCTTTGACTGTTTCAATATGACTTTCTCATCTTGTAGTTGACAATGATTTTAAAGTTAATCCATAAATATAGTCAAGCAAAACATTCCATCTTTTTGTTGAATTAGAGAACACGGTGTACATACATTGACATGCTCCAAAAAATGATTTTGCTTTAACACAAGAATTTACCATGTCACAAACAACTAAGTTAAGAGAATGAGAACCACATGACATGTAAAATGCTCTAGGATTAATGTCAAGCAATCTCTTTTGCACACCTTGATTTTTGTCTTTCATATTAGATCCATTATCATAACCTTGCCCTCTCACATTATCAATATCAAGTTCTAAAGATCGTAAAACAACTTGTAATTCATTAAAAAGGCCTAAACCAGTTGTATCTTCTACATTTATAAATTCTAAGAAGTACTCTTCTATTTTAATTGGAGTCTCTGAAACATCTACACATCTTAATATAAGAGTCATTTGTTCTTTGTGGCTTGCATCCGGTGTACAATCAAGAATTATTGAAAAATATTTTGCCTCTTTTACTTTTCTAATTATTGCATTCTTGACTTTGGAGGCTAGAATAGATATTAATTCATTTTGAATTTTATGACTAAGATAGTGATAATGAATCTTTTTATGTTGAATGAGTCGAAAATGCTTTTGCATTATTGGATCAAAATCTGCAATCATTTCAAGTAGACCCAAAAAATTACCATTACCATCTTCATAAATTTTGTCATGTGTACCCCGAAATGCCAAATTATGTATAGCTAGACATTTGACAACAACAACTATTCTTAGCATAACATGTTTCCAATGTTTTGTGTCCTTTTTAATTTGTTCTTGTATTTCCTTATCAATTGTCAATGTTTTCTTTAATCTCACTTGTAGTTCAACAAAAACTCTCAAATTAGTGAGGTGTTCAACACTATTTTCATGTTGTTTAAGTTTGTCACATAAATGTTTCCAATCATTAACTCCTCTTGCTAAATTACTTTTGGTGTGCATTACTTTAAACAACTTACAACAAATACAAAATACTTTGTCTAACTCTTTCGAGTACACTAACCATTTTTGATCACGAGTCTCACCATTTGGTAACATTTGAACATAATAAGTATGAGCAAAGTGTCGAGATTCTTTATCTAAAGGAAACTCGAGAATATCTTCTCTTTTAGGACCTCTTTCCACAAGTAAATCTCTCGTATTTGTATCAAGATTATCCCAAACTCTTGGATCAAATATGTTCAAATCCTATCTAAGTGTTGAACATTGATATTGGTTTGTAAGCTCATCATTACAACAATTATCAATATCTTTAGTTTTATGAATTTCAGTTTCATCCAAATCTTTAAAATCTGTATTATCTTTATTTTCATTTTCTATAAATTTTTCATTCTTATCACTTTCGTTTCTCACATATTCTTCATTTTCATCATTCTTATTTTCAACAAAATCTACATTTGCATTTGATTCATTAGTTAAAATTTGAACTAAGCTTTCCGTTGTGTTATGAGATTCTTTACTAAAATATTTATTCAATGAACCTCTTAAACTTTGAGCTATCTCCTCTTCTTTTTTCTTTTTTTGTCCTTTTTGATATCCAGACAGTTGTTTCATGATGATAGATAATTATGAACAATAGGCAATAAACAAAGAACAATAAAACCTGATATGAAGAATTTTTCTTTGATTTGAAATCCACTTATATAAGACCTTACACAGATATCCTGCAAGTTTGTAAAAAATACAACAATTCAATTGTGTTTTAGAGCAAACCAATAAAAAAGTTCTTGTATCTCACAAAAAAAATCATAAGATGAGAAAAAAAAGCATACATGAGAAATCCCCAAAAGCGGATTAGCGTACTGAAAACCATATAAAATATCAAAATAAAAATTAGCAAAACTTAGTTTTCAGTCGATAAAATTAATCAGCTCCAGTATTGATCTTAAGCATACTCTTGCATACTTCAACACCTTTCCTAGATAAAATCTTGATGAAATTTGAAGCCAAACATACCCAAAAAATATTTTCACTTGGTTTTTCTAAGATGAATACCCAGTTAGTCACAACTATTTGGGATGCAACATGGACTTTATCCCTTGCACGTACCTAATGCTCTATGTACTTTGGCAAGTGGCAACTATATACAGAACCCAAACATAGAAATCCATCTATGATGCGACACAATCTGATTCCTTCCAGAAATGTTTTAGTGGTTGAAACATAAAGGCCTTAACCAAATAGTTTTGGCCTATAGCTAAAGATCTCAGCACAACATGGTTGGTAAACTGCTTATGTTCAGCAAAATTTTGAATATGGTCTCATAGTTCTTTGTATGTCTATCTAGAAGTAAAATTGTAAAAGAACATCAAATGATTATTGGAGAAAAAGTTGAAACTACATGTAATTATGAACAATAGGCAACAAGAACACCAAAAAAAACTCCAGATCTGATGAACAACAGATGCAACCTTTGAATCCCCAAAACCGGATTAGCGTACTGAAAAAATAACAGATCTGAAGCACTTACGTTGGAAATCCGTTGGTTTGTTCCCCTTTTTGCAGGAAGACTGCCGCAGTGCTGCTCAAGACAATCGGCGTCGGTGAGGGACTTCGGCGAGGAAGCCGAGGAGAATCAGAGGTCAGAGGGCGAGAGGCAGCGCACGCTAGGGTTTTCAACGAGATGAGAGTCGAGAGCGTTGGGGAATTCGGCGGAAACAGAGAAAATTTATTAGAGAGGGATTCGGATCGTCGGCGTTTGAGAGATTAGAGAGAGAGAGTCAGAGAGATCGGCGGCGTTTGGGGGATTAGAATTAGAGAGACAGAGATCGACGGCGTTTGAGGCGGCGTTTGAGGGATTAGAGGGCAATTGAGGGATTAGAGAGAGAGACAGAGAGATCGGCGTTTGAGGGATTAGGGAGAGATAAAACCTATATATATATATATTGGGCCCCTAATAATTTTGGGCCCTGGGCAGGTGCCCTGGTTGCCCAGGGCCGGCTCTGGGCACAGGTCGAGATTTTAAACCATGCGCACGTCTCAAATATCTCAATATTCGTAGGACATTACCTCTTGCTAATGAAGCAACAGGTCTTCTTTCTCAAGCCACCTTGGTAGTGCTACTGTTTCATAGATCAAGAAGTGGAGCTTTGTTGGTGGTTTTGCCAGTAGTTCAGTGTTTCAAAGCTATGTTGATGCTCTTCAGAACAGTTTGGTATTGGCTATTCCATGCAATATAGATTGCAGATTTTGAAATATGCACTTGTCCAAAACTGCACATTTTGTACTCCAATTTTTTTCTCTCATATTGTCTCTGATGCTGAGAAATAGTAAGCCTTCTTTCAGGTCTCAAATTAATCTGTTGTAATAAGTTTAATTGTAGTTAAGTGGAGATTTGATTTGAGTTGTTCTTGATTGAAGTTTAATCTACAATACTTTAGAATAATTTTCTGCTAATTGTAAGGTATTGTGTAAATTTCAGTGCCGCTTAATCTGTTTTCTTTATTTTGAATTCAGCTTTGCGAATGTATTGGATCTGCTGTGACTGCTATAGGTCACGAGGTGTTTATATTGATTCCATTATCTTTCAATGAACATAAATTTACAATTTCAAATATTTGGATGATACCTATACTAAAGAAAAATATGCGTGGAGCATCATTATATTTCTTCGTGGAGCACATATTCCCACTTGTTAAATGTGTGCAACAAGTTTGTGCTGAAGGTATTTACTAAACCTATACTAATTAACTCCAATACTTACACTTGGCAATTGTTTTACCTTGGCCTCTGTTTTTATTCTTTAGTCACCAGTGCAAGATTACAACAGAGGCTCAGAACATATGTACGCCAATTGTGGGATTTGCTTCCTGCTTTTTGTCACTATCCAACTGATACTTTTGAAGCCTTTGATTCCCTTGCCAAGATATTGCTAGATCTTATAAAAAATGATTCCTCTTTGCATGAAGCCATATCAATAAGCTTGCAGGTACTGTTATTATCGTTGTAGTTTGATTGCTTGACCTTGTAGCTAATTACTGCCTTACCTTCGCTGTTGTGCTAATGCAGATACTTGTGATGGAGAATTTAAGTGTTCTTCGGGCAAATCAAGACGTGAATCAGAATGCCATGGTGGATAGTCTTGCATTGGAAAGTTCCTACAAGTCACAAAGCTTGACTATTGAGTATACAAAGGAAACTGCATCAAAAAACATAGAGGCTTTGACATCCAATTCTATGGTTTTGATTCAGACTCTTGCAGATGTTTTCTTTGGTGCTCCTCCTGAAAAGCACGCTGTTCTGAAGGTGTTCAATCCATCTTAACAATACTTTTGTTTTTGGTTTCACAGTTTTTGCCAGGAAGGCACAATGTTTCATTTATACAGGGATGGCATTTTAAATTCTGTGATCTAATTACTTCTGGCGTCTTCAAGTTTGACAGTCCTTTTTTGTTCTCATTTGTCATTTAATTTTGTGGGAGAAAGAAAATGATAACGGTTTTGTTGTTAGTGTAAAGGAGATGGGTAGGCTAGAGGAGGTAGATGGTAACATGTTCCTAAGTGGCCTGTGAGAACTAAAAATCTTGTGTGAGAAGCTTATTTATCTATATGACTGAGGGATGGCAAGAAAATTTTGCTGTCAGAAAAGAAAATTATCCTCACATTTACTTGTAACTTTATATTTGTTTCATCAATACAAATCTGTAGTTCTTCTATTTTTTTTCCTTCAAGTTTTGCGTTTGACATTGAAATAGACTTTAAAATATGTTGCATGAGTTATATGCTCCTTCAGCAGCCGTATGCATTTGTTTCACGTTTTTATAGAGTTATATGCACTGAGTTAGCCTGGTTTTTTATTTTTCAGGATGCGATAGAGTCATTGTCTTCACTTGTCAAGGGCGATGATCTTCATAAATTTTTCCTATCATTGTTGAAAAAGTTTGATCTATTTAATACATTAGAGGAATCTAATAAACTATCCGAGGATGACACTGAAAATGCTGGCAAAAAGGAAGAGAATAAGGAAACAAGTACAACAGAGAAAAACCATGAACGGTATATGTCTATATTTAATATATCAACAAATTTATCAAACATTTTATTTTCCTTTCCATTTCATTTTTCAAATTTATTTTCATGTTTTGTGAATGAGCATTGAACTTCTAACAACGAGATGTCATTGTTAACATGATTGAATGTCTATGGTAGGGATGATTATGTTTGTAACGAACAATCTAAGGTATGCCAATTCAATGATTATTGTGGTGTAACTTTGTTGTCTGTAGTAGCTGAGAACCACCAAATTGAACCATATTGTGCTGGACTTGAATTTATATTGGATTATGTAAAGGGCTTGAAGGTATGTGTGCCAACACAAATGCATGACAATCTCTTTGGCACTTTTATGTGCCATTAATCTCCAAGTGACACAGTTATGCTGTTGTTTACATAATACAAGAATCATATATATAGAATGGAAACACCAGTGCATCTACAACATACAAATCTGCCTTGAGAGTATACATATTGCATACTGAAAGTGGAAATGTAAATAAGTATCCGTATACTTTTCACACGGCCCAAAACCATTTTGAAATGCATATGTAAACTCCAATGACGAAGTAATATCATGTGTTGTACCAGGTAAATGACGGCATAGAAGTAAATCCATGTATCTATAAATTCTTAAAGCGTGTTGTATCCATAAAGCATGGTCTAGTACACCGATCAACTTTCAAAAATACAGAAACTCTTAAGCATTCTCCCCTCCTGCGATTATGGAGATAAGAGAAAGAAATCAACAAAAAATTGAGTAAGTGCTGCAAATATGATTATATCTATGTAAGAGAATATGACATTGAAAGCATCCAGAATGATTAGATAGACTACCAAAATGAGTGTTCCAACATATTATTGATCAATTAGTCATTGACAACCATAGAAGTCTTGCAATGCAGCCAGTGTTTTCTGGAGTTTCACTCGGGCATGAAAGTTTTAAGAAAAACTCAGTGTTCTAAAAATCGGCTTAGGCGGCCACCTAGGCGCCAGCTAGTTGCACCGAAAACATGCTAGTCGGCCAACCTAGGCGACCTTAGCACTTAGACGGGATTAGGCGGCCCTACGCGCCGATTAATCGGTCGAATCGTCTAGGCATTGCGGAAATAGTGCAGGGTTTTCATTATTTTTTTAGTTTGGGTTTTTAAATTTAAAGCCCAATTAAAAAAAACTAAAATGTAACCTTTTTTTTGTGTTGGACTTAAGTTTTATAAGTCCTAAACTTTGGTCCAACAAGAAAATCGATTTGTTGTCTTGCCTTAGCAGCTAGCACCAAATTTCATCTTCATCATATTGAGTAACCAAAGATGGAGAAATCAGAGCGATTGAAGAACAAGTTGTTGAAAATTATGGAGAAGAAGAAGTAAAATAAATTTGTGATATTTTATTAATTGTGTAATTTTGAACTTATTTTAAATTTGATGTTATTGTGTTGGAGTTATAGAATGTGATTTATTATGTAATTTATATTGATACCGTGGAATCCACCTAGCGGCGCTTTTTCCCCGCCTCGGCGGCCTAGGTGTTAGGCGCCGAACTAGCGCCTACGAATTTTAGAACTTTGGAAAAACTATATGTTATTTGTTAACGAGGCTAACAATTTATTTCTACAATTTTTATTGTGCAACTACTAATTTGGAAAGCATTGTTATTACCAATAAACCTGTTTTTGTTGCAGGTGTTTGGTAGTTAAACTTGTGTCCTCGTTCATTCAAGCCTCTGATAGGGATCTGGTTAACTTGATATTTGATTTTATCAAGTCATCAATATTGGTATAGTAAAGCAACTTGTCTATTTTGTGCGACAAACTAGTAACCTTCTGTGCATAGTGCAGTTTAAATTTATAAATTGCCTTTGTTCTCAGGCTACAGATACCACAAATAAAGCAGATGAACTTTTTGCTTTGAGAAAAATTATTGAGGTCAGCAGATATAGTGATGTCAATTGACATTCTTGCATAGGTCTCTCTTTCCTTATTTATCTGCTTGTTTCTCTTATCACGCAGAAGCATAATTGGTTTTGTGCTGCTCGGACTGATGATTTGATTCATCTACTCCACAGTTTAGAATTCCTTGGAGATTATAAGGCTGAAGCATATCGAATATCTTGTTTCCATTTATTATTGGTTCACATAATAAAAGTGAGAACTCCTCCAAGACCTTCTGGTTTTTTGTTTCAATTTGGTTTTTTCATTTAGTATTTAGTATTTTTTTGACTTATAAGCTTATCGTCTTTTGTTTTTAAATTCTTTTGCAGATGAATGTGGAGGAAAGTAATGCAAAAGCCTTTCTAATTTTGAATGATATCATACTCATCCTAAAGGTTGTTTACTGTCTTTGCCTCCATCACTGCCTGTTTGCCATTTTTTTATTTCTTGGCTTTAGAGGTTGACATATTTTTTTCCTCATTTTCATTAATATGGGGAAATGTGATCATGCTTGGTTGGTTTTGCCTTTGGGAATTGAATCACTCTCTACATTGTATTCCTTAACTTTTATCCTATGGAAAAGGCAATGTTTAATTCTGATATCATATTTTGTAGCATATGAAAAATGGTGTTTTAAAACTGTTACGATGAGGAACAGTGAGCTTTATTAACAAAATGGTGAAACAGTTGTGATACTGATGATTTCTCTTTAATATTTTTTTGTCACAAGATATAGTAGTTCATAAAATTTTTGTCTTGACCCAGCACTTGTTAATTGGAATTATTGATTTATCATATATTGTTAATTGGATGAGGTTTACACACTGGGTTTTTTTTCCATCTGTATATTGATTGTCATATGCCCCATCAGTTACAAGCAATTCAAACAGATTCAAAACATTTCATGACTTCTAGATGAAATTTTTTCCGCTGCAGGAAGTACTATTTACATAAAGCTAGAGTATGATAGATAGGAATATTGAGGGTATATTCTCCAATAATTAGGAGACTCAATAGAGGGTACAGTGCCAGGAAATTACTAAGGTCTTCGAAGGCGTTCAAAGAAGATAGGTAGATGCTGGTAATACTTTGTTCAATTAGAACAAATATAGGTAGGAAGAATAGAGGGAGTTCAAAGAAAGATTTCAGTTAATGCAATAAGAAGCAATTTATGTGGCTTGTTAATACTGAAGGTCTTAGATAGCTCTAATCTCTATTAATGAAAATCATCCATTTAAGCTAACATCATATAGTGTGAAATATGACTGCTTGTTGTTGTCTAATGCTATGGTTTTTTTTTTAAAAAGAAAAAAATACATTGTGCTATTAGTTATTAGTATAATTGTTTTTAGTTCTGGGCTCATTGATTTTCATGTGTTATGCAGTCAAAGAAAGCATCCAGAAAACTAGCATATGATGTGTTGTTGGCAACTAGTAGTAGCCTGAAGGATTGCCATTCTGACAATTCACAATCAGATCTTAGGCGGCTATTTGTCATGGTAAGGTGCAAACAATAGGTATTCTGTTCTAATAATGCTTACATCCAAGATCACTAATGTCTTTTATGTTCATTTTGCATGATTGTATAGATCTTAAATAATCCATTATTTCCGGTCAATCTAAATTGTTTGGTTGCCAACTTCTATAAGAATTTTCCTCAGTGGTTCTAGACATAAGATCAGCCCACTATAATGACATAATTTAGACCAGTTGAAAAACCTTGCAAAAGCTCATATTCTTTTACTCGCTGCCTTTTTATCCAAGATCACACTTGCATTTTTTTTAACTATCTTTATTTTGTATCTTAACTTTTTAAAGACTTCTTTATGATAAATCATTATAAAGGTGCATTTCTATACTATAATCTGATTAGGTGGAGCATGTTTTGATATCGTAACAAACTGAACAATAATACATCATGTACCATCTAGAAGTCTTTGTGGTGCATGTAGATTCTGGTCCAGCGTGCAAAATGGAATATGTCATTTAAGGGTTAATATTTTATTTTTTTTCCAAGTTTCAAAGCACTTTAGATGGACTGCTTAATTGCATTTCACCATATGGGTCCCATTTGGATCTTTTGCCCTTGGATCATAAGCCAGGCTGTTTGCTATAGAATGAATCGAGGATTGTATCTGTTGTTTCTCTTTACTGAACTCTTGCAATTTCACAAGCATTCTAATTCGATCTAGGATCTCCACCATCTAATTATCCGTTTTGAATTACCCATGTGCCACTCCTTAAATTGTCCATGCATGCAAAAAACAAAAAACAAAAAAAAAAGATTATAAGGTAACAGTAGTCAATCTAGAAAAATTATGTTTATATTTGAGCTTATCAGAAATTGAATGGTCACAGGGAAATTGTATCAAACTCTATTAAGATCTTGTCTTCTTATTGCATGCTTAGTGACATATAAGAGTAATGTCTCGTTAATTTAATTTTTTACATGGTTTATTTAACTATGCCTGATAAAATTGTTCTCAGGTAATGGGCTATCTCTCTAGTGAATCTACCCACATCATGAGTGGTGCAGTATCTGCTCTTTCATTGCTAATATACAACGATGCTGAATTTTGTCTGTCTGTGCCGAACCTGATACCTTCTGTTCTGTTCTTGCTTCAAAGCAAATCAAATGAAGTTATTAAAGTAAGTATTTAGCTTCTTGGTCCCTTGTTTGCTAAGTGTTTTTGATCTCTGCTTCAATGCATGACCTATACAGGCAGCGTTAGGCTTTGTCAAAGTGTTGGTTTCGTCCGTGAAATTAGAGAACCTTATTAATTTAGTTCCTGATATCCTGAAAGGAATATTGCCATGGTCAGAAATTACCAAATATCATTTCAGATCAAAGGTATGTTTTATTTTACATATTAAATTTCTTTTCTCCTTTGGTGTTCTCTGGGTGATACAGATTCAGCGTCTCTTCAATGATCACAGGTTGTAGTTATACTTGACATTCTCATCAGAAAGTGTGGTCTTGAGGCAGTTGATCGTAACTCACCCAAAAAATATAAGGTTTTCTTGAAATCCATTCGTCAGGTAAGTTTGCTTGCATATTCATATCTAGGAAGTCATAATTGTTTTTCAGCTCTATAATCCTAGCATGGTGACAATGAATTTTTTAGTATAATTTTGAAAAGGTTCATGGATAAATTGATAAGACCAGATAGTGTTTCCTTTGTCCGGGCTTAGTGCGATCCTCTACCTTTTTCATTTGTGCTTTGGCAGTTATGATAAAAAAAAAAAGAGAATTTAGGTTGGGAGTAACGTGGAAGGTATTTGGTAGAGAGAACATATTGAACATCACTAGCGATATCACCTATCATATAGCTCAACGGACGGACAAGATTTATAGATGGTCGACTTGGGTTGGCTACCATAGATGATTTATAACATGAAATGGGACCATCTGTATTCAATATCATTACTGCATGAAGTGTTAATTGTTTGTGAAACTTAATCTAAAGCTTACTATAGGGGTAATGACTAAATATATCCAAGTAGACTGTTCAAAGTTGTGCGCATCATCTCATTTTGCGTGTAATTACAGGCCCGCAACATAAAGAAACGTAGCGGTTCAGCTAAAGATGAAGCAAAATCTAATTCGACAGTTCTTGCCTCCAAACGGTTTGAACTTTCTTTACCTTAAGAATCTCTTGATTTTCTTTACTCGATCGTACTTGCTCATGGTGTGTTGATTTTATTCAGAGGAAAGAAAAGGACTCGTAATGAAATAGAAGAGAAGGGTCCAGGGTTAGGTAGCAAGAGTGAAAGAGGAAGGGAAAAGAAACAAAGGACTAATAATGCTTACATTGCAAACAGGGCTCAGAAGCCTGTAGATAGAAGTAGACATCGATATACTCCTGACCGCACGGCAATGGGCAAGAACAGGAGGATCGGTAAGAAAATTTTGAATCAGAAAACGCAGGAAGTTGATAGAGTACAGGCCAAAAGAAAATCACAAATACGAAGAGCAGGATAATGTTGCAGAGGTAGTAGCTCCTGTTAGTGTACATGGATGCAAAGGACGAATTGAACCAAACACAAGGGTGAGTTAGATTTCTCAATCGAATGGGTTAGACTATGGATGAAATGTCAAGTGCTTTTGGTCTAGTTCACTGAAACTATGTTTTGTCGCATTGTTCATGTCGGTACAAGTTTATCGTTCCAGGATCCACACCGTATCCATCTCCGAAAAACCAGAAGCATGCCAAATCTGTAACGGAAGCAAGGATTATAGTGTTTTGCCTACCAGATGTATAAGCTGAATTTAGTTTATTTATTCTGTTTATGTATTTCTGTATTTTTGCCAGCTTTTTGATCCAATTAATGCTTGTTATGGCTGATAATGTGTTTGATTTCTACGTTTTAAACTCTCTGGTTTCTGTTCTCATTCGGACCTTAATGTTTTCTAATTATATTTTATTAATTATAAAATATTGCTCGATTCCCAATTTAATTTATGACAAAGTAGCAGAATATTATTATTTGAGTGTTTTTTTTTTATATAATCATTTTGGTATAGTTTCTACATGCGTCCCAGTTGCTGAAGAGAATAACATTACTAGTCTCAAGTTTTAATTTCGGTAGCCAAACGATCCTCCTTTGCTTCCGGTTTCAAAATGTGACTTGAATGGCAACGAGTTCTAGACCTGTTGTAGCATCAAGCCAAAATAAGTTGCAAACGTTTTGATGACTAACAAATTAAAACCATTCAACGAAAAAATGGAGCACCAGTCACCTTCCATCCTTTTTTTCAAAACACTCGAGCTGCATTTTGGCACAACCAACAACGGTACTCGAACATATAACATAGGCCTTGAGAACGATAATCATCTAAAGGCTCACTTCATTTTAAGCAATACCCATAAAGGCTCGGTGTAGGTCGTCTGAGTTATTCTGTAGTGCTAGCCACGAAGTTGTTTGATGTGTCAATCGTGAGATGAGTTTCTACACTGCGGCAGGTTTGTAATCCAGCGCTACTCTTATGTTGAGCCGAATAGAAGGCCCCATTGATGAACAAATATGCATGCATACTCTTCCAGTATACTCTTGCACCAGAGGTCTTGTTTGTTTCTATTTTTTCAATAATTTCTTTTTTTCTAGCTTTTCTCCGTGTCTTGGAAGAAGTAGAAGCATCTGTTTCAGGTTTCAGAATGCTAAGCTGACCACCCTCCTTGCTATCAGTCGTTGCTTTGATCTCATTGCAGTGGTTTATGAACTTGCGCAGTTACTGTTACATCAGAAATATTAAATCATAAGCTCTGCATCTTCAATAAGGAGTTTAAGCACTAAAAACCTTGAGAACAAGTAAAATTCTAGTCCTAGATCTCGAGCGACCGGAGAGCTTTACATCTTGATACTTTTACTTGTAGAAGTATGTGTTCTTGGATAGCATAGAATGGAATCAGTTGGAGAGATTTACACCTCACAAGATTGTGGTGATCGAGTTCATTTCCGAACAAAAAGAAACAAAGACGAGCATTATCAGTTACCATCACAACTTCAGAAAGGTTAAGGATGCAGAAGGAGATGAAGGATGAAATATCCTCCAAACAATGGGAGCGGAGGAGATGGAGATGAACCTAGCTGGGCCAAATTTGATTTTTTTTTATCTCAGTAAAAAACTTCGAACTAAAGACAAGGATTGAATGACAATCCAATAAATGAGACCTATATTATTTTCTCATTTATGACATATTATAAGATAATTTGAAACAACAAAATATATAAGATACCAAAAATAATACATACACTATGGCAATATTTGCACGTATCACATTCTTAATATATTCGAACAGAAACTAAAGAGACAGAAAACGGTGGAGCCATAGACAAGTTTATAAACAATTTTGTTCTTCAACTATTCATGAGCTTTGTCTATGATCATTATGATACAAGCTCGCAAATGTTTAAGCTTGATTATTTTATATTTGTATAGTGAATGAACGTAAACAAGCACTTATCTAGTTAAATATCAAGTTAGTCCCAAAGACTTTGATCATTTACAGATCTAGTTGTGCCAAACAGTCTTCTTAACCTTAAAAAACTCCTCTTACACAAGACAAGAAAAATATGCGTTCTAAAGCTTAATGTGCCTACTCAACGTGAAATTATAGCTGGTAGCCTGATCATGCATATTTGACCATAAAATACACCATAAAATACCTGTTTTCGAGCCCTTGGTCATGTTGCCTACTGGTCGCAGCATTGAATGCTTCTAAAACTATTAAAATTTAGTTCCTTTCTAATGGTTGAATCAGTCTAGAGAGGAGCACTTGTTCAAGAGCACTGCTTGCAGCTCGCTTGTCTCATAAGACATATTACTCTTATTCCTACAGGAGCACATTGGTTGGTCTCAACAATAAGGAGACGTGTATACAAAAGCATTCCATGTTCAGCTAGAAGCCTCAAATACCTAGAGATAACATATTCCAGCACAGAAGGTATATTGCCTTTGACTGTACAATTCAAGGTAACAAAAGGTATATTTTCTGATCGCACAGAAGAGAAAATGGGGGAGCTTCAATCTTCATTGTTTTATCTTTTTGTTGTCATTCTATCTTTTTGTTTGGGTAATGGAAAAGGGTAACTGATGAGATCAGTAATCCATCAACAAGGAAACTCTTTGAAATTTATGGTGGCTGAAACCTTTATTAGGGTTCTGGGAAGTTGTTTACTGGAAACCTTGAGACCTAATCAACAAACTGACACCCTGTTTGGAAAGGGGTGGAATTGAATTCCTTCAGGAATTGAAATTCAATTCCACCGTTTAAAACACATTTGCAGCCAGGAATTGATAAGGAATTGGAATTCAATTCCTTTCAAATCCTTCAAAACTGATTTGTGAACACCCTGTTTGGAAACATTTTAAGTAAAGGGATTGAATTGAATTCCATCCGGAATTGAATTCAATTCAATTCTCATGTTTGGAATGAATTAGTAATACAGAATGAATTGATTCCTTGATTGGAATCATCAGAATGAATTCAATGTATATTTTACCATTTTATCCTACAATAAATTAATATTTACTAAATCTAATTTTAAGGTACTACAATACCTACAAAAGTAGAGAAATTATAACAGTGCACTTATATAGAACCACAATACCCACAAAAGAAAAAGAAACATCATGGCACATTAGCAATAAGGTACTTCGGAGAGCATTTCTCCTCCATAACTTTCGTCTCCGTAGCTGTCCCATACTCATCTGTTCCACACATATATATAGTGTTGTACCCCCTGAGCCGGCAGTATCTGGCAAATACATCTGCGCTCAAAACGCTTTCATCGAATAGAAAAAATCAGTCAACTTTCTATCTTCAATCCATAAGAAGGAAGAAAGTTAGATTATATGAAGCAGGTTACATCCGATGATGTTGCCGAGGTGTGGAATGTTGTTAACGTAAGGCAAGGCATTGGTGATGAGGATGCTCCGGCGTCCTAGAACAGGGAGCTTGGGAGTCTTCTTATCACAGGACGCCATGGAGCGCTTCGATCTGGAGCGAGATTTGGATCAAGTAAGTTGCAGCCACAGGGAGCTTCGATGAAGATCGACTTATCTTGCATTTGTGCGCGTGGTCTTGCTCTACCACGAGGGCGATTAGTAAGAGGAATTCCCTTCACAAATCACAGACCTCTTTAGGTCGGATTTATTTTGAAGAGAATTGAATTCCAATTCCTTATCAATTCTTTCTTGAAAATGTATACCAAAGGATGGAATTGAATTCCAATTCCCGAAAGAATTCAATTCCACCCCTTTCCAAACAGTGTAGAAGGGAATTGTTCTGACAAATGAAAATTACTAAATAACCCTTATTTCTCACTCAGCGCCATTTTGAATGAAGGATAAATGATAAAAATTTAAGAATTGAATTCAATTCTTATAGATTTCAAATCAAGGAATTCAATTCAATTACATTATTTACTAATTCATTCCAAATATGAAATTCAATTTAATTCCTTTCTTTAAAAAGTTTTCAAACCGGGTGCGAAGGAGCAATATGTTTTGCAGAAACAAGAGATCCATGTTATCAGGTCAAGCAAAAAGGGGATTTTGCGATCAAATATCCTTGCAAGGTATGAAACAACCAAAACCGAAGCTAGAATAATAGGGAGAAAGAGGATAGCACTAACTCGGTCCGCTTCCATCTCCTCGGATATCTTGGAAGGCTTCAAGAACTTCTTCCCTGGACCATGGCGAGGCCAAGTTAACTGTACGCAACAAGCACGCACGCAAGGAGAGGGATCAGAGGAAACCTTTCCGGATTTGAGCAGTCTTCCCATGGCGATTCGGAGGTATGGTTTTCCTCTTCTGCAAGCCCTTGAACAGATTTCCCTTCTGCGTCATCTCCCGCTCGCACAGATCGCCGACGGTTACTGCGGCGGCCGGCCGGCCGCCCGCTGCCTCCTAATTAAACCCTTAAATAGCACATCAGCCCAATTGCGGCCCGGCCCATCAAAAGCATCTATAAAAGGCCCGCTTGCTGATCGTGTCCGATTTCGCAGCTTCGCCTGGCGATCATGGAGACGGTCGATGACGTTGCGTCGGAAAGCGAAGGGACGTCGCCGTCAGTCCTTCCTAACGAGCGTCTTCTCGGTGTTTCTTCCTTCACGCACACCCCTTGCTATTGGTATGCTTCGATCCTCCATTTCTATTTCCTTTCTGGCTCAGTACACAGTCTACCTAATGTTTGAGGATCAAAAGTTTTGGGTTCGTTCGTGTTTTTATCCCCCTTGATGTAGGGTTTCGATGCCTGAATCATGCTTGTCAATCGTTGATTGAACGATTTTTCTATACATAAGCTCAGAACTGCTCAGTCGATGGTTGAACCTTGTTGTTTGGCTGTAGGTTTTGGCCATCAATGCAAATTTTTATTTTTGTTCGTTATATTGAAGTAACTAACGGAAGAGGGAGGCGAAGTTAGAAGAGTTGCATTCATTAGAGTCGAAGGTGTAGGGTAGATCGATACTAACAAAAACATTTATCAATGTATTAAAAGATGGTTCCATACTACTAATGATATTGCTCGCAGTGAGTTCAATAGAAGATAAAATTCGTATGGTCAACACTAATAGTTGGTAGCACACCTTTATGATGATGCTCGATTAGCCATAGAAGAAGCTACGAGTAATACAATTAACCAATAATTCCTTTAGCTTTAAGTCACAAACTTGAATATGGCTAGTGGCACTGATTGCTAGGGAATACTATTTTCTACAGTCACTATCTTGAAGTCCTCATTGCATTTTTGGCATTAGGGAGTTTGGAATATATTTTGGCATCTACTTTGTTTTCAGAAACTAGAGAAGCAATGAAGTTTCCAATCCTTTTGCACGTCAAAAGTCTTGTTGTTGTGTGTATAATAAATATCTAAGCTTCAATGGTTTTAATGATGGAAAAATGAGTTATATATTGTTTTTATGTTCTTGAATGTTTCTCCATCTTCTCTGGAAATCTCTATAAAAGGAAGATACTAAATGGTAGCATGTTATATAATTTAATAACACTATCCTGTCAAGTTTCTCTCTAGATACTAGAGGTGCTTATGTTGATCTTAATGTCTTTTCAACTTTCGGTATTAGAATGCCAAACGTCTTATCTAATGTTGTTTTAATAGTGAGGAGAATGTATATCTACTCTGTAAGAAACTTTGTAAGGTTGGGGTTGCTGATCCAGTAGGTGCTGATCTTTTTATTGTCTTCATATCCAATGAGAAGAAAATGGTACTCTTCTATGTTTTACTCTTTTAATTTATCATAGTTATTTATGTGCTCATAACACAATCATCTTACATAGTAAACACTTTTTGATTACATTGTGACTTGGTGAATCAGTATTTAGGTGCCCAAATAAGTTTTGTTTTGGCCCTTAATGCATCAGAAACTCTTGCTCCTAGTAATCTTTAAGATCCTTTTCTTGCAACCATGTCATGTGGGGTTTAGTTAATCTTGTAAAGGCTATAGCTGTTGTCAAATAAAGTTTGGTATCAAGTGTCATGATCAAAAAAAGAAAAAAAAAATTATGGTATTTTAGAGCTTTTACAAAATGAATTGTTAACATTAAAGAATCCTTTTTCTTGCCCTGAGAAATATAACTGTATTGCATAAGATTCTCTTGTACATTGCATCAACTTCTTTCAACAACAACAACAACAACAACCCAAATCTTATCCCACTAGATAGGGTCGGCTATATGGATCCTTCTACACTATTGGGTTCTATCCCCTATTATATTATCATCTACATTTAAATAAAATTTATCTTATTTTATTGTTGTCAACTAAGTCTTTTTTGGTCTTCTTCTTCCTTGTTTAATGTGCGTATTTATCATAGTTTCACATCGCCTAACAGGGACATTTATTGGTCGTCTAAGTACATATTCGTACCATCTCAAACGTGTATCTCGAAATTTTTCTTCAATAGATGCAACTCCGACTTTCTCTCTAATATTCTCAATCCTTATTTTGTCCATCCTTATATGTCCACACATCTACCTTAACATCCTCATCTCTGCAATTTTCATCTTTTGCTCATGCGCCCGAGTCATAGCCCAACATTCAGCACCATATAACATAGCAGGTCTAACTACCGTTTTGTAGAACTTCCCTTTAAGTTTTAGAGGTATTCTACAATCACATAAAACACCTGACACTAATCTCCATTTCAACCATCCTGTTTGTATTCTATAAAACACCTGACACTAATCTCCATTTCAACCATCATGTTTATATTCTATATAAGACATCTCTCTCAATCCCTTCATCACTTTGCAAAAATGATCTTAAATACTTAAAGTTCTCAGTTCTAGACAACTTATCATCTCCTATCTTCACAATTGTCTCATTGCGTCTAATATTGCTAAACATAAATTTTATATATTCTGTTTTTACTCTACTAAGCCTAAAACCTTTCACTTCTAGTGTTTCCCGCCAAGATTTTAGTTTAGCATTTACTCCTTTACATGTCCGATCCATCACAACGATATCATCTGCAAACAACATGCACCATGATATTGTATTTTGAATATGTCCAGTGAGTTCTGTTGAGGCAATCGACCCAAGAATGATCGGGAAGATCATAGTTTTGATGTGTGTGCCAATAAGTTTAAGGTTAGGGTGTTATGTTGTATTTGATATGTGTGATTGAGTTTGCAGGACTTGGAGAATCACACATGGAGAACATATCCGAGGGACGAGAGCCGAGGGAGGTGGACTCCAAGGGCAAGCCGGGAAGTGGACTTCAAGGGCACACGTGAAGGGTGGCATGGAGGCAAGCCAAGGGAAGGCTTGTGTGCTTATCCGAGGGACGATAGCCAGAGGAAGAAGACTTCAAGGGGCAAGCCAAGGGAGCAGACCTGAAGGCACACGTGAAGGAGAATGTTCGGAGTGGCTGTAAGTGAGTGGAGAGGTTGGGCAGTCGACTGGCCACAGGGCAGTCGACTGCGAAAACTCATAGAAAGTTTTCAGCCTCGGACCAGTCGACTGCCCTTGGGGCAGTCGACTGGTCCTCCCCGAAAACTAACCGTTGGCTAGCAATTAATGCTAAGCCGCTGGACAGCTTGCGAAGCTGTCCTGTTCTCTTATAAAAGGGGGACTTTTCCGCACGTGAACGGTACGATTTTTCACTGTACTAAAGTGCTGCTCGTGCCCCGTGTGATCTGATCTTCCTCTCGCTCTTCATCGCAACCTGTAAAGAGGAAGAAGACAAAGTTTGTAAAGGTTTCTCCACCTTTGTAGGAGGTTTTCATAGTGGAGAGTGTGCAACCGCGTGGATCCTTGGATTAGTCACCCCTCGGGGTGGATACCAAGTAAATCTCCCTGTTAGCGTTGATTCTCTTATTTCTTATTGTTTTTGCTTGTATTGCGCTAACCATTTTGTAGAGAAAACGACGAAAAAGTGCTATTCACCCCCCCTCTAGCAACGCATTCGATCGTACAAGTTCGTTCATGATTAGTGTAAAAAGATAGGGACTTAGAGGTGATCCTTGATGTAATCCTATCCTTATTTGAAATGTTTCAGTTAATCCGCTTGAAGTCTTCACTCTGGTCGTTACATCTTCGTACATATCCTTAATAAGTTCAATATATGTTACGTTAATGCCTCTCTTTTTTAGAATTCTCCATATAATTTCTCTTGGGACTCTATCATAAGCTTTTTCTAAATCAATAAATACCATGTGTAGATCTTTCTTTTGCTCCTGATACTTTTCAATTAATTGTCTAAGAAGATGTATAGCTTTTATTGTTGACCTTCCAGGCATGAACCCAAATTGATTTTCGATTACTGTGGTTTCCTTAATCTTTTTTCTATTATTTTTTCCCAAAGTTTCATGGTATGACTTATTAGTTTAATACTCCTATAGTTTGTACAATTTTATACGTCTCCTTTGTTCTTATATAAGGGAACTAGAGTACTTATCTTCCATTGATTAGACATTTTTTTCAATATCATATTAAATAATTTTGTAAATCATTTAATACTTTGTTTTCCTAAGCACTTCTATACCTCTATTGAGATATCATCTGGTCCTACAGTTTTCCATTTTGTATCCCTTTCAAAGCTTATTCTACTTCTGAAGTTTGAATTCTATGATGAAAATTAAAATTTCTACACTCATTTAAACTACTTAAATTGCCAAAGTTAAGTTGGTTCCCTAAACCTTCATTAAAAGTTAATAAAAGTAAATCCTCCACCGCTCTTTTATTTCACTATTATTTACTAGTACTTTATTGCATTCTTCTTTAATAAGTTGGTCCCCTATGTTGATGCAGTCTGACCCTGATTGTTGTTTTGGTGTTGACACCGATTTTAGTTTAGGTTGATGAGATGATTGAGATTAAGTCCTGGTCGGGGACTAGGCACGGAGTTGGATGAAAAAGTCCTAACTTGGAGGGTTAGGTGTGAAAAGTCCTATCTTGGAGGGTTAGGTGTGAAAAGTCCTAACTTGGAGGGTTAGGTGTGAAAAGTCCTAGCTTGGAGGGTTAGGTGTGAAAAGTCTTAGCTTGGAGGGCTAGGTGTGAAAAACCCTGGCTTGGAGGGTCAGGTTCTAGCCTGGAGGGCTAGGTTGGATGAAATCCTGGCTTGGAGGGTCAGATCCTAGCCTGGAGGGCTAGGTGGATGAAACCCTGGCTTGGAGGGTCAGGTCCTAGCTTGGAGGGCTAGGTTGGATGAAATCCCGGTTTGGAGGGCCAGGTCCTAGCTTGGAGGGCTAGGTCGAAGTCCCGGTGAGTGAGACTGGGCATGGAGTCTTGGTCCGGGGGACTGAGCACGAGTCAGAGAAGGGATGGAGGCTTGTTCTCGTGACTTAGAGAAGATTTGACCTTGCCTGGATCGGTCTGGTGACCGATCAGGGAAGTTGGCACGGTGTTCCCTCGTGGATCGGTCTGCTGAACGATCCAACGATGACTGATCGGTCTGGTGACCGATCATGGAGCACACAGTAACCTTGTTGGGCCACTGATCGACTCCTGATCGGTCTGGTAACCGATCAGGAAGCATACAGTGAGTTTGGGAACCTTACTGATCGACTCCTGATCGGTCTGGTGACCGATCTGGGATACTGTTTAGATCGTTCTGGTGAACGATCAAGTGTCGCGGACTCCTCCTTATAACCGATCAGGCTGGAGCCTGATCGGTCGGAGAGCTTCCTGATCGGTCTGGTGACCGATCAGGGAGAGAACAGAAAGGTTTGGGTTGACTTCTATTCGGCTCCTGATCGGTCTGGTGACCGATCTGGGATACTGTTCAGATTGTTCTGGTGAACGATCAAGTGTCGCAGACTCCTCCTTATGACCGATCAGGTTGGAGCCTGATCGGTCGGAGAGCTTCCTGATCGGCCTGCTGACCGATCAGGGCACAGCCCGATCGGTTTGGTGACCGATCAGACCCTTATGGCTGCGAAAGCTGGGAATCCCAGCAAAGCTGTGGATCGGTCCGGTGACCGATCACTTTAATTCAAACGCGCTGTCAGACGCTTTGATCACGTCTGATCACATCTGCTTTCTCTGCTCTTAACTTCTGATTGTTTGATTCTCTGTTGATTTGCTGCCCTAATGAGCTGCTAAGTGTGCAGGTGACTCAGGGATCATCCAAGGGGAGTCAAACGAAAGCTTTCGCTACAGTAGGTTTGGCTGTTTGCTTTCGCAGGTTGTAACGTCCTCTGGCGTGAGCTGCAACGGCTGAGGAGCTGATGACCTGGGGCTCGACTGGAGGGGATTCAGTGTGTCCAAAGGAGGTCAGGGGTAGCTGGCTGTTGCAAGTGAGCAGCTGGGAGCTGCTGCAGAGGAGCGTGTGACCTGGCGATGGAAGTAGGATAAGCCGTGGAGTGGAGAAGGAGCTGTAGAGTTCTCCACATCGAAAGCTTTGCTCAATCATCTGTGTGCATTACTGTGAATCACTTGAAGCGATCTCTTGCGAAGCTGTAACCTTGAGTCTGTGGAGGGAGTCGCGAGTGGATCAGCAAGCAAACGAAGAGCTGGGAGCTCTTACGTTGGTGGCGCTGTGCTGTGCTCGGTGACCTGCTCTCTCATTTCTCATCCTTGTGCTTTGCTAGCGATCTGTAAGATTTTTCTTGTTGTCTCTGTGCTTAATTTCTGATACATTTGAGACCATTTGTGTGGAGAGGTTTCTCCATCGAGAAGGAGGATTTGATATCCGGATTTTCGGGGCTTGATCTGCCGACGATTAAGGGATCGCCTACCTCACGGGCACGCTAAGGAGTAGGGGCAAGTTATCCCCGAACCTTGTATATCCTTGCGTTAGAGTTTTTGCTTGTTACTTAGTTTCTGCACTTGTTTTGCTTCCGCTGTCTAACCTCTGAAGTGCAGAGTAAATCTAAAAACTGCTAAGTTTCAAGTGTCTGGCTACATTCACCCCCTCTCTCTAGCCATCCAAGCACCAACACCCTAAACCTTCATTAAAAAGTTGATGAAAGTAAATCTTCCACCGCTCTTTTATTTCGCTATCATTTACTAGTATTTTATTTCATTCATCTTTAATACATCTTATTTTGCTAAGGTCTCCTGTTTTCCTCTCTCTCGCTTTAGCTATTTTATGAATGTCTTTTTCCTCTTCTTTTGTATCTAAGTTTTGATATAATCGTTCAAAAGTTTTATTTTTTTCTTTATTCACTGATTTCGTAGGCTCTTTCTTAGCTATTGTATATTTTTTAAAGTTTTTCTTGTTCTTACAAATATATAATTCCTTATAGGCTACTCGTTTTTCCTTCACTTTCTCTTGAACTTTCTCATTCCACCACCAAGATTCCTTACTTGGTATTGCATGTTCCTTTGACTCATCGAGTATATCCTTAGCTACTATTTTCAACTTTGATACCATCTTATCTTATGGCGTATTAGCGTCATTATATTTTTCATCTAATGCTTGTATTCCTACCTTCTCTTTCAATATGTTTTGCTTCCCATCCTTTAATTTTCACCATTTAATTTTAAGAGTCATGTATATTTTTCCTCTATTGATATTATGATTAATGCGTATATTTAACACTACTAATCTATGTTGGGTAGTTAAGCTTTCTCCAGGGATGACTTTATAATCTTTACAAATCTTCCTATCTTTCTTACTAACTATAAAAAAGTCAATTTGCGATTTATTATTCACTTTTGAATGCGACCAAGTGATCTTTTTCTTAAAAAATGTATCAGCTAGTATAAGGTCATATGCTATCGCAAAATCCAATATAGTTTTTCCTTTTTCATTTCTTGTTCCAAACCCATAACCCCCGTGTACCCTTTCATATTTTTCATTTTTCACTCCGACATATCCATTTAGATCACCTCCTATTAAAATCATTTCATTTGGCTGAATATTTTGTAATACCTCATCTAAATCGTCCCAAAATCTTGATTTGGTTTCTTCATCTAATTTTACTTGCGGTGCATATATACTAATTACGTTCACAACTTCTTTCATCACTATTATCTTGAGAGCTATAATTCTATCCCCCTTTCTAACTACTCAAACAACTTCATCTTTTAAAAAACTATCCACGAAAATACTCACTCTATTTTTTATTTTACTCTTTCCTGTGTATCATAATTTAAAACCCGAGTTCTCTATCATTTTTGCCTTTTCACCTACCCATTTTATCTGTTGCACACAAAATATTAATTTTTCTCCTAATCATCGTATCTACTACTTCCATTATTTTATCAGTGAGAGTTCCTATATACATGTTCCAAATCTCAGACTATTGCTTTTCTTATAATGTTTATTCTTATCTCACCTATGGCGTGAGAACTCTTGCCTATTTAACGCTACACCCAAGTTCTTATGGAGATGTAGCGGTCCTTGCTGAGACGTTACAGTTGGACCCTGCAACGTAAACCCTTGCATATTTACCATTACACCCGAGTTCTGGAGATATTGTTGAGACAATCTATGGTCCGGAGTAACCATGAGTTTTGATGTTTGGGCAAAGGGTTTAAGTTAGGTTTTTTCCTTGTAATCTAATATGTGTATGTGAGTGTGCAGGATATACAGGTTACACATATTGACTTGGCTGGACGGCTTCGGTATGGTGAAGGGTGGCATGGAGACAAGCTGGAGGCTTGTGTGCACACATGAGGGACTATGGATAGCAAGGACGATGAGCTGAGGGGCGCGGACATCGAGGCATGCGTGAAGGATGACATGGAGGCAAGCTGGAGGCTTGTGTGCATCCGAGGGACGGGAGCCAAAGATGAAGAGGGCGCGAAGGCAATAGTCGAGGCTGCTGGTGAGGAGTCAGCTGAGTCGTGAGGGTATAAGTGCTGAGTGATTGTATTCGGGAAATCCTAGGGTTCGAGTGTTGAGAGAAATGTACTCGGGAAGGGAAATCATAGGTGTGTGAGTGGACCAGTCGACTGCCCTGGAACTCACAGAAAGTTTTCGACTGGGGACCAGTCGACTGGTAAAGTCAAAAACTAGCCGTTACGGCTAGCCGTTGGACTGCTATTTGGTTGGCACCAGTCGACTGCTCTAGGAGCAGTCGATTGGTGGCGAGGGTTTCAGCTCTTAGTTCTATTTAAGAGGACTTCGTGTTGGCTGAGACTCTTGACGGATTTGGCTTTGGGTAAGAGCCAAATAGTAGTCTAAGTGCTCAGATATTGTCGAGGTGTTGTGGCGAGATTTCTCCACCCACAAGGAGCGACAAGGGCTAGCCGGAGGGTATCCGGGGAGTGATATACCGAAGGATTCTTGGATTAGTCACCTTTAGGAGTGGATACCAAGTAAATGGTAACGTGTTAGCGATTGTTTGTTTATTGTTTAGTTTTCCGCTTGCGCACGCTAACATCGTAGGTAGAAGAATCCGAGAATTGCTATTCACCCCCCCCCCCCCTCTCTAGCAAACGTCAACGATCTTACAGATATAGTGGTCCTTGCCGAGAGGTTACAGTCGGACCCTGCAATGCATTCCTTCCGGGGAACATCCTAGCATTAACATAATAGTTTAATGGATCTATTCATTGAGTATTTGCCATAGTTTTTATGTTGGTCGGCAACCTAACGCAACTTCTTTCAGCGTGCTAGAAATATTGATTTAATAATCTCAACCTCCTATGGTAATAGAAAAATCTTGCAGACCCATGATCTCACATTTGTATCGTTAGCTATTATTAATTCATCCAACCCATGATAACTATCTATGATTCAAGAGAAGGAACTATGGTGTGTATGAAGTTAAGTTAGAAGTATATGAGCTGCTATGGCATTGCCAAAATAATGCCAACAACTAGCAAATACAGCATAAAGCAAGTATAAAGCATGTAGCAAAAGTGGATGCGAGCAGTTAGCGAAGTTAGCATGATGCCAATGCAATATAGTCAGGATATTGCCGTCATGGAATGAGAACGCTAGCATTTGCATATATGTGAATCAAGTAGACAACTTGGACATTCTAGATCTTTTTGTTGCGACTTGAGTGCAAATTTCATATCAATGCTTAACACAGGTGGGAAATGGAAGTCTAGGAATGGTAACACTTAACAGAGTTTACCTAGTTTGAATTGTTCGAAACTAAAATTGGGTGGGACCAATGGAACTAGTTCGTCTTAGTTTGGTAAAGCAATACTTCATCTCTTACGTATATCTCAGTTGCTGGTTGTTCTGTACTTTGTTAAATATGATTACAAAGGATGTTTTAGTATTCATCTACTACTGCAAAAGCTCTAATATGCAAATTTAGATTGGCCAGCTAAAATTTAGACTGCAAGTGAATGATATACAAGTAAAGGTATTATAAGTTAAGACGACGCCTAATAGCTAATTACTTGATTTACATATTATTCACCTGCCATGCAATCATCATAAACTATCTTAACAAGTTTTATCTTCTAATTAACTGCTTCCCTTCTTGCATTAACTGGAGATAAAGCTGTTCTAAAGTGGACTTGTTCACTATCTCCTCTCAAGGTTCCTCTTTGGCATCAAAAGGCTAGTAAAAGAAGTGATGGGCTGGTATTGTGGGATTATCATGTAATCTGCATACAGGTTAGTGCTGAAAGTTTTTCTGTGAATTGAGATTACTGTTTTGTACATATATTTTTGTTCATTGATGAGCCATAGAAAAGAAGAGGCGAGGCATTCGATTTGGTGTGGGATCTGGATTCTGATCTTCCATTTCCTTCTCCACTTACGGTGTACTTTCCTGAATCCTTTAAACCAGTCAACTCTCATTATAGCAGGTAATTTCTTTGGTTCATCAAATAGGCATTATCTGTTAGTTCTCTGGCACGATAAATGAATCAAATAATTCTGCTATAAGATTGATACATATATACACTTTGCTCGACGAGTCCCTTGCTTACAAAATCACTTCCGCGCACACTTTTTTACTCATTTCACAACCGAAACATTGCACACAAACAACTTATAAGCGCGCACAACCAAATAAAATGGCTGATGTGGTTGGCTTAATCTGCAGGCAGATATTCTAATGACGCATTGGCGATCTCAATCACACCCTAAGAACTAACTTGATTACCTTGCAGGCTTTTCCGGGTAGTTCATGCTCCGACATTTCTTCGTTGCTTTGCATCAGATAGAAGTCACATGAGAGATGGTCTAGGGAATTGGCTTGCCTCGCCTCCGACATACAAACCTATTACTAGTGAAGGTATTTCGCGATGCATCAACAAACCTTTTGTATTTTCGGTGATAATTTTCTAATGGTTGTGCACTGTAGATGGAACTACTAACAACCTAGACAAATACATCCAAATGAGAGCAGCTGATGTGCCGGCAAACGCACAGGATTCGCTCCACGATGCGCTCTCAAACGAATATGGTGTGGCGTTGAGCGAGACGATGTTGGAGTGGTTCTTTGCTCAAATCCATCAATGACAGCTTCTGCGAATCTTTGCGAGGAAAGTAAATGGATCGACATTCTCCTCGTTGAGCCATGTTTGTCGATAACTATTGAGGATCGGCTCGATGTCTAATGACTGAAAGCCTTGGGTTTTTTATAGTTCTGGCTACTTGTAAGATGCTTTTTAAATTTTAAGAATTGTCGTTTTGCTCTGCGAGCTTATGGAGCCATAAAATTTTCATCAATTGTCGTTGGGCACGTGTCTTTCTCTCATTGGTGGATACTCCATTCCGGTGGCTGTGATTGGATGCTGCATACTTGGCTCCGAGGAATATCAGATAAAATACGAAAAATTAAACGGCAAGTTTACATTTGACCAACCAATACCCGTCTAATTATTGGTTTGTGTTATGTGGGGTCCACTGGCTGGTTATTATAACGACCAATGGGAATCCGGGTGCCTATGTGACGGCATGTCGAAAGCTCTGCGTTTCCCCCGGCATGCCGCGATTCTCCTTTTCGTTAAAACAGATTCCGTTCCTCCTCTGCGCCTCACGGCGAAAATTGTCCGAGCTGAAGGAGGAGGCGAGGCCACGGGCGGAGCAGGCAGCGCCTGCGCCGGCGGCTCGATGGGGCATAAATCCTCAAGGTTTCTTCCCTCAACTGCCTCACTCTCCTCCGCCTCCACCGCCACCGCCCAATTCAACCCCCTCCCCGCCCCTCCCATTGCCGAGATACCTAAATCCACGGCAGCCTTCCCACAATCACTTCTTGAATTCCTCGAGAGCTCTCTCCGATGGTTTCTACCATCCCGGGAACCTGATCCCGCCCTCGTGGCCTCTCCAGCTCCGATCTGGCCGCTTCCGCGGCCTCGGCGGATTTCATCGGATCGAGGCTGCTCGGTTCCTCTTTTCCGACCCTACGTCGCCTCCGTGCCCTGGCATGGTGGTGTGCGGGGGTTCCTCTCGCAGCTGTTCCCTCGGTACGGCCACTACTGCGGCCCCAACTGGTCCAGCGGCAAGGACGGCGGTTCTATGCTGTGGGATCAGCGCCCCATCGATTGGGTCGACTTCTGCTGCTATTGTCATGATATCGGCTACGACACGTACGATCAAGCAAAATTGCTAAAGGCAGACCTCGCCTTCCTGGAATGCCTGGAGCAGCCGAGGATGGCTTCGAAAGGTGCTGGTGCTCCAGCAGCAAGTATCTACCGATCTATGTGCATTGCAGGCAAGATTCAAAATTTAGTATATCCCCTTTCCCCCATTCTTCTATTTTTTATTCACCTGTTCTATACTCTATGCTCATGTAGGTTCTTATTTCATTTGGATAATGCGCCATCCCTTTTAACAATGATAATAGTCATACCTTCTTAACAATGGTGGTTACACAAGCATATTAATATAATTTTCTTACTGTAGCCAATTGGGATTGAATCTGATTGACTAGGGGTTATGATTTGGGATTTGGTTTTGCTTGCTTGCAGGGCTGAGGACCGTATTGATACCTTATAGAATGCACCTAGTTAGACTGCAATCTGGACCATCATTCATGGATGTGTTCAACAACTTCATAAGTAAATGGAGTTCATCTGTCAATAATGAGGCTCCAAAGCCGCAAAGGAATGTTGTGAAACCAAAAGGGATATTTTGATGTTGTGAAACCATCATACTCATTTGTTTTCTTATTTATGCAGTTAGTGTGTATTGTGAATTCAGCTGGCATGTTGATGCTTCATGCTTCATTAGTCTAGAAAACATGTTCAGTTGTCCCTTTTCCTTTATGCACTCTAAACTTTGTAGTAGATCTGTGGCGAGCGTTGTTTACCTTCTAGATTTTCACTTTCTTACAAAGCTTGTTTTGGATTTCCACTAGAATTGTTGTCACCTAAGTGTTGAAATGCACTTATACACACAGTCATTAACAAGTTAGCGAAGCATTTATTTAATTATCTGAGCTAATGTTTGATACTGTATGGGATAGACAATGACAAACGCGCAAAAGAGATGGACTAAAACTCATTGGTGCGTATCCATGATTAATAAGGGAGGTTCAATATTAGATCCAATCACCTTCAGTTCCTTCTGCGTTGTGACAATTTGTCATTGTATGTTTATGTTCCACTTCATTCATGCAGCATAACAAGTCATGTGTCCAACCATTTGAAGTCCAATACATATGCAATGCTCCATTACACTCGATCTCTAATCCTTTTATTCTACGGCATAGTGTGATTGTAGTTATCACTAAGTCTATTCGCAGACTGTGGACTAATACACTTGTAAAAGTCTCTCTCTCCCTCCCCATCTTTGTTTTTTAGTCCCAATACCTCCTCGATTGTCGGTCGGCTCGGAGTAAGGTTTCCTTTTACCATCTTCACTTTGATTATCATAGTGTTTTTTTAATCTCTCCTTTACTTGAGATCTAGTGGATTTAACTTGTCTAAGTATAGTATCTACTATGGAATGCATACGATTTGGTCATCTAATATGCTCTTTGTTATGCTTGAATATGAATGAGTTTTCAGCACAATATAAGTAGTAAATTGAATTGCGTAAATATTTTTCATGGTATTTGTTGTCCTTTTTGCCATCAGAACAATCAAATTCAACTCTTTTTATATCATAAAATCTCTGTTTGTAGAGATTTTTTTTTCCAATAAAAAAATATAATTGTTTGATACGAGATTAGTATATTCAACTCTTTTGTAGCTTGCTGTTTGTGCTGAAACGTCATGGAATGATCAAATAGAGATTCTTTCCGTCGGTGGTTAGTAAGCGCATGCCCGAGAAATTTCCTCCACCTGTGGGCCCCTGACTTTAATCGAACCCCACGTGTCGGTTCCCAGTTGGATCCCGCTTCGGAATAGGTCGCCCGATAAAGGAAGCAGCCGAACCTTGGCGACGTTTTTTCCAGATCTGATTTGGGCTCCGCCGGCCATCCATGGAGGCGAAGCATCGCACGGCGCGATCGCTCGTTCACCGCCTCGCCTCCGCCCCTGTCCGGTCGGCCGCCTTCGCTGAAGCCGCCGCCGAAATTCGACGACTCTCCAAGGACGACCCTGAGACGCGCTCGCCCCTCGCTGAGTCAGGCGCGGTCCCGCTCCTCGGGTCCGCGCTCCTTGAGTTTGACCCCTCGGCGGCCGAGGCCCAGGAGAACGCCTCCGCCGCGCTGCTCAACCTCTCGATCTCCGCCCGCGAGGCTGTGATGTCCACCTCTGGCATCCTCGACGCCCTCGCCGCCGCCCTTCGCCTCCCCTGCCCTTCCACCGCACAGAACGCTGCCGCCACCGTCTACAGCCTCCTCTCCGTTGACGCGTACCGGCCCATCATCGGGTCCAAGCGATCGCTCATCGCTGCCCTCTTGGATCTCTTCCGCGGCCCCGGGGTCACGCCGACCCGGTCCATCAAGGACGCGCTCAAGGCGATCTTCCTCCTCGCTCTCTACCCGCTCAACCGCGCCACCCTCGTCGAGATGGGAGCCGTTCCGCCTCTCTTCGCACTGGTGGTGAAGGACGGGCGACGCGGGGTGGTGGAGGACGCGACCGCGGTGATCTCCCAGGTGGCGGGGTGCTATGAGAGCGTGGACGCGTTCCGGAGGGTGGCCGGCGTGGCCATACTGGTGGAGTTGGTGGACGCGGCGACGGGGGCGAGCGGGAGGGCGAGGGAGAACGCGGCGGCCGCGCTGCTGAACCTGGTGATGAGCGGCGGGGACAAGGCGGTGGGCGACGTCATGGAGTCGGAGGGGGCGGAGGCGCTGGTGCGTGAACTCGCCGAGGGCGTCGGCGGCGAGGTGAGCGCCAGGGGGAAAAGCAAGGCAGCGGAGCTGCTCCGTGTCCTTCAGCGCTCGCGCGGCGGCCACCTGGTGCGCGGCCTTCAGGAGGACACCGAGACCGGCATCAGCGACTCAGCGCCGCAATCGCTGCTCTTCTCTTCCTCCTCCTACAGTAACTCCTCATCCCATACCTCAATTAATTAACTGATTTAGTTGCGTTTCTGCTGCGATTTTGTTCTTGTGTAATTTAGTTGTTCTTCGTGCACAATTAGTAAGGAAACTAATCATATATATAAAAAAAAAGAACTTTGCAAATTGGTAGGTCATGAATGTAAATATAATGTAACACAATTGATATTGAATATAAAGCAGCCACTCGGCATTGATAACTTGTTGCAATCAGTTCTTATTAAAGAGAAATATTCATCATTGCATAAATCTTATTTCTTTGTTAAGCTCTTTTGCTATATCGAGTAATATTTTCTTGCTCTATTGTTTACACCATTTACTAATAGAATTTCTCTTGAGTGCCAACTTACAATCAGATTTAAGTGAAGTCTACGATAACTTTTAGTCCCATGATTTTAGGCAAATCTTGACCATAAATCCTAAAGTTTTAATCTCAAGGTGTTTGAATGGCAAACTTTCAATGGTCATCTTTTTGTTTTCCAATTGCTGGTGTGATCTTGAAGTGGAGCTTTATGCAGAAGGGTTTTTGTAGTTTGGCATCAGTAGAGGGGCAATAGATAGTATCACACCCTTGAATTCAATGAATGAGCGATAACTTTGAATATGAATTCTTAATTTCATAGAGTTTTGTGATCCCAAACAAGAGCTTGGAGACATTCATTGACCATAGTGGTGTTCTTGATTGTCAAATCCCTCATGAGAAGAAGTAGATAATGTAGGTGTTTTGGTTGTGGACTTGGTAGTCACAATTATATTTTTAAATTATAGTAAATTAGTACTATCCATTCCATTACGCTATCTTTTCCTCGAGAGTCCGAATCCAATTGGCCGACCTCTCGCACTAAATCTAAACAAATATAGCAGCTATTTGACCACGTCGGCATCCCTGCTACCGGGCCCCGCTCAACTGCCTGATGTACTGACATAACCTTTCGATGTGACTACCCGGCCAAACACGACTCAACTACTTATCAAGCACCGCCACCTCGTGATTCGTGCGGCCACATGACAACGGCTCATATTCGTCGGCGCAGGTTAGCTTTCCTGATCTGGAGGCGCAGCGTGACACTGCGACCTTTTTATTAAAGCGTCTGATGGGACTTCGCCGGTCGCTCTCTGCGCCGTCCGATTCGCGCATGGCCGGGTCATCGCCTGCTCCCGCCGTCATGATCGACCTCTCCCAGCCCGCCTCCGACGGCGACGGCGACATTGGCATGTCCTGGCCGCGGGCGGTGGTCCCGGACGAGACCTCAGTCGGGTCGTCCGGCGTCCGTAAGCCACGAGGCCGCCCTCTGGGCTCCAAGAACAACCCCAAGCAGCCGGTGGTGGTCACCAGGGGCGGCGCGTCGGCCTTGCACTCTGGGCTCCAGTTCGACGCCGGAGTTGACATCATCTCCGGCTTGTCCGGTTACGTCCGCCGCAACCGCTTGGCGTCTCCGTCCTCGCCGCCTCCGCGTCGTGTCCGACGTCTCGCTGCGCCATGCTTCGTTAGCCAACGGCCTCCCGGGCGCCTTCACCCTGCAGGGGCGCTTCGACATACTCTCCCTCTCCGGCACGCTGTTCCCTCAGTCGGCCGCGGCGCTCCCTTCAGGGCATTTCTTCTCCGGCATGCTGTTCCCTCCGGGAACGTCTCTGCGGCTGACGGTTTCGCTGGCCAGTTTGCGCGGGCACACAACAAAAAAAAATCGGGATTTCCGACAGACCAATTCCGTCGCTAAATGATAATAGCGACGAAAACAACTCCGTCTGACTGCCACACCGTCGTAGCCGAGGATAGCAATGGAACTTGTTTATCCGTCACTATTAACGACGGATTTTAAATAAATAATCCATCGCAAATAGCAACGGATACATAAAATTTCGGTTGCAAAATATCGGAACCAGGGTGTCGTATACGGGGCTAATAGCGATGGAATTAAAAAGTGTCGCTATTTTATCGTAATTAGCAACGGAAAGTCAAATATTCGTCGCTATTTGCAATGAATATTTATTATATCCGTCGCTAATAGCGACAGATTTACAAAAGATTCATCGCTAATTTCTGTAATTCTTCTAGTAGTCTTTCTCCTTTTTCCTCTTACAATATTTACATTCAATACATACATATATATATATTCAAATAATAACACAACAGATATCCAAATAAAACACATACAAAACAATAATATTCATATCCAAACACATATAATACATACATACAAAATACAAATTCAAACATATGTATCAAATATATATTCAAATTTCATATCCAAACACATCATATTCATATCCAAACAAGATATATCAAATTCATATCTAAAAAACAGTAGTGAATACATACATGAACATAAAGTGTAATATGAGACAGACACGTCAAAACTAAATCAAAAGGAACAACATTCCTGCATAAAAGAAGAGAAACGATATAAATAAAAGTAAAATATAATGATAAAACAATATTAGTGAAAACATAACTAGTTATCGTAACTGATTTAGAAAATATAAATAATATTGAATGATATATAAAATATCTAATATACACACTTTTCAACAAAATCAATGTCTGTATTCAACTCTGATAATGTAAACGAAAATAAACAAATAAGAAACATTTAGTGATGCATATAATAACAAATCAGATAGTATAATAATTTGATTTTAAAATGTAGAGAAAAAATATAACATATCACAAAAATATTTCTACTCATCTGGGATATCCTCAAGATCCTGTGTTTCCTGAGACTCAAAATGAGGAGGGGCGACATCTGTGTCATAGGCGATAAGGTTGCTGCAAAAGCTTGCATGTGACGCACTAACGCCTCAGTGTGTGCCTGTTGGGTCCGCAGTTCCCTCAACTCTGCATCCTTCTCAGCCCATGTCGTCTCCATTGTTGTGAGTCGAGTCCGCAGAGCATCATTCTCCTCCCGCAATTGACGAACCTCACTAGAGGAGGAGGAGGAGGAGGAGGAACTTGAACGTTTCCTAACCCCTGAAGTTCTCATTTGATCATATATGATTTTTGCCTGAGAGCCCAGGCCGTATAGGGCAGTCTTCTTCCTTCCACCGACGACATCATAACAAATGACATTCACCTAGTCGGTGGAAAGAGGCTATGAATCCTCCCCCTCTGCAGCAGACTAAGACGCCTCTGCAATTCTAGTGGTCATTGTTTCTTGTGAAATAAGAATTAAATTAATCTCTATAAAATGTCAAAACAAATATATTATAGTTTATATACTTATATTAATTGCTAAGGAGCGTCGATCGACAAATGTCCATCTTTTTGTTTACGGATTTTGTTGAATACCTCCTACCTTGTGAGAGGTCTCTGTAATCCAGTAGTCTGTATACAGAAAATACAGTGTTTAAATATATCCAAAAAAAATATAATGAATGTTTATTATAACCTAAATAAAAACATACCAAATCAGTGGCATGCTGGACAATTGAACGGGATCCAACAATATGTTTCGTGGATCCGATGCTAGGGCCAACAAGCTCCGAGTTACGATTGGCTCGAGCAATCGACTGCTCTCCATGCTGCCTAAACTGTCTCAGGGACCTCAGAAGGTCTATTTGTCTTTTTCTTCACTTGTATAGCATGTCCCTGTACAACTTGAAGCAACAAGCGTTCTAAGTTTTCTTACCTCCAGGTTAATTAAGAAGATTAATCAGGACCGGCTTAAGGCATAGGTCTTAGGGTCCAATAAAATTAGGTCCCGTTATCAGTAATGAATTTTTTTTTATATATCTACTGAACAACGCATCACGCCTGCACGCTTTACGTCTTACCTCCCAACTGCTGCGGGATTTCCGCTGCATCACGCCAGCTTGTCACTGTGCGATTTCCCGCTGCAATCTGCATCACGCTGGCCTGGGAATAGGATGAGCTGTATGCTGTGGGATAATGTGCATGGGAAAGTGAAGCCATGCATGAGAAATCATTTCCAAAACTCACGGCTACATGGAAAAGTGATACGACAGTTAATCATTGAAAACAACAATCAAATAATAATTAATTTCATATTAATTATAATTATTATATTACCATAAAATTTTATTTAAAACTATAATATGCATCCCATTTTATACTCATTGACTCAATCCTCTCAAGAGCCATTGAGCCAACCAGCATCAATATTCAATATCGACTACTAAGTACTGTGTAGTTTTTTTCCTCATCAGTGATTTTCTAACAAGGTTTCCTTCTCCTCAGGACTCAGTTTTCTCTCGTTTGATATTCAGTAATATTTTTTCTCTTTTTTCTTCTTCCAATCTTCTTTAACATAGTTTTTATTATTATGTATAAATAATAAACTCCATCCAAATTCTAGATGGAATGCATAGAAAATTTTTCTTATTTTTTTCTATGCAAGTAAATTATTACCATTACAAATCTGATTTATGCACTTAAAAAAACATAAAACATGATTCATAAAATTTTAATACCTTTACTGGTTGTTGCTCTCATCCGACCCACCTTATTTTTTAGCTTTTCTATTTAACATAATGAATACTGCTTCAATAATAACTCATGGTGTATTATCTTTTTATCCAGGTTCTATTTCTACTTAGAAAATTATCGACCAAGTAGAGAATTATATTTTCTTTATAATTATTATTTTAATTTGAATATGTCAACTAAAAAATATGATTCCGGTAATACAAAACGTATGAACAAAAGAAAGATAGAAGAATTTATTCAATCTCAAAAAGGTGCACTTAATAGGTTTGTTATTAATTATCAAAATCAAAGTTTAGAAAATAATATAATTGAAAATTTAAATAGAAAACTAATTGAATTTTTACCTGAAGACAATACTTTAGGACAAAAAGAAATCTGTCAAAAACTTTCTAATGATCACAAATCTAATTCATCAAATATTAATATTAACGAAGAAGATAATAAAAATTCAAAAAATGAAGACGACTTAATAAATCATGAAGATAATTTTTTTAATAATATTTATGAAACAATTGTTCAAAATGTATATGATCCAGCACAATGGAAAAATATAAATACAAATTTAATAGATTTATTAGTTGAAAAATGTCCAATTAGAGAAAGATTAATATTTTTTTTCCAAATGATGAAAATTCTAGACATTTTTCTATGATTCATTACATTCGAAAATTACCAAATGGAGAAAAACATAATAGAAAATGATTAATATATTCTAAAGAATTAGATAAAGTATTTTACTTTTGTTGTAAATTATTTAGTCAAAAATCAATTACAATTTAATTAGCAAACGAAGGATGTCGAGATTGGAAAAATCTCAGTGCAAAACTTAAAAGTCATGAAATAAGCAATGAACATATTATAAATATGAATATTTGGTTTGATATTTAAATGAGGTTACTTAAAAAGAAAACTATTGATCAAAATTTACAAGATAAAATAAATAAGGAAAAAGAACATTGGAAGAATATATTCGGGTCATCGGGTACCGATATCATCAGTGGTGAAGTCGCCACGTATCTCCGTCCCGTGATTTACTCTCATTGACCGGTAGGGATTTTCGTTGAAGGCTGTGGGGCAGGGCCGGTCAGCCAAGCGAATTAGTTGGGCGCAAGACTGGATACCCTTATAAATAAAAAAAGAGGTACAATTCATAATCATTATCTTGGTCATAATATACAAAATGAGTTAATAAATATCTTAGGAAAAGAAGTAAAAAATATTATAATTTAAAAAATAAAAGAAGCAAAATATTTTTCAGTTATACTTGATTGTACTCCCGATATAAGTCATCAAGAACAAATATCTCTTATATTAAGATGTGTATATATTTCAACAATTGTCTAATCAAAATAGAAGAATATTTTATAAATTTTTAAAAGTAGAAGATACATCAAAAAAAGGTCTTTTTGATACGCTTATTAATATAATAAAAAAATTGAACTTGATGTAAATGACATAAGAGGACAAGGATATGATAACGAGGCTAATATGAAAGGTAAACATCAAGGCATACAAAAGCAATTGTTAGATATAAATTCTAGAGCTTTTTATACACCATGTAGTTGTCATAGTCTTAATTTAGTACTATGTGATATGGCTAATTCTTATCCTAGTGCTATAATATTTTTTGGTGTGATACAACGTACTTATTCATTATTTTCTTCTTCTACAAAAAGATGAAAAATTTTACAAAATCTCGTTTCTAATTTAACTCTTAAACCATTATCACAAACACGTTGGGAAAGTCATCTTGAAAGTGTTAAAGCAATAAAATTTCAAGCTCCACAAATAAGAGAAGCTTTATATCAACTTACCGAAATTAGTGATGATCCTGAAACAAAAAGTGAAGCAAATTCTTTAGCAACATATGAATTCGAAAATTTTGAATTTTTATTAGGTATGGTTATTTGGTATAATATATTATTTGCAGTTAATACTGTTAGTAAATTTTTACAATATAAAGATATGAATATTGCTATTGCATTAGATCAGTTAAAAGGTCTTGTTTCTTTTTTCAACGATTACAGAGAAAATGGATTCAAATCTGCTATAATTTCTGCCAAAGAGATTACAAATGAAATTAATATAGAACCAAAATTTCGTGAAAAACGTATAATTAGATGAAATAAACGATTTGATGAGAATAAAATTAATGAGGTAAAACTTTCACATGAAGAATCTTTTAAAATTAATTATTTTAATTATATTATTGATCATGCTATTTCTTCACTTCAAAGTAGGTTTGAACAATTTAAAATATATGAAGATAATTTTAATTTTTTTATAAAAATAAAATGTTTAAATCTTGAAATTTTTTTAAAACAGGACATGTTATTTGATATTGATGGTTTAGATTTATTTTCAAAATTAAAAGTTTTAAAAGAAATAATAAATCTAGAATTAAAAACTGCAATTGAAGTATTGAATCTTATAAAAAAATTAAATTCTTTTCATAATGCATGGATAGCTTATAGAATATTATTATCTATACCTGTGTTAGTGTAGCTTCAGTAGAAAAAAGTTTTTCAAAATTAAAATTAATAAAACCTTATTTACGTTGAACTATTTCTCAAGAAAGATTAAATAATCTAGCAATTTTATCAATTGAAAAAAAATTATTATCAAAACTTGAATATAAAAATTTAATTAATAATTTTGCATCTCAAAAAGTTAGGAAACTAAATTTTATATAAAAATTTATTTTTTTAAAAAAAAATTAAATCCGGCATTGTCGGTCCCAAGTCTGAATGAAAAAGGGCGAGGGAAAATTTTAATTTAAAAAAAATTATTAAAAGTCTACAAAATAATTTAGCCTAGGGCCTTGTAGAACCTTGAGACGACCCTGAGATTAATTAATTAACATAATTAATTAATTGATTTACTCACAATCGGCAATGGCGGCCGACGATGCCAGCTATGACCGGAGGCCGCAAGAGGCTGCGCACGGCGGCAGCAGGCCATGCGCAGCCACAGGAGACGCCGGAGGAGGTATTAACTAATCTATTTGCGTATCTATGACCGGAGGAGGGGATCGCCGGAGGAGGAGATGCCGGGGACGACGGAGAAGCCAGGGGAAACTGATAACCGTTTCTGTCGTATTATAGTTTCAAATACATGCAATTTAAGTACCGAATTCCTCTAAACTAATGTAGCATAGAGTAACTCGAGTCGTCTCCCAACGAATATAGTTGGTGCAAGATAAATCTCAGGATTGTATTTTATTGCTTTTGGGTTTTGGATATCAACTGGGGTTTGGTTTTGAATGTTAAGACTACGAAAAGAAATAGCAAGCAGGTATGAAATCTAGTCTAATTAAGGAAAGACAGTACAGGTAAGGAAATCTAATTTAGCCTAATTACAAGTGTAGTAAGGAAAAAGACAACTAGAAATTAAGCATCAACAAAACTAGCATGGAATAAAACTTACAGCATTGAAGAAATCTAACCCAACCTAGCTTAATTGCATGTAAACGAAGACGTAAAACTTAAAGCAATAGGAAGAACAACAAAAAAACAAGAGTTAAGCAACTAGGAAACATCACAATTGAAAGAAATTGTTCTAACAGACATTTAACCAAACACCTCATATGCATGAATTAAAATGACAAAGGTACGTGCCATTTGAATAAGGGAAGATCCATCTAATACAAACAATTAACTATCAATCACAACATTCATCAATTAACTCAAAACAATTCGAATTTCAACTCAATAATCAGAATTTGCTGTAAAGAGGAAGTGGCTGCTGGCTGTGAATGAAGTCTGCTGCCCGGAGCTGTTGAAGAGGTGCTGCCACTCGACTTGGATGGAGAAGCTGCGAAGGAATTGGATCTCTGCCGGCTACTAGATCTGAAGAACGGCTGTGGAGAAAAAAATTGCTGAATTGAATTGAAATTGCTGAAAAGAAATCTCAACCACAAAAGATGCTGCGAAGGAAATCTAATGGGAAGAACTGGAAAGAAGATGAAACTGCTATGAAGAAACTACTAGGAAGTAAAAACATGCTGCCGGTAATGAAATTGCTGTGAAGAACTAAATTGAAGAACTGCTATCTGGAAAATAAAACTGCTGATGAATAAGAAAAACTGCGGCGGTGGAGTCGACTAGGGCTCGGAACCCCTGAGCTCTAGCTGTGATGGAGTGGATGAGATGAAGAACGCCAGCTAGGGTTTGGAACCCCTGAAACCTAGCTGTGGTCGTGTGCGATGGTAATGGAAGGCGGATGGAGTTGATCGGATCAACGAGTCGGGAACCCCTCAAACTCGGTTGATCGAAGCTCCGGCCGACTAGGGTTGGAACCCC
This sequence comes from Boesenbergia rotunda, assembly GCA_024364735.1. Classification (NCBI taxonomy): domain Eukaryota; kingdom Viridiplantae; phylum Streptophyta; class Magnoliopsida; order Zingiberales; family Zingiberaceae; genus Boesenbergia; species Boesenbergia rotunda. The sequence continues at coordinate 205,246 of JAGFNQ010000813.1, read as the reverse complement.
TAACCCTAGTTGTGGCGACGATGAAGATGGAGGAGGAGAAGAATCGCCGCGAGCAGCCTGCGTGTGGAGTCCGATGAAAACCTAGGTCGCGCGTCCCTCTCCCTTTTGTTCTCTTGGCTTCCGCGTGTGGATCTGGCTCAGCCAACTTCAACTCTGGTCCAGCTCATCCAAGCCAGCACTCGAGTTCAGCCCTCTGATTCAGCTCAGTCAGTTGAGTTCAGCTCAGCCTTAGCCCAGCTGTTGGTTCAGTTGTGTTTGGACTCAGAATTGATTCGATTCAGCAATTGGTTCAGCTCACTTCAGTCCTTGGATTCAGCTCAGTTAAGTGGTCCGGTCAGCAGCTGGTTTCAAATCACAGCCCAGCTCATCAGTTGGTTCAACCAACCCAGCCAGCAGTTGGGTCAGCTAACTCAGCCAGATCTCACAGCTCCAACTTTAATTCATTAGCAACGGACGGCTGAGATCGATTTGGCTTCATCCAACGGTCGGATCTCTTCAGATCTGAACCAAACTCCACAGATCCTAATCAATGGTCCTGATCTACCTGTCCACAGCTCGGATTGACCAGATCAGTGGCGGATGGACCAGATCTTCCCTTTTCTTGAATGGATGGTCTAGAACCTCTTGAGCTTGATCCAACGGTCAGATTACTTCTGATTTGGTTGAAATTTTCAGATCTTGATCTATGGTCAGGATTGATTCTATCTTGAACTTGGATTAACCAGAAGTTGACCGATGGCTCAGATCTAGCCGTTCTCTGGAATGGACGGCTCCTAATAATCCGATGCTTGATCCCTTTAATCTGGATCCAATGCGGACTCAAGTCTGACCTGATTTGGTCTAGGTCCATGATCAATTAAAGCCTATAAAATGATATTCAGATTTAGTGCCAAAAATATCCCAAATATAAAAAGATTTGAATTAAAAGTCAAAATAAGGGAAATACATGAAACCTAATACAATTACAAACTTAAGCATATAAAATGTGGATCAAACATGGATTTTAGAGCCTAAAATAATCAACAAAATGATGGTTATCAACTCCCCCACACTTATTCTTGGGCGTCTCACACAAGTAAATAAAACTAAAAGAAAACAACATATCTCCCAATCATTACATCCCCTATCAATACCTTAAGAAATAATAAAAGAAAGTTACTTAGGATCATCAAGTCTCAAGAATCCATGTATTTATGGTTCCAAATCTCATATAAGTCAAAAGCATGGTAATTTCATCAATTTGAATAAACTAAGCATGACAAAGACCTCACAAGATGGATATATGCACTGATGCTCACAAAAATAACATATATGAAAGTGGAGTTCTCTCAAAGCATTCATGACATTGCACTACCATATGCTTGCTTATCTTCTACTTCTCCACTGCTATAACATAAGTACACAAATCAAGAGGGCTTTTCAATGAATAATAATAAATCAAGTGCTACAAGAAAACAAGAATAGTAGATAACAAAGAAGATCATAGAGAGCATGAAAGAAGATAAAAGAGAAGATGAGAGCATTGGGGTAATTAACATGATGTATACAATCAAACAATAGTCCAAAGTAAATAACTCAATCAAACCTCCAACACTCAAAATTCTCCTTGCACATGCTCAATACAATACACAACAACCACTTACAACTTCTCTCAAAATGCATATAAGTATTAACAACTTCACTCTTGAGATTCTCTACACAATAATATCAAAAGAGTACACATCAAGAAAATATTCCTTTTTATTCATCACTAACAAAATCTCGAATGCTTGAGGAATTTTTTTTTCACATAGGGAGATTGTGTGTGTTTTTTTTTCATTCTTTTCTTTCTTTTTTTTCACTTTTTTTTTCATCTTTATTATCTTTTCTATCTCTCTTTCTTTATTTTTTTTTCATAGAGAGATTTTCTTTTTTTTTCACAAAGAGAGATTTTTTTTTTCACACAAGCATTCGTCCATACACACTGGTCTCCCCCCCCTCCCTCACACTTAAAACTTGAGCGTCTCGCGAAACTACTAAGTATGTAACAAAGCATGATACATCTCAAACTTACAATAATAGAAGCTAATAAAAATGTACTCATCATGCAATCACCCAATGCTTTCATCACATGCTCAAGGAAAGATCAAGCAAATAAGGATATGACAATGAGAATATAGTGACAATGAGAAAGACGATGAAACAGGAAAATAATAGGTGAAACGCTCTCTAGAACAATAGCACGGTAGAGGGAAAACTAAGAGTTCAACAAGAAAGGTTGTCTCTATCATATTCATGTAAGCTTATGTTAATGTAATTTCAAAAAGAATCAAAGCAAGTTCTAGAGTGTCAAGAATCACAAATGTTATCACACATAAGAGGATTAAGGATAGGCATGACAATATCCTCACTAGGTGAACAATAAAACTGTCATGCTTAATCTAACAAGATAGAGTCCATCACCATAACAAATGACTAAATGCAATTAATGTCCCCAAGCATACCAAGGAAACCAAAACTCAATAGTCAGACTTAATCATCTTTTTGATTCTCAAAGTATAATAAAGGAACATGTAAGGAGATAAAACTCGAAATCAAACAAGATTTATTCAAAACCAAACAAAATGCAGAATGAGGAACAAAGTATAAATGCAAAGTATAAAAGTAAACAAACATGCGAGTATAAACATAAAGAAAAATAAGAAAAGGAAAGTAAAGGAACAAACTCCCCTTAAAATTGGGTAGAGAGCATGGAGCATCCATCTTAGGAGAAATATCCTCACGTAGTCAATCTCGTAGTGCACGGATTTCTCCCTTATTAATTCTGCACAAGCATCTTCCGGTGGTCGGAGACGATTAAGGTTCAAGATCCACTTAAGAGAGTGAGTGCTACTAGTCAAAATAAAAGCAACTCCTCCCTCTTGATGCTTTTTGGATGTCCTTCCAGGAGGTTGGAGTCTGTTCAGATGAAGCACCCACTCCAGAAGCCTACGTGACCCTGCAAAACCATGTAATACCTCTCTCAAGCGTGCAGGGTAAGAAAAAAGTGTAATATCATCAATCTCTATATAAAAAGAATCCAAAAATGCATCACTGCCAATAAAATCAACTTTAGGTACCTCTATCGGATTTTCACAAGCAGTTTCTACACAAGGTATAACAAGAAATGTGTCACAACCAATAAAATCAATCTCGGGTACCTCCATAAGTTTTTCACATTCAACTTCAGCATAAGATATAGCAAGAGATTCATCATAATACACAACATCAATCTCAGGTCCTTCTAAAAATTTTTCACAATCCATATCCACAAAAGATGTATCAAGAGATTCATCATAACAAACAAACTCAACACTAGGTATGTCCCAACATTCACTACAATGAACAGAATCAATTTTAGGTGCCTCTACAAGTTTTTCACAAACAATTTTTACAGAATATGTGTCAATAAATTCATCACAACAAACAACATCAATTTGAGGCATCTCTAAAAATTTTTCACAATCAAATTCTACAAAAGATGTATCTATAAGTGTATCACAAATAATAAAATCAGTTTGAGGTACCTCCATTGATTTTTCCAAGGACATAAGAGGAATACTTACCTGATCATGCTGAAGAATACCTGGAGATTCGACAAGAATAGATGTAGCTGTGGTCCCCTCCTGGTCAAGTTCAGGTTCCATCTCAGGCTTATGTTCTGGTAGACACTCAACTGAAATAGGTGATTCTTGGGTTCTTGCTTCCACCATGCAAGTCCCTACACTTCCATGCTGATCTTCTGAATCTTCTAATGTATCAAGAAATGTTGGTGGTCCCTGGGGCTCAGTGCAATCCCCTACACCTGTGGATTCATCTGCAACACATGCTTCATCAACCATATTAGAAAAGTTAGAATCATCAATAACACTATCCTTACAAAATAGAAGTTTAGAAGGGTCCTGTAAAATTTCAGAATTGAAATCAAGGTTGTTACAAGCTCTGCTATCCATCTTCTCCAATGCCTCTAAATCAGTAGGAATGGGTGATTCTTGGGGCTCAGTGCAATCCCCTATACTCTCAATCATATCCTCTGGATCTTCTGATACATCAACCAATGATGGTGATCCCTGGGGCTCTGTGCAATCCCCTACACCTATAGATAGATTCATTTGACTCACAATTTATCCACTGCTTCTTTCAATGTCTTGAAGCCTTTGTTGCTTTTGGTGATATTGTAGAACTTGTTGAAACATCTCCTCCAGCCTTTGTTGTTGAGCCTCACTCTCATTAGGATTCTCAAAGCCTCCTTGATTGGTGTGAAATCTTGCTGGTCTTGAAATGTAGCATAAGGCTGCTGAAGACCAAGAATTGGCTGTGAATTCTGAAATGGGAACTGTTGGGACTGCTCAAATGGTTGAATGGGCTGATTTGACTGCTGAAAATTTGGCTGGAATGATGGTTGAAATTGCTGAGAAGTGTAGCCCTGGAAATTTTGGATCTGAGGTTGAAATTGTGGTGGTGAGCACTGAAATTGAGTGGGCTGGAAATTCTGATTTTGAAACTGAAAATTTGGATCGTATGGCTGTGAATATTGCAGAGGTTGTTGAAAATTCTGTATAGGTTGAAATTCTTGCTGCCATGGCTAAGGTTGAGGCTGAAAATGATTATTTCCCTGCTGAAAACTTACAAAAGGCTGCTGGAAATCTTGGTTAAGATGCTGAAATCCTTGGTTTGGTTGAACTTGATGGAAGGGTGGTTGCTGAAAATTCTGATTATTTAAACACCCTTGCTGAATTCCTTGGAAAGATAATTGATCTTGTTGATAAGGTTGCTAAAAGTTGGGCTGAAATTGGGGCTGAAAATCTTGCTGAAAATTTGGTTGATTTGGCTGAAAATTTTGGAAAGGCTGCCCTTGATGAAATTGTTGGAATGACGGTTGAAATTGCTGAGGTGGCTGAAATGTAGGCTGAATCGGCCGCTGGTAAGTAGATGAATGAGCTTTATGTTTTTGTTGGTATTCCAACACCTTACACTAACATTTCAACTCCACCAATGCCTCTTTTATCTCTGTATAGTCCTCTGGTGAAAACATTTTGATCTTACAGCCCTGTCACACAACAAACAAGAAAAATGATAGCAACCGTATACAAAAGATAAAGCAATCAAAAATAGAATCAAAAGATATAATTATCAAGCACCACTACATTCCCCGGCAACGACGCCAAATTTGATAACCGTTTCTGTCGTGTTACGGTTTCAAATACAATTTAAGTACCGAATTCCTCTAAACTAATGTAGCATAGAGTAACTCGAGTCGTCTCCCAACGAATATAGTTGATGCAAGATAAATCTCAGGATTGTATTTTATTGCTTTTGGGTTTTGGATATGAATTGGGGTTTGGTTTTGAATGTTAAGACTACGAAAAGAAAAAGCAAGCAGGTATGAAATCTAGTCTAATTAAGGAAAGACAGTACAGGTAAGGAAATCTAATTTAGCCTAATTACAAGTGTATTAAGGAAAAAGACAACTAGAAATTAAGCATCAACAAAACTATAGCTAGCATGGAACAAAACTTACAGCATTAAAGAAATCTAACCCAACCTAGCTTAATTGCATGTAAACGAAGACGTAAAACTTAAAGCAATAGGAAGAACAACAAAAAAACAAGAGTTAAGCAACTAGGAAACATCACAATTGAAAGAAATTGTTCTAACAGACATCTAACCAAACACCTCATATGCATGAATTAAAATGACAAAGGTACGTGCCATTCGAATAAGGGAAGATCCATCTAATACAAACAGTTAACTATCAATCACAACATTCATCAATTAACTCAAAACAATTCGAATTTCAACTCAATAATCAGAATTTGCTGTAAAGAGGAAGTGGTTGCTGGCTGTGAATGAAGTCTGCTACCCAGAGCTGTTGAAGAGGTGCTGCCACTCGACTTGGATGGAGAAGCTGCGAAGGAATTGGATCTCTGCCGGCTACTGGATCTGAAGAACGGCTGTGGAGAAAAAAATTGCTGAATTGAATTGAAATTGCAGAAAAGAAATCTCAACCACAAAAGATGCTGCGAAGGAAATCTAATGGGAAGAACTGGAAAGAAGATGAAACTGCTATGAAGAAACTACTGGGAAGTAAAAACATGCTGCCGGTAATGAAATTGCTGTGAAGAACTAAATTGAAGAACTGCTATCTAGAAAATAAAACTGCTGATGAATAAGAAAAGCTGCGGCGGTGGAGTCGACTAGGGCTCGGAACCCCTGAGCTCTAGCTGTGATGGAGTGGATGAGATGAAGAACGCCAGCTAGGGTTCGGAACCCCTGAAACCTAGCTGTGGTCGTCTGCGATGGTAATGGAAGGCGGATGGAGTTGATCGGATCAACGAGTCGGGAACCCCTCAAACTCGGTTGATCGAAGCTCCGGCCGACTAGGGTTGGAACCCCTAACCCTAGTTGCGGCGACGATGAAGATGGAGGAGGAGAAGAATCGCCGCGAGCAGCCTGCGTGTGGAGTCCGATGAAAACCTAGGTCGCGCGTCCCTCTCCCTTTTGTTCTCTTGGCTTCCGCGTGTGGATCTGGCTCAGCCAACTTCAACTCTGGTCCAGCTCATCCAAGCCAGCACTCGAGTTCAGCCCTCTGATTCAGCTCAGTCAGTTGAGTTCAGCTCAGCCTTAGCCCAGCTGTTGGTTCAGTTGTGTTTGGACTCAGAATTGATTCGATTCAGCAATTGGTTCAGCTCACTTCAGTCCTTGGATTCAGCTCAGTTAAGTGGTCCGGTCAGCAGCTGGTTTCAAATCACAGCCCAGCTCATCAGTTGGTTCAACCAACCCAGCCAGCAGTTGGGTCAGCTAACTCAGCCAGATCTCACAGCTCCAACTTTAATTCATTAGCAACGGACGGTTGAGATCGATTTGGCTTCATCCAACGGTCGGATCTCTTCAGATCTGAACCAAACTCCACAGATCCTAATCAATGGTCCTGATCTACCTGTCCACAGCTCGGATTGACCAGATCAGTGGCGGATGGTCCAGATCTTCCCTTTTCTTGAATGGATGGTCTAGAACCTCTTGAGCTTGATCCAACGGTCAGATTACTTCTGATTTGGTTGAAATTTTCAGATCTTGATCTATGGTCAGGATTGATTCTATCTTGAACTTGGATTAACCAGAAGTTGACCGATGGCTCAGATCTAGCCGTTCTCTGGAATGGACGGCTCCTAATAATCCGATGCTTGATCCCTTTAATCTGGATCCAATGCGGACTTAAGTCTGACCTGATTTGGTCTAGGTCCATGATCAATTGAAGTCTACAAAATGATATTCAGATTTAGTGCCAAAAATATCCCAAATATAAAAAGATTTGAATTAAAAGCCAAAATAAGGGAAATACATGAAACCTAATACAATTGCAAACTTAAGCATATAAAATATGGATCAAACATGGATTTTAGAGCCTAAAATAATCAACAAAATGATGGTTATCAGAAACCTTCTGAACGTGCGACGACAGGGGAGAGAGGAGAGTGCGAAATAAACATAAAATAACGACGGAAATGGCTTGCCCGTCTCTAATAGTGACGGAATTTTTAATTGTTCGTCGCTATTTGCGACGACATTGACCTTTTCCGTCGCTAGTTTATTTGACCTATATTCTAAAATTAGCGACGGACAATTAAAAATCTCGTCGCTATTTACGGAATTTTTTTTAGTGGCAGGTGATCGGCGAGCTCGTGATGGGATCGATGTCAGCGGCGGGAGCCGTGCTCATTATGGCTGCCACATTCTCCAGGCTGGAGTTTCTCCGGTTCCCCATCTCCAACGGCCACAATGAGGCGACACTCAACGACGACGTGGACGACGGTGACAGAGGCGCAGATCCAGTGACTCCCCTAGCAACGTCTTTGCCCTCTAACGCCATCGATCCCAACTGAGCCGGTCCTCTTTGTCTTAGAGGTCCCGGGTAAAAATATAGATTATGCTCCAATTTTATCTTCTGAGCATTGTTTTTTCTAAAAAAAACTTTTATATTATTTATCATAAAATTTTATCTTCTGAGTACTATTTTTTTTCTAGTTTGTATTTATCGAATTTGTGATAAATTTAGTATTATTTTTTTTATCAATAATTAAAAGAAAGTACTGTGAAAATTTAAATACATGTTTCGTTTGCATGTATAATTGGATTCATGATGAATTTTTAAAATAATATTTTTTTTTATCTTACAATGACTCTATTTATGTAAAGTAGATAGTTTTAATTTCATATTTTTTGTATGCTTGGTTGCTTTCATCTAATAGAAATTGACAAAGAGAATCAATCAAATGAAGTTGCTTTCATGATAAAAAAAAAGTAGAGATATTGCATAAGCATTCATTGGACGTCTAGACATCTTGTCACATAAGTTTTGAGAAGAGTCAAAATTCTTGCATCTCAAAGTTGAGTTTTAGATTAAAGAAATTGGAAAAATAAAATTTATGAAGTAAACAAAAAAAAAAATTAAAATGTAAGATAAAAAAAACTCTAGATAAAAGTTGTTGTCACCTTGGTAGATTTATCCGATGAATCAATTAGGAAATGAGAGGCATCTGTAGATTTTGATAAGGTGGTAATCATTTTCTAATCCTCAATTTTTTTTGTCTATCTCCTTCAGTAGTTTGCCAATCTGAAAAGTCCACATAAAAATATCACAATGAATACATATGTTGCCCAATAATAACTAGAATGAATTGATTGTGCTGTGATGAAGAGTTGGGCAAGACTAATTAAAAAATGAAATCAAATAAGTCAAAAATTATATATATCTTAGATTTTGTACTGCTATTCCTCGAAACCAATTTGATTTTCTTGACTCATCAAAAATAAAATGATAATTAAAATAAAAATGATAACTGTGTCTTATAATTTATATGTTGCCAAGCAACATGAAATTTCCTTGAAAGATGATTAAAAGCCACCATAAAATACGGCAAGAAAAAGCTTATGTAAACTTTGTCAGTTTCCATTTGATGAAAGCAACCAAGCATGCTAGAAATGTGGAATTAAAAGTATCTACTTTACATAAACCATATCCACTTCACTAAGAAATCTTATTAGTTCCTCTCCATGCATAATAATAGAAGATGTTCGTACAAAATATAAATAAGTAAAACTAGGTTGAATATACAAGACTATGTTGATTTAGATAAAGTAAAGCAAACTAACCTACCAAACTTATAGCAAAAAGTCTTTTTAACTCTTGCATGTGTCAACTCATTGCATATTGCATCAATCAATCAACATTCCAACATTCTCCAATAGCTTACAGATGTATATTACACTCTCCTGGTTGATCTTTCTTCAAAGAGATGTAGTCATGATTATGGAAGGATGCATGTTTATGGAAAAAAATACTTATAAAATTTCAAATGAGAGTGAAAACAGAGGATATAGTTAAATTGTCGACTATAATATACTTTAAAAAAATACAGAGATAACTCATTTAAAATATCTTCATGATACACTTTTAAAAGCAAAATCATCAATTATAGTATCATATTCAATGCTTTCAATACATAAATTACTAATCCATTTAGTTTATCTGGAGTTATTATGGTTCATAAATAAGATTTTATTAATATTAATTTTGAAAAACTTCTTTTGACAGATGAGTAATCATCGCATTTGGAAATATATCCATTGCCTTTAAAAACTCTAATATTTCAATGGAAGATCGTTTTTTATTTGTTTCATAAGATTCATTTGGTAATATTACTTGCAAAACTTGTAATTCTAAAAATATATATTTTGTATCAATATTAGAAGTATCACCATTTCTTAAAGTGTTTTCAAGATTTACACAAGAACTCATCAATTTATCATCATCCAATAACACTAATTTTGTAACATTATATAAGAACCCAAATATAGATTTAAAATATTGTTCAAACCTACTCTTCAATTGCCCAAGAGTAATATCAACCACTAAGATAAATAATCTATTCAAAAATATTCTTCCAATGATTGATTTTCCCTTTTAGTGTTAGCAATCTCATCAAAATGTCTATTTCTATAAATTTATGTTTTGTAGGAAATACAGGTTTAATTTCCATATTGGATGTTTTTTTTCATCAACCATAGCAGAAGCAAAACCATTTTCTCGATATTTTTCAAACAAGGAAATAAGACCAGGCAATTGTTTTACAGCAACATCAAGACGAATTTTTTGCTAACTATTTTATGCAAAATATCATGTCAAATAACAAGGCTTAATATAAATTCAAATTTGAAAGTTTATCAGATACTAAAGTTTCAGCATCTCAACTTAATTTGTCGTCTTCACTTATTTCTGCTAATTTGAACAAAGTTTCTCTGATTTGGGAAGCTTGAGATAGTATTGCTTTGACTGTTTCAATATGGCTTTCCCATCTTATAATTGACAATGATTTTAAAGTTAATCCATCAATATGTTCAAGCAAAACATTCTATCTTTTTGTTGAATTAGAAAACACGGTGTACATATGTTGACATGCTCCAAAAAATGATTTTGCTTTAATACAAGAATTTGCCATGTCACAAACAACTAAGTTAAGAAAATGAGAACCACATGACATGTAAAATGCTCTAGGATTAATGTCATGCAATCTCCTTTGCACATCTTGATTGTTGCTTTTCATATTAGATCCATTATCATAACCTTGCCCTCTCACATTATTAATATCAAGTTCTAAAAATAGTAAAACGACTTGCAATTCATTGAAAATGCCTAAATTAGTTGTATTTTCTACATTTATAAATTCTAAGAAGTACTCTTCTATTTTAATTAGAGTCTCTGAAACATCTACACATCTTAATATGTAAGTCATTTGTGTTGGGATCTTTGCCCTAGCTAGAGGGGGGGTGAATAGCAAATCGTCTAATCTTCTTGTACCTACGTTGTTAGTTGCACAGCGGAAACAATAATAAAACAATAAACAATGCTAACAAGAAGATTTACGTGGTTCGGAGATGAAGCTCCTACTCCACGACAGTCCGTGAGGTGGACGATCCCTTGATCCTTCGGTGGATCGCTCCCCGGACGCTCTCCGGCTATCTCGTGTAGCTCCTTGTGGGTGGAGAAACCTCTCCACAATCCTCTACAAACACCTGAGCACACAAGGCTACTATCAAGCTTTTTCCAAGCAAGATTCGCCAAGAAACCTAGCCCCAAAACGAGTCCCTTTAAATAGGACTCGGGCTAAAAACCACGCCACCAGTCGACTGCCCTAGGGCCAGTCGACTGCCCTAGACTGGTACCACTAAAATCCGACCGTTACACCCCAACGTTCAAATTCTTAGCTGTCTCCAGACTTCACCAGTCGATTGGTACAGGACCAGTCGACTGGAGTCAGTCGACTGGAACCAATTCCAGTCGACTGGCAGTCGACTGGTCGACCCTCCTTGGGTCGACCCGATTCTCTGTGTGTTCTATCAGTCGACTGTCTTCGGGCCAGTCGACTGCCCTGCCTACCAGCCTAGGGTTTAGCCTCCCTGAGTACATTTCACTCAACACTTGACCCCTAGGACTTCCCGAGTACATTCACACAGCACTCGTACCCTTATGACTCGACTGACTCCTCCTCCGCAGTCTCGACTGTTGCCTTCGCGCCCTCTTCGTCTTCGGCCCTCGTCCCTCGGATGCGCACGCAAGCCTCCAGCTTGCATCCATGTCACCCTTCACGTACGCCTCGAAGTCCGCGCCCATCAGCTCATCGTCCCTGCACTCCAAGGTCCCTCAGATGCGCACACAAGCCTCCAGCTTGTCTCCATGCCATCCTTTACCATACTGAGGCCGTCCAGTCAGGTCCATATGCGTAACCTGTACAACCTGCACACTCCATATACGCATATCAAATACAAGGGTAAGCCTAACTTAAACCCTTTGCACAAACATCAAAACCCTATGGTCACACCGGACCATCTTAGGGCCGATTGCTCCAACAATCTCCCCCTTTTTGATGTTTGGCAATCCGTTTAAGTTAGGGAAAGCAAGATAGTAGTCAATAGCAAAAACCATGCTAAATAAATGTATATGCAATGCAAGTATGGATCCTAACCCAAGGTATCCTACACCTAACCCTCCGAGTTAGGAATTTTCCACACCTAACTTCCCAAGTTAGGATTTTCTAACAAACCGGGCTTTTTAAAGCTTCTCCCAAGCTCCCCCTTATACTGGACTTACAAAGGCTTTTTAAGAACCTCCTCTCCAAGGTTCCCCTTACGCCACGAATGAAGCAACCATGCTCCCCCTTAATCTCAACTCCCCCTAAAACTAGGGTTTCTAGCAAAGGTATGTTTGGTTTCCCACTTAAACCCAACATCTCTCCCCCTTTGCCATACATCAAAAGAACCCCAATAATCATAAACATAGTGTACTAGACCCCCCATACACATGTTTCTTATCAATTGGACCCCAAACCAGCTGCTGATACAAAACTCAGCCCTGACCAGTCGACTGCCCCCAAGGCAGTCGACTGATACTCTGATAATCAGTTTTCTGGCCGAATTTCAGAAACGCGCCAGAAATTCCACAAATCTCCAAAAATTCCCAAATTTCGTGGAGAACATTGTGGTACCCATACCTACTTGGGAAAAATACATTTCACCATGTATCTATTCCCATTCCCAAGTTTGGTACAAAACCCAAAAATTTTCTTATGAAAATTAAGGCAAATAGGAGACAACCTCCCCCTTAACCCATGCCTTCTCCTAATTTTCATTTTCAAAGGGTTAAGTTCTACCCAACTTAACCTCCTAACACCATGTTGAGTTATCCCCACCCAACATCCGAGTTCTTCCCCTTTTGGACACTATTAAGGCTTGCTCCCAAGCACCCTTTCCCTTAGTGCCAAAACGAACTCAAACCACTCTCTCAAACCACAAAAAAAAACTCTAAGGTTTGCAAGCACATTTGCTAGGATATACCCTTATCCTAGAAAAATATGATATCATGGAAATATCAAGTGTGCTTGACATTTGGTACAATTCTAAGCTTCTTAAGGATTTTTCATTAAGTATCAATTTTCAACTTCCTTTCTAATTCCATGTGTTTGTCACATCTACCCATCTTAATTTGACACATGGAATTGTCCTCAAACTCCCTTTTTGACCTTAGATTCCTAGGGAGACTTATCAATTTCCTTGGTTTTCAATCCATATAAAGTCATGAGATAACACTTCTTCTAAGGATTATAAAATTATAACCGAGAATTCTAATCCTAAATCATATCCAATGATCAATCCTGGAATTTTTATGGTCAAAAATGCCCTTTTTCATGCTTACTCTCATTGATCAGTTGACTGCCCAAAATGGGCAGTTGACTGCCTGCTAAACAGAGAGTTTCTGGGCCTGAGACCAGTCGACTGGGATGGTCCCAGTCGACTGTCTCCAGTCAACTGGGGTATTCCCAGTCGACTTCCCTTTAATTTTTCTGCGTACAGAGATCCTGGTCGACCTCCCAGTCTACTGCTAGTCGCCTGCCACCAGTCGACTGGTCACTTACCAGTCGACTGGTACCTGATTTTCAGGTTTTCAGGCCGAAATTCAGAAATGTCCTAAAAATTTTACAAATCTCCAAAAAATCTGAAATTTTGTGGGGAGATTTGTGAAGCCAATATCTACTTAGGAAAAATACGTTTCCAAATAAATGTACTCCGGATCCCAAGATTGGCACAAAACTCTACTTCTTCCAAAGTGTATCAAATAATCTCATCCTAGAAGTTCTAATTCTCACTTCTCTTCAATGCATTCTCTTCTCCTTGATCATAACTCATTTTTATTATTGAGTTACATGGTATTCCACCATTAAACCTTAATTTTGTCAATTATAGCCCTATTTTCACATTTTCTCCCTAAAATTCACCTTTTGATGTGCCAAAATCTAGGATTAAGACTTACCCAAGTCTTCCAATCCTTTTTGGCACATTTCACCTAATTTCCTAAGGGAGAACCTTTTGAGATCCATCTACCATGGACCCCAAAGGCTCCTAGAGCTCCCCCTTGAGCTCTTAGCCCTAGCCACCTCCCTAGGTGACTCAATTCACACTAGGCCACACCGCTGTGCCACCGGTGACTCTTGGCCTACAAAATTGACCTCTTTAACCTTGGACACCTTGTCCTTGGTTAAGCCCTTTTCTTTCCCTTTGGATGACACCCCCTTGCCATCTTTGGACTTACCCTCCTTGCCATATTTATGTGCTTTGCCAGCACATTTCTCTTTGTTGGCCTTGGAGGTCTTAGCTTGGTAGCCCAAACCCGATCTATCATAGTTAGGTTTTAGGCTACTCAATACTAGGTCTAGGCCCTTAGATCCAACCTTGAATCTTTCTAGGGTCTTTTCTAATGTATCAAGCCTTGCCCACAAGGCTTGATTTTTCTTTTCTAATTTCTTGACCTTAGTGTCCACGTGTCCACCTTGGACATTTCTAGACCTACCATTCTTTCTAGGCATGTGTCTCCCCTTCTTGGGGTTAATCCCTTGATCCTTAGGTGCATAAGTCGTAGGTCTATCATGATGCATGCTCTTTCTAGAATTATGATCTACCTTGTTATCCCTATTCCTATCATCATACTTAAATCCAAAATTATGCACCATTAAACATTTCTCATTAATTCTATCATGCATGGATGGGCAATTTTCATTATTTCTAAAATGTAAGGAAGAACTTGAAATTGAATTGCATTTTACCCTAGGGTTAGGAATTACCTCCCTTACCCTTGAAGTTCTCCCTTGATGTGATTTTTGTTTCTTATTTCTTTCTTCTTTCTCCCATCTCCTAAGATGCTCCATCTTCTTTAGCTCACCTTTTTTAGGACACTTGGTGTGAAAGTGCCCCATCTCTCCACATGTAAAGCATCTAATTCTCTTCCTCCTTTCTTGGACTCCTCCATTCCTACAATCCTTGTTAGATATAAAGGAACTTAAATTAGGTTTAGATTTTACCTCCTTTTTACCTATTGGGCACTTGTCCTTGTAGTGCCCCTTCTTATTGCAACCGAAGCATATGATGTGATCTTTGTTGCTTGCTTTGGTGGAGGTGGAGGCTAGGTTGACTACTTCTTCAACCTTGGGAGAGGTGGAAGCTTCCTCTTGATCCGGAATTGAAGAGGGTCTCTCCTCCCCCTCAATTCTTGAGCTTGATACCTCCTCTTCTTCTCTTGATGAGGTTGATGATCTCTCACTCAATTCCTCTACCTCACTTGAGGATGTGGACACCTCTTCCTCCTTGGATAGTAACAATCCCATTTCTTTTTCCTTTTCTTCATTTTCCTCTTCTTGAGCTATTGAGCTCACTTCCTCGGGTTCTTCCACTACTTGAGCTTGTGTAGGATTATTATAATATTCTATCAACTTGGTCCACAACTCATAGACATTTTGGTATTCACCTACACAACTCAAAATATTTTTAGGCAACATATTCACTAAAATTGCAATTACCTTTTCATTTGCCTTGGACTCATTTTGTTGTTCTTGATTCCAATATCGAGGACGAAGATTCTTTCCGTGCTTGTCCTTTGGAACCTCAAAGGGCTCTTCTATCATCATCCTACACTCCCACTCCATGCTAAGCCAATCTTCCATTCTTGCCCGCCAATAATCAAAGTCTTCATTGTCGTATGGCGGCGGAGTGTAGATGTTGTCCCCCAACTTATCTTCCATCTCCTCTTCTCCTCTAGCGTGTGCTCCCTCGGCGGTTAGTCCGATCAAGAGCGGTCCTTGCTCTGATACCACTTGTTGGGATCTTTGCCCTAGCTAGAGAGGGGGTGAATAGCAAATCGTCTAATCTTCTTGTACCTACGTTGTTAGTTGCACAGCGGAAACAATAATAAAACAATAAACAATGCTAACAAGAAGATTTACGTGGTTCGGAGATGAAGCTCCTACTCCACGACAGTCCGTGAGGTGGACGATCCCTTGATCCTTCGGTGGATCGCTCCCCGGACGCTCTCCGGCTATCTCGTGTAGCTCCTTGTGGGTGGAGAAACCTCTCCACAATCCTCTACAAACACCTGAGCACACAAGGCTACTATCAAGCTTTTTCCAAGCAAGATTCGCCAAGAAACCTAGCCCCAAAACGAGTCCCTTTAAATAGGACTCGGGCTAAAAACCACGCCACCAGTCGACTGCCCCAGGGCCAGTCGACTGGTACCACTAAAATCCGACCGTTATACCCCAACGTTCGAATTCTTAGCTGTCTCCAGACTTCACCAGTCGACTGGTACAGGACCAGTCGACTGGAGTCAGTCGACTGGAACCAATTCCAGTCGACTGGCAGTCGACTGGTCGACCCTCCTTGGGTCGACGCGATTCTCTGTGTGTTCTATCAGTCGACTGTCTTCGGGCCAGTCGACTGCCCTGCCTACCAGCCTAGGGTTTAGCCTCCCTGAGTACATTTCACTCAACACTTGACCCCTAGGACTTCCCGAGTACATTCACACAGCACTCGTACCCTTATGACTCGACTGACTCCTCCTCCGCAGTCTCGACTGTTGCCTTCGCGCCCTCTTCGTCTTCGGCCCTCGTCCCTCGGCTTGCATCCATGCCACCCTTCACGTACGCCTCGAAGTCCGCGCCCATCAGCTCATCGTCCCTGCACTCCAAGGTCCCTCAGATGCGCACACAAGCCTCCAGCTTGTCTCCATGCCATCCTTTACCATACTGAGGCCGTCCAGTCAGGTCCATATGCGTAACCTGTACAACCTGCACACTCCATATACGCATATCAAATACAAGGGTAAGCCTAACTTAAACCCTTTGCACAAACATCAAAACCCTATGGTCACACCGGACCATCTTAGGGCCGATTGCTCCAACAATTTGTTCCTTGTGACTTGCATCCGATGTACAATCAAGAATTACTGAAAAATATTTTGCCTCTTTTACTTTTTTTAATTATTGTATTCTTGACTTTGAAGGCTAGAATAGATATTAACTCGTTTTGAATTTTATAACTAAGATAATGATAATGAATCTTTTTATCTTGAATGAGTAGAAAATGCTCTTACATTATTGGATCAAAATTTGTAATCATTTCAAGTAGATCCAAAAAATTTCCATTACCATCTTTATAAATTTTGTCATGTGTATCACGAAATGCCAAATTATATATAGCTAGACATTTGACAATAGCAACTATTCTTAATATAACATGTTTCCAATGTTTTGTGTCCTTTTTAATTTATTCTTGTATTTCCTTATCAATTGTCATTGTTGTCTTTAATCTCATTTGTAGTTCAACAAAAGCTCTCAGATTAGTGAGGTGTTCAACACTATTTTCATGTTGTTTAAGTTTATCACATAAATATTTCCAGTCATTAGCTCATTCTCTTACTAAATTATTTTTGGTGTGCATTACTTTAAACAACTTACAACAAATATAAAATACTTTATCTAACTCCTTCGAATATATTAACCATTTTTTTATCACGAGTTTCACCATTTGGTAACATTTGAATATAGTAAGTATGAGAAAAGTGTCGAGATTCTTTATCTAAAGGAAACTTGAGATTCTTCTCTTTTAGGATCTTTTTCCACAAGTAAATCTCTCATTTTTGTATCAAGATTATCCCAAACTTTTGGATCAAATATGTTCAAATCATATCTAAGTGTTGAACATTGATATTGGTTTATACGCTCATCATCACAACAATTATCAATATTTAGTTTTGTGAATTTTAGTTTCATCCAAAATTTTAAAATTTATATCCTCTTTGTTTTCATTTTTTATAAATTTTTCATTTTCAACACTTTCGTTTCTCACATATTCTTCACTTTTATCATTCTTGTTTTAAACAAAATCTTCATTTATATTTGATTCATTACTTAAAATCTGAACTAAGTTTTCCGTTGTGTTATGAGTTTCTTTACTAAAATATGTATTCAATGAACCTTTTAAGCTTTGGGCTATTTTTTCTTCTTTATTCTTTTTTTATATCTTTTTAATATCCAGAGAGTTATTTCATAATGATAGATAATTTATGAACAATAAGCAATAAACAAAGAATAATAAAACTTGATATTTCGATTCGAAATCCACTTATATAAGACCTTACATAGATATCCTACAAGTTTATAAAAAATATAATAATTCAATTGTATTTTAGAGCAAACCAATAAGAAAGTTCTTGTATCTTATAAAAAAAAAATCATAAGATGAAAAATAATTCAATAAAAATTGTTAGACAAGTGCTACCGATCTATTGACTCTTAGTGAGGATGGACGAATCACTAAATCGCACATTTCTCAAGAGAGAGATAGAATTAGATCGAAGAATGCACCAAACAATTGATAGCACAGGTTGCATAGTTATATTTTGTAACTGATGTAATTAGATTTTACCCTGTCCATTGCATGCAAAATTTGAAAGGCTGAGTAATAAATCAAAAAAAAAAAATTGATTAACGAAATTTTTTCAACCTCGGACGATCGATATGGTCTTACGAAAGTTTCTCACTGGGTGCTAGGATAAATTGAGAAATACTCGCGGCAGGCGATCTAGAAGTCCAGCGTTCCAAAGTTCACGGCCCATTTGAAAGAAAAAATCCTGCAAAATATAACATAGTTAGAGATGAAACCGTGGATGCCTGGGATGACAACTGGTCACCCTTTCGCTGCACCATAACCCCGGAAGCCTATGTAATAATTCAAGAGAGACTAGACAAAGTTGCAATATAAGTTATAACACTGAATAAGTTACATCTGCAATGACAAGTAGACATGAGGCATCCATTGTAAAATTATGATAATTTGTTTGGAAGTTTTTTATAAGTAGCTGATTTTTAAGCAATCCGTTTTCAAAATTATCATTTTTTGTACTTCACGGGTAATCATGCCATGTTTTGGAATTTATTATGCATTTAAGATTACAAACCAATAAATGGATAACATAAGGATGAAATCTCTACCTATATGGACAGACTCAATTTCACTAATTATTCTAACTAAGAAGATATGTCTCACTAATAATAGGGTAATTTACTAAAACACTTGCTTTCTATTTGGTTGCACCAAATCACTCACTAGTAACGAAATTTACAAAATAAGACCTCTCACTAATTTTGTCTCCTGTTTTGGCGAGCTTTGAGGGAGGGTGCAACGAGAGAGGTTAGAATTCAAAAACTCAATTCGCGGGAGGGTGAGGAGAGATCAAGAAAGAACCAGGGAGGACTCGTCTTGCTATTGCCAAGGGGGGCACCTTTGAGAGGACTCGTAGTAGGCACGACGAGGAAGGGAAGGCACAGCGGGGAAGTGAATGTGTGGCGAGGGACTTCGGCAAGGAGAATCCAAGGGCAAGAGAGAGCGCTAGGGTTTTCAGCGAGAGCGAGAGGTTCGAGGGTTGAGGGATTCGGTGGAAAAAACAAAGAGAGAAAAAGTTTATTATAGAAATAGGGATTTTGCTCTGGCTTTGGGCTAGCTCTGGATCCCAATACCTTACCCGTATGGCTAATCGTGCTCTGGACCCCCTCCCCCCGGATTTTAATTCTTTCATTCAATAGTTGTTGTGGTGGATGAGACTTTCATGTGCATATGCATGTAGTTTATAAAGATAACTAAGCCTTAGTCTACACTAACAAACCTCATTAGGGTTGTAGCTGCATTAGTTCTATGTAAGTTGTATAGTAACAAAAGTTATTGGGGTTATAGTTGTTGTACTAATTCTATGTTCTGAGGGCCATCCTAAAACATAGATCCATTAGTTCTATGTCATTCGGGTTATAATTGCACTAGTTCTATGTAAATCTATATATGTTCTAAGAAAGCCATTAGGGTTATTGTTGGATTAGTTCTACTTAATTTGTGAAAAATCTTAAATACGATATCTAGCTAAAAAGGCCTACTCATATGATAAAAAAATGCACTCTTTGCTACGAGTTCTTTCAACGGTTAATTGGAGAAAACTCCCCAATCCCAAACTGACCTTTACATACACTCCCCACTTGATATATTCTTTGCATTCACTCCCTGATGGATTGAGTATAAAAGAGTGAAAACTCAATATACATTGTAAAGATTTGAATATAAATTGTTTGAGATTAAGTACTAATTTAATAAATTTGAGTACAAAGTTTCGGTGACCCCTTATGTGAAAATTTTGATGTGGTGAGTATAAAAGAGTGAAAACTCAGTATACATTATAAAGATTTGAGTATAAATTGTTTGAGATTAAGTACTAATTTAAGAAATTTGAGTATAAAATTTCGGTGACCCCTCATGGTCTTGATGTGGTGGATGCAACCTCGCATACTCAAATTTCTAAATCTTATACTCAAATTTTTTTCAAATAATACTCAATCTAAATCAATTCATACTTAAATTTTGATAATGTATACTGAAATTTTTACTATATATTGAAACAATGTATACTTAAATTTCTCAAATAATACTCAAATTTCTTAAATTAATACTCAATCTCAAACAATTTATACTCAAATCTTTACGATTTATACTGAATTTTTACTCTTTTATACTTATAAAAAAAATAACACACAAAACTATCTTGTCAATCCCATCAGGGAGTGCATGCAAAGAAATTTTCGGTTGGGGAGTGCATACAAAGCCTAGTTTGATGTTGGAGAGTTTTCTCAAATTTTCCCTTCTTTCAATTACTAATGTTCTTTAGTTCAAGGAAATAGGCACGATAGGCCAAAAGGAAAGCATGTAGTGTTGAAGTCGAATAACGTAGAAGCCTCTCTAATTTTCAAACCCTAGAAAGATCACAAAAATTTCCAGACCAGAGAAGGAGAAGAGCAAGTCTACAATGCATAGTTGTCAAAAGACGCTCGCTTAAGCGTCAGGTGTAGTGAAGCGGAAGCCTAGCACTTTTGCAAACTCAGAAGCGTAGGAGGTCAAAGAAGCGGTAGCTTTGCTTTAGCGAAGCGTTTTTGCACAAAACGTTCTTGTAGCAAGCGCAGGAATTTCAAATTTTGTTTGTTTTTTTTTTAAAGCCTTAAACCTCTCTCAATTTTCCCTTTGTCTCAAACCACTGCCTCGTCATCTACTGCCTCTTCGTCTACCCCTCCCATCACCGTTGTTTCTTTTGCTGTTGCTTCTTTCACCACTTCTTCGATTGCGAGGTAACCTCATATTTACTTTTTTGATCGCTGGACGAGCGATTCTTTCGGCGACATCGAAAGTGTCGCAGGACTCCTTCGGCATCGTCGAAAGCAACGCGACACACCTTCGACGCTGCCGAAAGTGTTGCGGGACGCCTCCGGTGACGTTGGTGTCCCGAATTTTTTTTCTTTTAAGTTAGATTTAAATAAATCAAACAATTCCTTACAAAAATCTAATAAACTTTATTAATTCATATAATTTAAATTTAAATATATAAAAAATATATTTAAAATAAAAAATTCTAATACATTTTATTAATTAATATTAATCATATTTAAAATTTATAAAAAATATATTTTAAATATAAAAAATTTGATAAATTTTATTAATTAATATAAATCAGATTTAAATATATAACAAATATATTTAAAATTAAAAAATTATATTTTAAAATTCATATAAATCTTTAAATAAGATTTAAAATTTAAATACATAAAAATTATATTAAAAAAATCTGATAAATTTTGTTTATTAGATTTAAATATATAAAAATATATTTAAACTAAAAAAATCTGATAAACTTTATTAATTAGATTTAAATATATACAAAATATATTTAAAATAAAAAACCTAGTAAATTATATTAATTCATATAAATAGGTAAATCAATTTAAATATATAATAAAATTTAGTAAATTTTATTAATTATATAAATTAGTAAATCAAATTTAAATATATAAAAATATATATTTGAAATTAAAAATTATAATACATTTAATTAATTCATATAAATCAGTTTTATTCTCTGATAATTAATTTTTTCCTGTTTGTCAACGGTCTGGAATCTTAACCATGTTTTGATTTTTTTTTCCCGTAAAGTCCACGCTTCACCTTACGTTTTACGCTTTAAGCCTCAAGACTCTTGAACACTTTTTTACATCTTGTGCTTTTGACAATTATATTTCTCATCTTAGTCTCGCATGTGGAATAGTTCAAAGAGAAGAGCAGACAATTATTGGAGCAAAGAAGAATTTTATATCGGTTGAGAATTAATTCCCAAAATATATTAGTTTAATCACCTATATAACTATCAATTATATCAATTCGCAGGGACAACAATTATGGTAATAATAAAAAAAATGATTAACGAGGTTTTTCTAACCTCGAGTGATCGGTCTGGTCTCACGAAAATTTTCACCGGCCGCCAGGGTAACAATTATGGTAATAATGAAATCGTATCAGGTGACCAATGTCGTACCATGACATAATGACTATAGGGCATTCTTAACATCAAACCAACACAAGAGGCACTTTGCTAGAAGTAAGTCACATAAATAATCTTTGTCATGTAGACTCCACCTAGTAACTAGCTTACCTACTAATGGATAAATTTTATTGGATCTAGACAAACCAATTAAATCCATTTGATCATGATGGCAATAATTGCACCCTAATTTTGAGGGGCATGCATTAATGCACAAATAGATCTATCAATCAGGCGAGAAGTCACCGATCAAATCCTTTACATCAACAAGAGACCCCTAGTTCCTTTCTCGTCGATGCAAAGGATTTACAAATATTTGTGTCTAAAATCTTCGCCTCAATTCCAACTTTCTTATTCTCAGATTTCAAGTCCTCATAAAATAGACTGATGATTAATACGTGGATATTGTCAGCATGAAATTTGAGGGTCAAAATCTGATAAAGCTAATTTGTCTATCTTTCGCACGCACTAGTCACAATATCTGGACTAATAGTCCCCGTAATTTACCTTCTCCGTGTTGATCCTGAGATGAATTAGTGAGAGTGCTAGAGGTGAACGAATCATCTTTTGTCAGCATATTCTCAAATTTTAAAGTTGGGGGAGGAAAAATAAGAAGAGAAAGGCGTGCGTTAATGCCATCAAACCCTCTCTTTTGTGAAAGGGACATGCATGGTGGGATGCCCTCTTCCTCTAACCTCCTTTTAGCTTTCTTAACTTTTTGTAGGACAAATATCTTCGAGGATCGGGATAGAATTATGCTTGACGATGCCACCCACTATGTTTCTATTCCACAAGAGGAGCAACTTTCTCGTAGCCAGGCCATCATTAATTAAGCGAAAGGAAGGGGACATTGCTCTTGTCAATGCTACCATACAACTTATCTCTTAAACGTATCTATCTGTTGTCGGGGTTATGGTGCAGCGGTAAGATGACTAGTTGCTATTTCAGTTATCCACGATTCGATCCTCAGCTAATGTATTTGTAGGAATTTTTTCTCCAAATGAGACGCGAATCTTGGGACGCTGGGCATTTAGACCGTCCACTACGAGCGCTTCCCGATTTATCTTGATGGTCGATGAAAAATTTTTGTGAGGCCGAACCGGTCGCCCGTTAATTATTTTTCTTAAACGTATCTATCTATTTGATGAATTTTATTTTTTAATTATTCGATAGATTATTTATAGAATTGGGAAAATATGGAATCCCAATAAAATCTTAGGAATACCTTATCCACTTTGCTATTCAAGATAGAATAATAAAATATTTTGTTATGGTTTCGGTTGTATGGCCATTTAATTTAGCTTGGCGGTTACTTTCAAAATATGAACAACACATTATCTTTTATTATTTATCAAAAAAGAACTATGTTTTTGAAATATTACACTACTTAGCACACAATACATATTTTGCTAATTTAGATAACGTTTGGTTTATAAATAATAAAAAATACAGGAGCGTTCTTAGTGAAATAAAAATTGTATGGATATCGTCCTAAATGCCCAATATATCTACCTCGTTCCTCACTGGCTCAGTCGGTACTGTCTCACTCTCTCTCTCTCTCTCTCTCTCTCTCAGGAATTCTGTGTTCTGTATTTCAAAATTGATCCGGGCCAGTTTACGTATAGCCTGACCCGACAGCCTGACGTCCTGTCTGGAGAAGAGGGGTTTATGGGCTCTATGGGCCCTTCAAATATAGAGTCCGGGTTAGTGATTCGGCACAGTTCATTCTAAGACAATAAGCCATGGGCCCTGCTGGAGAACGATCACTGAGGCTAAGAGGGTCGGAAGCCCTGAAGGCCTCCGAATTCAGGGAATCTTGGGTTGGGGAGGTTCAGAGAAGCTCAAGTCAAAGAGGTTCCGACTCACCACATCTCTAAGTTTTAACACTCCTGGGTCAGGGGAGTCTTAACTCAAAGTATCTTGATATTATAAGCGGACCAGCTCCACCACCACTCGACTCAGTGTTTCCAGTCGGACGCGCGGCGGCCCACGCTCCCTGGGTACATCCCGAGCCAAAGAAGTCTTTATTCAAGTGTCACCGAATCATAGGATCATCGAGTTAGGATCACCCCGAGCCAGCAGAATACTCGGTCATCAACCATACCATCTCCGGGTCAGCCAAGTTCGGGCGTTCATCCCGAACCATGCGCACCACGACTCAGGAAACATATCTTCTCTCGGGACGCCTTCCTTAACTCGGGAAGCATGGTCACTCTCGGTAATCATGGACACTCTGAGCCCCCAGTCGGCTTCAACACTTTGAGCCCCCAGTCGGCTCTTCGCTATACGCCCTCAGTCGGCATCATTATTCTAGGCCTCCAGTCGGCCCTAGCATTGGAGGTTTTGTCGTGACTTATCAAAACAACCACTCCCTGACATAAGACTCGCAGAAGCTGTAGGGGTCGGCGCAAGTCAGACACCATTCTGGCTCGAATCGTGAGTATCTCGCTGACGCCGTGATCTCCCTGCCATATCTTGTCCCCCCGTACTGCGACCATATACGTTGGTGTCAGGCTGAGCGGCGCCGTCAGGCGCCCGCCCATAAGTTGACAGCGCCCATTTCCTTATTCCGGTATGCGACACATTACCCTGCCACCTCTGAGTGCGCCTTACCCTGTCCTCGCTACGCGACAAAAGGTGGTCGATTGGACAAAAGTTGTCAGCTCCCTCGGCTATATAAGCCTCTCCACTCCACATATCCCAGGTACGCGCGAGAATAGTATTTTACTACTGTTTTATTGCTTTCGTGCTCTTCAACCACCGGGGACTGACTTAACCGTCGGAGTGCCTTGCCGGGGACTTTTTCCGACGGATTCTAACGGTCTTTGTCTTGCAAATTAGGAGCTAGCACCGGAGCTAGTGTTAGTAGTTCGTGATCTTCAGGAGACCATCTCACTCTTGGGGCCTCCACCTCGCTTCGCGACAGGATCAAATTTGACACTAGAAGGAGGAGACTGAGGGGGCGGGGGCCAAAGCTGAGGCGGAGGCTACTCGGGGGGCTACCGACTCGGAAGCTGCCTACTTCTTCTTCTTCTTCTTCTTCTGGTGTTTGCTGGGGGAGGGTCGGGCAAGATCCCCAGTCGGGGAAGAAGCGCGTCGCCTTCGCGGGGGCAGGAGGCTGTTCGCTGGTCGCCGATAGTTCCGTCTCCGGAACGACGATGGCAAGCGTGGGTTTAGGGGCCACAGGACCCGAGCCCGCAGGAGCAGCTTCAGTCGGAGCGCCCTCCCTCGCCTGTAGCTCGGTGGCGACCCAAGCCTCCAGCTTGGTGTCGTCCAGGCCGAAACCTTCAGCTAGAGCTGCGGCCAACATTATCGGAGCTGCAAGAACAACACAAGCTTAGTTAGAGCTAAAGAATATGTGAAGAAAATATCACAACACTTACCGAAAGAAGCCAACGGGGGAATCGGCACGGGGCTGAGGCCAAAGCCAGAAAGGAGCTCCTCCTTCAGCAGGTGCACTCCGTGGAAGTGCCTACAACCGAGCTTGGACAACACCGACTAGTAGGCCGCGGAGGTACGGTAGTATTTGGAGAGAGGAGGGAAGGAAGGAAGATCCTCGACCCAGGCCGTGGGCCAACTCGGGCTCGGGGTCGGCTTAACAAAGAAATAGTGCTCCTTCCATCCCTTATTGAAGGAAGGAAGCTTCAACAGAAAGGAAATATTGGCTCGGGCTTGAAAGAAGAAGTCGCCCGACTCTTGTTTCTTGGGGTAATAAAAGTAATTAAAAGTTTCGGGTTGGAGAGGAATTTTGTATAAGGCAAAGATGATGGCCGAGCCGCACATCAGACGGATGACATTCGGAGTTAATTGGGACAAGGGAATGCGGAACTATGTATATATGGAGGAGATGAAAGGGTGAATGGGAAAACGAAGGCCAGCTTGTAGGTGGTCTCCGGAAAGGGTAATGAAACCTAAAGGGGCAGAATCAGGTCGGTCGGTTGATTTAGGCAGGCGAAGTCTATGGTCGGTGGGAATTTGGTAGTCGGAGCGGAGTTGGTCTAGGTCGTGGGCATAGGTCGGTTATCATGGTGGAATACCATGGTTCGGTGGGTGAAGAGGAGGCTGAAGGCGAGGTAGGGGCGAATCCATGAGAAAAAGAAAAGCGAAGAAACTAACCGGGAAAGGGAAAGACCGCCGGAGAAGAAAGTCGGAAAGGAGGACTCGCCGGAACCCTAGCAGAGCTCGAAGCAGCAGCAGGATGGGGTCGAAGTTAAAACGCGATGGTAAAAGCTGCGGGGTAAAAGGCCTATATATAGGGTCCGGAGAATAACGCCGGGCGTCCGATGACGAGCTTGGAAAAAGACGGGATTGAGCCTGGATCGTCCGATCAGGCTCGAGGTGACTCCCGAAGCGACAGAGCGCACGTGCGAGTCAGATATTCGCAGGGATGGGAGGCAGACGCATCGTTGCTCGGAAAACGAATGGTCCACGGACACGTGGCTCAGTCAGTTAAGGCGACAATTAAGAAGAAGATATGGGATAATTCGGCGGGGGTCGCAATGATAGAAGGAAAAGACGTTGGATGGGAAAGTTTACTGGCCAGGTAAGTCGCTGGCCCGGGGTTGACTGTATAGATCGACCGCAAGAGCACGCCACCCAAGCGCGCCAGGCTCGGGGTAAGAATAATAGTCCAGTCAGTCAGACTCAGCGCCTCCTTCGACTAGACTTGAGGGGGATGCTTATGATCCCGGGCCAGCTTACATATAGCCTGGCCCCGCAGCCTGGCGCCCCGTCTGGAGAAGAGGGGTTTATGAGCTCTTCAAATATAGGGCCCGGGTCGGTGATTCGGCTAAGTTCATTCTAAGACAATAAGCCATGGGGCATGTTGGAGAACGATCACTGAGGCTAAGAGGGCCGGAAGCCCTGAAGGCCTCCGAGTTCAGGGAATCCTGGGTCGGGAAGGTTCGGAGAAGTCTGAGTCAGAGAGGTTCCGACTCACTACATCTCTAAGTTTTAACACTCCCGAGTCAGGAGAGTCTTAACGCTAAGTATCTTGAAGTTATAAGCGGACCAGCTCCACCACCACTCGACTCGGTGTTCCCAGTCGGACGCTTGACGACCCACGCTCCCTGGGTGTATCCCGAGCCAAAGAAGTCTTTATTCAAGTGTCACTGAATCATAGGATCCCCGAATTAGGAGCACCCCGAGCAAGCAGAATACTCGGTCGTCGATCATACCATTTCTGGGTCAGCCAAGTTCGGACGTTAATCCCGAACCATGCGCACCACGACTTAGGAAGCATATCTTCGCTCGGGACGCTTTCCTTAACTCAGGAAGCATAGTCACTCTCGGTAACCGTGGACACTCTGAGCCCCCAGTCGGCTCTTCGCTATACACCCTCAGTCGGCATTATTACTCTAGGCCGCCAGTCGGCCCTAGCATTGGAGGTTTTGTCGTGACTTATCAGAACAACCACTCCTTGACATAAGACTCGCAGAAGCTGTACGGGTTAGGCGCAGGTCAGACACCATTCTGGCTCGAATCGCGAGTATCTCACTGACACCATGATCTCTCTGCCATACCCTGTCCCCCCGTACTGCGACCACATACGTTGGTGTCAGGCCGAGCGGCGCCCGACGACACCCGCCTATAAGTTGACATCGCCCATTTCCTTATTCCGGTATGTGACACATTACCCGGCCACCTCTGGGTACGCCTTACCCTGTCCTCGCTACGCGACAAAAGGTGGTCGATTGGGCATGTCTGCTCCCCCGGCTATATAAGCCTCTCCACTCCATATATCTCAGGTACGCGCGAGAATAATATTTTACTACTGTTCTATTACTTTCGTGCTCTTCCACCACCGATGACTGACTTGACCGTAAGAGTGTCTTGTTGGAGACTTTTCCCGACGGGTTTTAACGGTCTTTGTCTTGCATATTAGGAGCTAGCACCGGATCCAGCTTCAGCAGTTCGTGATCTTCAGGAGACCATCTTACTCTTGGGGTCTCCACTTCGCTTAGCGACAGGATCAAAAATCATTATTCATCGTCGGTAGCATACTCAATTATCGCTCGGACATCACCGTCGCCCTCTAGCTCCTATCTGGATCAAACTATACTCTGCCAGGATGAACCTAAAGGGATCGTTGTCTGATGAGATCTCCTCTTGTCCACCTTTCTTATGGTATAGTTTAGTCGGGATGGACGGCCGGTGACCGCTGACGATATCTGGATAGTAATCAGGCGAGCCATCGACAATGAACATCAGTTTTAAAATGCACGGCCATGGAATTTTAGACACAACTCTCACTCGCTACTTGGTTCGCCATCGTTAGTGGAGGTAAGCTTACTGCCGTATGAGCAATGACGGGATTCGTACGTATTCACGCCATTTTGCCAAGTAAATCCGGAATGCAATTTTGCCAATTAAATCGAATTACAGGGGTTTATACGCGAATTATTCGTATACTTTCCTGGTATTTCCCATATAGTTGGGGGCTGTAATGCTAAATATCGCAGTAGATTCCTAAATAAAGAACCAGAGCAAAGCATCACAGTGCGTGCAATAGAGAGAGAGAGAGAGAGAGACGAGAGAGAGAGAGTTTTCTCAGTCTCGTCGCCTTTGAATCCTTCTGGATCCGCCGCAACGCATCAAGAAGTTGAGTTCGCGGTACAAGAAGATGTGTTAGAGTGGGAATTTGATGGATCGTTTGAATCTTTGGAGCATTTCTTGGTGCCAGCGGTGCTCATCGTGATCGGAGCCTTATGGGGTTAATAGGGTTGTTCGGTGTGTCTCCGGAGTGGTTTGCTGCCGTGGAAGCCTGAAGGCTGAGTTTGGAGCTTGATTTTGGCCGCGGGATGCCGGCGGCGGGCGCGGTGGATCACGGCAGGGCTGCTGCGACCGCCGAGAGGGACATCGAGCAGGTAATGCTCCGGAAGTTGCAGATTTTTTTTTTTCATTTTTTTTAGAGAATTAGGATAGTTTTTTTTTAATTATTGTTTTACATTTGGACTGTTTGCTTGCTTGTTTGGAACTGTTGTCGGTTTATGACATGGAGATAAAACTTTGTTTGCAACTGGTATCTTACTGTTTATTTGAATAGAGAAATTCCGCAGCTAGTTCTTGTTGTTTTCCTTTTCTTTTTGTCCTAAAACAGTGTAGTACTAGACTCCTTCCCGCACAGTAGATAATGATTTTTTTAATCTCTTTAACTAGAAGTGGCATACTTAATACACCTAAGCAACCAACTGATGGACGCTTGTACCAAGAGTTGAAATTGTTGTCCACGACAAACTCCAAAAGCTTTCTTGGCATTGTTACCGCAGAAAGAGTTTTTAGCTTATGCAAGGAGATATGATGCAGAAAATGGATGACCTAATGATTAGCTTGGTATTTCACTGCGTGAAATTTACAATTTTTCTACAAAGCATCTCAATCCCAACTTTCCAAAATCGTGGGTATAAATATAGGAATAGGAATGCATGCTTCAAGGCTTAAGTGAGGTTTTCAACTATTCATTGTTGTACAAAGTATGACAGATTTTATAAGTTTCACTAGCATTCCCTTTTCAACTCATTTGAGGCAAGTTTTCATTCCTGGTCAAAAAAGTAGACTTCCTATGAATGAAGTTGAACAAATCCCCAAGATTCTGAAACTTAATATTGGTAATAAACGCATAATAAGAAGGCATCACTCACTTGTGCAGGCTACTGACTGAAGCATGCTATAATTGCTTTTGTCACATGAAATTGTTGATGAGTCATTCCAAACTCTATCTCATTCATAAGTTGTCACTATGTAATCTATTGTTTCATCATTTATACCTTTTGATGCTGTGATGCACACTCGGTGCCTCCTTTTCTTTTATGCATCACCTTCTGGATTTACAACCTATGCTTGGTTTCACATGTTCCAACTTATGTTAGACATACCATTGCATTTCTTTAATTTTCTATAGCTCTTCTGGTATAAATCTATTTTGCTTCTCGAGCTGGATTTGTCTAATATAAATAATTTGGCTTGTGTAGGCTATTACTGCACTTAAGAAAGGAGCACACTTGCTAAAATATGGGCGAAAAGGAAAACCCAAATTTTGTCCTTTTAGATTGTCCAATGTAAGTTTCTTGAAACATTTTGATGTCAATGCTCGATACATACTTGTGCGTGCATAAGAAATGCCCTAAATTTGTCCAATTGTTTACCAATTAATTTGATAATATACAAAACACTAAAAAGCTACGTTTAAAGTTAAATTGAAGATGCACTAATTTCAAAATATCCTCCAATTGTTTCCTTTAGTTGAAGATGCGCCAATTTCAAATCATTCTTCTATTTATTTTTTCAATTTTGTTTTGTTTTCAGCATTAATAGTTTCCTTCTCTGCATTAGTAATAGGTCTTTTCGTCAACCATGAACAGTCTTGCAAACCATGGTGCTTGGTATTAAAAAGTTGTAACCATAGTTGTCTTGGTTGGAATATATAAATATTTTAAGTTAAACTGCACTTTTAAATATTCTGTAAATGTTTGTATGCTTCTGTGCAAGTTCTGAATGCCAGTATATCTCTATGTAGTATATTACTTGTTTTATTTTCTTGCTACTCTGTCCTTTGATTTTATTCAGTAAAAGAAATAGAATAGTTTAGATTGCACGAGCACTTCTTTGCTATGAAAATGTTTGAGCCCACTATCTTAAGTTCTTCAAAATTCATCAGATGCATGAAGCCTTGCATTCTTTTCTTACAATGGCTATTTGTATGGGAATTACTTTTGATTTCTTTTTGTGAGAATATCTTGGTGCCTTTTTCACCAAGTCACTTTGCCTATTTGTTTTTACAGGATGAGACTGTCCTAATATGGTTCTCTGGCAAAGAAGAGAAACGCCTCAAATTAAGTCACGTGTCAAGAATCATGCCTGGACAGCGCACTGTATTTTCTCCATTTGGCTCTACTTTTCCTACATAAGTGTTGTGTTCATATAAATTTAAGGAGTCATTGTGCTTTCAAATTAGACACTGTTTAGAATCTTCCAATTGCAAGAGTCATTGTGCTTTTTTAGGCATTTCTCCTTCAATTAGTTGCTGAAAGTTTGTATTTTTTTGTAGGATGTTTGCATTTGATTGACATACGATGTCTTTAAATCATATATTGTTAAGGTTTGTATAAGGGTCAAGAATAACTAAGAAAGGGCAACACTTTTGGCATCAGAATAAGTTAGGGAATGTTGTATAGATTGAGCCCTTTCCCTAGAACCTTAAGCTTTTGGAATTTAGTATTATTGGTCTTCTTCACAAATTCAACAGATTCAACATGAATTTTGATAAGAGCAATGATAGGGAGAGTGAAAATGGGAGAGTGAAAGCAAAGTGAATGACGTGGCACTTTACATGCACACGTCCGATTATCACTTGGACACCATCGGCGGCCGAAGGCCGCCGCCCCGAATCAAACTATACCTTGGGGGGGGCACGGTGAACCCGTCGGAGATTGCTGCATGCAAAGTGCCACGTCATTCACTTTGCCTTTCACTCTCCCATTTTCACTCTCCCTATCATTTTTCTTTTGATAAATTGTCAATCAAAAATGCGTTCTTGAGAAGAGTAATCGGACCATCAATACTGGTGCTTAGTGATTTAGTGACCATTTGTAGGGAAGGGATCAGAGGAGCTTAGCCATGATTATTATCAGGGACCTTAATAACTTTAGGCAATGGGCAAAGGTAAAAGCAAAAAGTTATTAGTCATCATGTCCCCATTATGGGAACAGCTAGTTTCTACAAGTTCTACATTGTCATTTTTTTTCTCTATAAAATGCTTCCTTTCTGAAGCTAGGATAGACCATCTGAGGCAGTGTTCTTTGGGTCATATTTTAAACTTGACCTTATGCCTGTTCACCATTGTACTCTTTGTTTTTCTCTTGTTATCATCTGCATCCACGCTAACAATGGCTTTAGTTGTCAACGTAGATGTCAATGACCAATGAAATTAATCCTTTATTTTCCACTCAACCTTCTGAGACCACCTCTCTGAGTTCCTTATCAGGTAGAACCAACCAAAAGGTTATATTGCTTAACTTTTACTGACTCCCTATTCTAGTTCTTCATTTGAGAGTTTTTCTGTGACAAATCTGCCAAGATAGAAGATCTAGCCTGTTGATTTCTTTTGACCCAAAATGCTTAAGCTAAAGTCAATAATAATCCACTCATCTAGGTCTATGAACTTGATTGCTGCACAATTTTCCACACAAGGTTAGACTTGGGTTTGACAATCTCCCCCACTTAAGATTAGAAATCTTAATCAAGACTCAAAGTCCGACTCATAGCTCAATCCATCCTCAATCGGCGATATGTGAAACCTAGTATTGGCTTTATGAACAAGCAAACCTTTCCAAATACTTCACCATGCTTAGAATTAGGTCTATTCTAGCGCCAACACGAACAATTTGCCTACAAAGGAACTGACCTACTTGTTTGTATTCATTTACAAACACAAGATATGTAAGACTGAGTTAATAACAGATTAACAGTCCACTCATCTAAGCACTTAAACCTCTTTCATTAGTATCTTTACTGAACTAAATTAGTGCCAAACTTTTATATTGGTTATTCTATTTATCCCAAATATATAGAAGCATGGCAAATACTTTGTTTGTGTTGGTCTCAAAGAACAATGATCAAACTCAGAGAGTAGGCAATGAGAGGTAAACATTAGAGTTTCAGTGGATTCTATTTCTCTAGTCTTGGTTGAGCCAATTTTTTTCCATTATGGTACAGTCTTAGTTCCCACTTTCCACATTGAGCAGCCTCTTGCATAATGATCCTTGCTACGTGCTAAGTGGTTGAATTTTTTTATTATTTTTTATACATAATATTATAAACGATTATTATTCTTCATAATATTTACTAAATTTAATCTAAATATTTAAAAATTATATATATGTATAATTAATGGAATATTTTTTTAAAATTTTAATTAAATCTATTTAAATTATCTCAATCATATCTAAGAGTCAGACGATGCGTCGCTAGACTCGGGTGACAACTTTGGGCCCGTCGCTGTGCTTGAGTGATGCTTCTGGCCCATCATAGAGCTCGTGCGACACATCCGGACTTGTCGTTGAGCCCAGGCGACGCTTCCGGTTGTATCATGGTGGTGAAACGGTTGCGGTGACGGTGGCGGAAGGAGGTGAGTTATTGCCTAAAGCACCGCCGCAGGCAAAGGCGGTGTGGTTGATTCCCGCCAAGGTAGCAGCCGCCATTTAGAACACTGCTCTACCATATTACATTTTGCATTTTTATGGTAAGCCTGGAAGATGGATTATTCATCT
This sequence comes from Boesenbergia rotunda, assembly GCA_024364735.1. Classification (NCBI taxonomy): domain Eukaryota; kingdom Viridiplantae; phylum Streptophyta; class Magnoliopsida; order Zingiberales; family Zingiberaceae; genus Boesenbergia; species Boesenbergia rotunda. The sequence continues at coordinate 171,676 of JAGFNQ010000813.1, read as the reverse complement.
CCTTTTTACCTTAAGCTTCTGAAGTTTAATAAACCTGATAGAATCTTAGATTGATGGTTTATGTGGTTGGTCTAGAAAAGTAGATGTTAATGGAATGCTGATTTCGTGATGCTTGGTGGTTGTGAAGCTCATGTTTTTAGATTTATGTATTTTGATAGCTTCTCCTATTGGCTTAGTTTTGGTTAATGAAAGAAAAATATATATTAGATTATTGGTTTCTAAACATCAATCATATATCTATTTTTTCTCTTTTCAGGCAATTTTTCAGAGATATCCACGACCCGAGAAGGAATGTCATTCATTTTCTCTCATATATGATGATGGGTCATTAGATCTTGTAAATGTCTCTTGCCATGCTCTTTTGTTTGATTTAAATTGACATGAAGACTTTATTCTTTTTTCTTATTTCATGCTGTGACTAAAGCAAGATCTTTTTTTTCTTTCTCTGCAGAATATTGTTTCTAATTTATCTTTTTTTTTTCTCATATTATAATATAATTGTATGTGCTAGATATGCAAAGATAAAGATGAGGCTGAAGTCTGGTTTGCTGGTCTAAAGACATTGATATCCCGCTATCCCCAGCGAAGACGGAGAACAGAGACAAGAAGCAATGGTGTATCATCGGGTACGAATAGTCCAAAGACATACACATGTAGAAGTTCACCTTTAAGCTCCCCATTTGACAGTGGAGATGGAATCCAAAAGGTTCTCTTCTTGCATCTTATTTTGTTCTTTATTGCATCTATTGTGTTTACCATTGAAGAAATCCCCTGTTTCTGGTTAATTTGTGATAATATCAATACTCTTCAGCTTCGAAGTCCATATGGAAGCCCACCAAAGAATGGTTTGGACAAGGCATTCTCTGATGTACTATATGCAGTGCCTCCAAGAAGCTTCTTTGCCTCAGATTCTGCTACTGTATCAGTCCATTCTCCGTCATCAGGATATTCAGACAACGTAAATAGCTATACCAGGAGCAATCCGTTGGAAGCATTCAGGGTAAGCATGTCGAGTGCCATCAGTTCATCCAGTCAAGGCTCTGGTCACGATGACAGTGATGCTCTTGGTGATGTATTCATATGGGGGGAAGGAACTGGAGATGGATTTTGGGTGGCGGAAATACTAGAGTTGGTTTTAGTTCAGGCGCTAAAATGGATTCTGTTTTACCAAAGGCTTTAGAATCTACGACCATACTTGATGTGCAGAATGTATCTTGTGGCAGGAGACATGCCGCTCTGGTAACCAAGCAAGGTGAGATTTACACTTGGGGTGAGGAGTCAGGTGGTATGCTTGGGCATGGAGTAGATGCTGATGTCTTGCAACCAAAACTTGTAGATTCTCTTGCAAACGCGAATGTTGAATTTGTTGCCTGTGGTGAACATCATACTTGTGCTGTTACACTATCTGGAGAGCTCTATACTTGGGGTGATGGAATTTACAATCATGGGCTCCTTGGACATGGAAATCAAGTCAGTCGTTGGTTGCCTAAAATGGTCACTGGACCCTTGGAGGGTATGCGTGTCTCCTCAGTTTCTTGTGGACCTTGGCATACAGCAGTAGTAACCTCTGGAGGGCAACTGTTCACTTATGGAGATGGAACTTTTGGTGTGCTAGGTCATGGGGATCGCAAAAGCATTTCTATACCTAGAGAAGTAGACTCTCTTAAAGACCTCCGAACTGTGCGAGTAGCTTGTGGTGTTTGGCATACTGCTGCAATTGTAGAAGTTATGTCTGGAAATTCGTCCTCCAATTTCTCTTTAGGTAAACTATTTACGTGGGGCGATGGTGATAAAGGACGTCTTGGCCATGGAGACAAAGAATCTAGACCTGTACCCACATGTGTTTCCGACTTAACTGGACCAAATTTTTGTCAAGTTGCTTGTGGAAACAGCCTTACTGTAGCACTGACTACCTCTGGCCATGTTTATACGATGGGCAGTACAGTTTATGGCCAACTTGGAAATTCCCTAGCAGAGGGAAAGCTACCTGTCCGTGTTGAAGGAAAATTACTTAAAAGTTTTGTGGAGGAAATCTCATGTGGTGATTATCATGTAGCAGTCTTGACTTCAAGAACTGAAGTCTATACCTGGGGTAAAGGAGCTAATGGCCGACTAGGACATGGTGATACTGATGACCGGAATTCCCCTACCCTAGTTGAAGCTTTAAAAGATAAACAGGTCAGAAGCGTCGTTTGTGGTGCTAGCTTTACTGCAGCGATTTGTATTCATAAGTGGCTTTCTGGTGTCGATCAGTCTATGTGCTCAGGTTGCCGTTTGCCATTCAACTTCAAAAGGAAACGGCACAACTGCTATAATTGTGCACTTGTCTTTTGCCATTCTTGCAGTAGAAAGAAGTCTCTTGGGGCTTCTATGGCACCAAATCCTAAGAAACCACATCGTGTTTGTGACCACTGCTATAACAAACTAAGCAAGACCTTTGAAATCGACTCTTCATCTCAGTCTTTAGTTAACAGAAGAGGAATCTCAACACAGGATCTCACTGAAATTATTGAGGAGAAGTTGGATCCTGTAAATGTGCAAGTTTCTAAATTTTCGCCAGTGACATCCTTTAAACAAATGGAAAGTAGATCGTTCAAGAGAGACAAGAAATTTGATTTTAGTAGCAGTCGTGTATCTCCAGTTCCAAACGGAAGCTCACAATGGAGTGCCCTTAATATTTCAAAATCCTTTAATCCAGTATTTGGAACATCAAAAAAATTCTTCTCAGCTTCTGTTCCTGGCTCAAGGATTGTTTCTAGGGCATCATCACCAACGTCCAGACGTCCCAGCCCTCCTCGTTCTACCACGCCAACACCAACACTTGGTGGACTTAGTTCTTCAAAATTCCTGATCCAGGAAGAGAAAACCACAAACGAAAAGCTTGGCCAAGAAGTTACCAGGTTAAGAGTTCAGGTAAAAGTCACTGGAAGCTTGAGAACTAACAAAAGCTATTTGCTTTTCATTTAGTGTGTAATTATGATGCACTGCCAATTTTCTTGAGGGAACTCAACTTCAACATTTTATATTTTGCATAGAAGCCCGAGAGTCATCAAAATGCCAATTCTTGTAATGATTTGGAAGAGAGATTCCCGAACTTAACTTGTGAGACATGATAATAGTCACCAACAAGAAAGAAGAAGCTGAAACAATTCTTATTGCTAATGCTTTCCAAGTTTGAGAATAAATAGCTTCATGTGCTGTCTCGAATTCTTGCCTAGATTGCCAATTTCGCATCGCAATACTGCCATAAGCAGTTTCTGTTCATTAAAGGAGAAACTGACCACTTTTAATAAACTTCTATCTAAAATTTTTTAGGTGGAAAATCTCAATCGCAAGGCCCAACTCCAAGAAGTTGAGTTGGAAAGAACGGCTAAGCAATTGAAAGAGGCAATTGCAATCGCAGGAGAGGAGACTGCAAAATGCAAGGCAGCCAAAGAGGTTATCAAGTCACTAACTGCACAAGTAAGAATATTACGTGGTGTTGTTTGCTTTTAGTGGTGCGTGAATCTCTTTCGACAATGTTTTCTTTCACTCTCACTCTATTACCTTTGTTGTTAGACTTCATCTTGGTTTTTAGGTTGTTCAACTGATATGCAGTGTGCGAATTCTCAGATTCACACACTTTGAATATAGGGTTGCATTGATTAGATTAATACCTCAAATTCCATTTTCATCATGACATGCAAATCAGATTCAGTGTCAAATCACCTTTAATTTGCTTATTGCTGCTACTCTTGCTGTCTTTAGACATTCATTTTTTGCTGGCTTATTTGTCTGATAGTTAAAGGACATGGCTGAGAGGTTACCAGTAGGACCCGAAAAGAGCAACAAATTCCCTTCGTTGTCATCGTTAAATCCTACTTCCGCAACATCTGAGATGCCCGACTTTTCAGTGGCAAATGTGGAGCAGTTAAGCATCAGCATAGCATCCTATGAACGAGATTCAAACGGTTCATATGGAAACGGATATGGTCCTAGTTCTGCAAGCAATTCTAATAAATTTGGTTCAGTATCTGAAGTTGGGAATGGAAGCGAGGAGAAAATTTCCAACTCTACTCTTCCTTCCGAATGGGTCGAACAACATGAGCCTGGAGTGTATATTACTCTTACTTCTTTACCTGGAGGCATGAAAGACCTCAAGAGGGTTCGTTTCAGGTATGTGCAAGTCTTTATGGCTTTAAACCAAATCATAGGCGTCATTGCTCGGAGTTCAAAACTTTGTCATAGTTTGCCGCTCTTGGATAAAAAAAAAAAGTGTTCAAACTACTTTGCCATTAGTTAGTATAGAGCTATAGCGGATTATTTGCGTTCTGGGGTTCACAAAAACCATTGTTTTGTAGAATGTATTCATTTTCGATTTCTTCTATGAATGCAGCCGGAAGAGATTCAGCGAAAAGCAGGCAGAGCAATGGTGGGCTGACAACCGTGCCAGAGTATATGAGCAGTACAATGTGCGCATGATCAACCGATTCCCCGCAAATGCCAGCAATGAAGGACCTACTTAGGGAGAAACCGTCGAATACTATTCGAACTGGTTACTTCCACATTAGTATCTTTAGCCCTCCTCTGTTTGGCTTTCTGCGACACGGAAAAGATCGACGATCCTCTGTTACACAAGTAGGTTTAGCTGATCATTCTTTTTTTGACCCTGGTATTCATGTGTGGAAAGTGGATGGCTTTTTAAGTACATGTATATTCTTTGTCGCACTGCTTAATAATACCTTGTTTGTAAATGCCATAAGCAAATGCATCATTTTTTCCCCTTCTGCCTCAATGTAATATTTACAGTATCGTGCTGCTCAAGTGTAGTTGTATCGACAAAGTTTCATGCTTAAGCAATACATGTGCCAAACTGATACTTCTCGAAGATTTATTACTTTGTTTCGATAGATTTATAGTGCGGAGTAGAACGGTCCCTCAGAGTGAATTGATATTGGCTTCGTTGGGAATGAATCGACTTATTATCTTGAATTGTTCAAAGTTAGAATGAGGTGAAGAACCCAGAGCTCGCAGTGGAAGGAGATGAATGATTAGGTTACGGGCGATCACAACATGACAGTAAACGAGGTTGGTCGACGGCATTGTATCGTTGTTCGTAAGTGGCAACCACTCCAACATAGCCGAGTGTGGGGGTTTAACTATCAAACTGTCTTCCTTGTTCAAGGCAAGAATGATGTGAGGCACCGAACGTAATGTAGCAAGAAAGCAAAAGGTTCCAAGCACCCCAAAAATGGTGATGTTATTATACTGGTTTAAAATGTCAACAAGTAGAAAACAAAGGAACAAATCAACACGTAATAACTTGCACTGACACAAGATTATGCATCATTGGATTCCATATGAATTCTAAAAGATAACCTACAAATCGAACTTGTGATTCATCAGTTTACCCACATTGCAACAAAAGATGATATTAATCATTCCAACTAAATAAAACATGTAACCATGAGCTTAAGAAGGTGAAATGGAACTCAGTTGTTATAATGACGGTATTTAAGGCTTACTAATTGATAGATACAAGTCTTTCGGATGATAATAATCTTACCTTTCCTATATCACATATAAGAACATTGACAATACAAATTAAGAGTCCGAACTCAAACTGCTTATAACTGTTAACAATAGATATCTGAAACTCGATTGTAAATCAACCATACAAGGGAATCTTCAACTACAATTGTAAAATATCAAGATTGCAACACATAGTTATGAATCTTCACACACACACACACACTTAAAGTAGCATTAGCTAGCTAACTTTTAAAGGAACTGATGTGCCCGACGAAGGACAAAAGTTGAACACCATAATTCAATATTGCACAATAGATTTACAAGCAAACGGACTAGTACAACCATATCATACGTGCAACTTATTTCATTCCAACACACTTGTGCATTTAGAATCAGCACTAGCTATCAAACAGAAGTTTCGAACCATGGTATTGGCAAACTAGAAGAAATAACAATCAGCCATGTTATTGGCAAACCAATATGGGCACACCCGGATCATACACACAGCTTACTTCTTTCCTGTCATCATTCACCAACACACTTTTGAGACAAGAACCATCAGCTCCAGCTAAAGCAAGTACTCTCAAGTTCATCTAAGTTGAGTAAAATTCCACTCAAGCATGCAAACTGATTGCCTCCAGATCAACAAACAGGAATTCAGAGGGAAATTGTTCCCTAGATTTATCGTTTGCTATTCGATTCATACATCATTTGGAAATCTAATGTTCCAGTAAAGGCATTCCCTATGACATGGAGAAAGTGAAATTCACGAACAGCAGTAAGAGCATCGTACCAGTCCATTCTCGTTGCAGAGCTCACAGCGTCTCATCCTCCCTTCTTCCTCAACAAACACCTTCCGGCTTCCATGGCAATTGGAGCAGGGGGTGAACCGCATCCCACCGCAGCCACCGCAGACGATCGCAGGGTCCTGAACGGCAACCCCTTCGAGCATTTTCACCAGCTCCCCGGCTTCATGCATCTGCCGGATCTCCTCCGCCCCGCCGAGCCACCGGCTGCCAATGAATACCTGGGGCAGAACGACCGGCCGGCCCTTCCCCAGCAACTCCTGCAGCTCCCGGCGGAAGGATGCGTCCATGGAAACATCGCGCTCGTCGAAGGAGACGTGGAAACCGCGGAGGATGGCGCGGACGGCGGAGCAGTCCCCGAAGGTGCGCCGGATGCTGCGGAGCGAGGTGGAGTAAAGAATCAACTTGGGGCGCTTCGCGAGGCTCTTCGACGAGGCTCTCCGTTGGGTGTGGTAAGACAACGATCGCAGAAGGGAGAAGGACTTCTTGAACAGGGAAGCTCCGGGAGACGAGGACGACGACGACGACGAGGTGGAGGAAAAGCTCGACACAGGGGTCAACCTCTTGGAACAATCGGCCATGATTCCGACGATGACCTCACCGTCTCCGATCAGTGCGTGACCAGGGGAGATCCTAGGGTTCGAAGGACGATCGACGCAGGTAGCAGCCGAGACAAGGAGGAAGAGCAAGCAGCGGCCTGATATAGAAGATACGATCCGTGTGGCGGAGAACAACGACAAAGGAGAAACCACGGCGGCGAAGGGCGGCGGCCGGCGGCGATGAGAGAGCGGAAGGGGAATGTTCTAGAGAAGGCGCCTGCCTTTAACGACAAAAAGCCAGCTTTTTCTAATTTAATTAATTATAAAACTATTTTAAAAATAGATTTCAGCTATCTTTTCTCTTTTTTTAAATAATGATAATAATAATAATCCTAATGCGGTTAACAACTTCATTTTTTATATTTATTTAAGTAGTTAATTATAAAACTATTTTTAAAATAGATTTCAACTATCTTTTCTCTTATTTTAAAAAATAATAAAAAAATCATTTTTTAAATTTTTATTTAAGTAGTTAATTATAAAACAATTTTTAAAATAGATTTCAGCTATCTATCTTTTCTCTTGGTTTAAAAAAATAATAATTTTTTTTAATGCGCGTAGAAAATTCAATTTTTATTTATTTAAGTAGTTAATTATAAATGGCTATCTTAATAGGAAAGCAATAAGAGGAAACGTTGAATAATTGCAATAAGTTGAATGCAAAGGAAAGGAAAGGAATGGAATGGGAAGAGAAAGGAGGGAGGAAGGAAGCGAGGTGGGTTTTAAGTTAAGTTTGACTAAAGAGGTGTAACTCGTGTTGGATCGTTAGTGATTTGATTCGGTTTGAACTATATCAAGTATGACTTATGAGAAAATGAAAAAAATAAAATATCGAGCTAGATTTGATATCACAGAGTTATATTAAAGATTGAACGATAGTTGCTCAAAATATGTATTTAAAATTATAAAATTTTCAATAGACAGCATCTAATGTTTAGATTTTTCAAAGAACGTATTTATTTCTTATTTTATTTTTGAGTTATGATACATTAAAGAAAAAAAAATTAAAAAAAAAAATTAAAGAACAACGTGACAAGTTAACATATACACGTTTAATTATCATCCGGACATCGTCGGTGGTCTCCGACCACTGTCCCGAATCAAACTATATCCTGAGGGTACGATTAGGGTCATTTCTAGAAAATTGAAGGCCCTAGACTAATTTTTAAGTGAAAATCTTATATAATTTTTTTTGTTAAATATAAAAATATTATATATGAACTGATAATTATATGCACATGATTATCATGAATATTCAATATGCTACGTGAATATAAAATTTTCAAAAATTAAATAAGAACTTCTGCACTGCTATATAAATTTCAAGAACTCCTTCACATATATAAATTAAATCTCATCACAAAAATATAAAATGTTCATACTCTTCGTGCTTTTTATTGTGCAAAATTATCAACTAAATCATCTTAATCAAGCTTAGCTATCATCTTTTTTTCAATAGACAATATGACCAAATCATTCTATCTATTTGTGACATAGTTGATCGAAGATAATTCTTTATCGACTTCAACTTTGAGAAACATCTTTCAGCAGAAGCTATCGTAACTAGTATAGTTAATAATATTCTATAAGTTATCCAAGCATTAGGAAACCAATGATGCAAATTTTTGACATACTCGAAAACTTCAAGTGGTTTGGTAATTCAATTCGGCAATGCTTTTCTAAGTAATTACAATTCATAAAATAGTTCAAGCGCATTAATATCAAAATTATCTTCATATTTCAAAAAATCTTCAAGTGCAACACATGAATTATTCAAACTCTCACCATCTACGTCTTTTAACTTGCTCAAGTTAAATAAAAATCCAAAAGTCTCTTCATATTTTTGAAATTGCTCAAATCTTGTCTTGAGTGAAGAAAGAGCATTATTAACTATTTGCAAAAAAAAATTACTCGAAAATATTCTTTAGCTCGTTATATTGGTTCATCTCAAGAATTTTCATCAAAGAATCTTTTTCTACGATGAATACGAGTTTCACGAAATATGGGTTCAACCTCCATTCCTAAAACAATCTTTTTAGCTTCACTCTTGGCAACTTCAAAATCAATATTTTGTATTCTTCCAAAATGATAATCAAACCTTTTAACAAACTAATAACCTCATTAATAGTTATATCATTTCTTTGAAGAATCTTGCTGACTTTATTTACTTTCTACGGTATTACAAAGCATATTACTATACCCACAAAAAATTCACAACTTTGAAGTTCATAATTTGCCAAAGACTCTGCATCACTCACTGTTGTTGCATCGCCACTATATTCTACTAGATGCAATAGTGCATCTCTTATTTGAGGAACATGAAATCTTACAACTTTTACGCTATCAAGATGAATTTCCCAATGTGTATCCGACTGATCCTGTCGCGAGGCGGAGTGGAGGCTCCAAGGGTGGGATGGTATCCCGAGCGAAACGAGCTGCCGAGGTGGTGCTGACCTGGCTCCGAGTGGGCTCCTGCCTGCAAAACAATGACCGTTAGCAAACCTGCCGGGGAGTTTCCCCGGCAAGACACTCCAACGGTCAAGTCAGTATCCGTAGGATATAATAGAGCAGAGGGAAATATGGTGGAAGAGAGAGCTCGCGCGCATACCTGCGGAATGAGGAGTGGAGGGCTTATATAGCCGGGGAGCTGACAACTCTTGTTTATGTCGACGAGACAAGGGTGCAGTACCTGTCAGCTCGTATGAGAGCACTTGGGAGTACCGCGACGTGACGCAGGGTGCTCAAGTAGTACGATGGTACTGAATGGGCGGACTGACCGCGAGGTGTGTCAGGAATAGGTAAGCTGTGTAATATTCCGACATCAAGGTCGTACCCTGGATGTAATGACATAGGGGGCGTAGGGACGAGATAGTCCGTACCCTGAGCGCCGACCGGCGGGTCCGAGTGTCAAGGATCGGGTCGGGTGAGGGCCAGTGGAGCGTGGGCCGTCATGCATCCGCCTGGGAGAGTTGAGGCGCAGGATACGCCCTGAGTCGGGAGTTTGTTGGATTATGTCTGACTGATTCTGCTGGATATCCGATCTGTGTGGTGCTGGGGGAGCGTGTGTCGCCACGCGTCCGACTGGCTCACTCAGCCCCGATCTGGGTCGGGGCGTGGGTTAAGGCGGCCGAGACAGGAGGAGCTTGGGGCCGATCTAACCGACCCTACTCGTCGCTGGTTGGATGGCACCCCGGGGAGCTTCCTGGCTCAGGGATTCCCCGGGTGAGGTCTTAGTCGGTCCATCTGTTGGACCTTCGTGGTGCTAGGCTGGTTGGTTGAGCGGGCCATACTACCCGTAGGCAAGGCCGGGATCATCGACCCTGATTTTAATGTAAGTTCTCTCTATTGCGACCTTTTACAAAAAAATTTAAGAATCTCCCATTGTTTTGTTGAACCCGAAAATAATTTATAAATTCTTTGTATCACTCCAAAAAATGATTTAGCTTGAACACAACTCATAGTCATATGACAAAGGGCAAGATTAAGAGAATGACAACCATATGAAGTGTAAAATGCCTTACGATACTCTTTAAGTACTCTGCTGCTTACTCCTTTATATTGTCTTTTCATATTTGAGACATTTTCATAACCCTGCTCTCTCATGTTATTAAATCAAATTCCAATTTCCTAAAACCGATTTAAGCTGATTGTAAAGTGCGTCCCCTGATGTTTCAGTAATTTTCAAAAACTGAATAAAGAACTCCTCCACTGTTATGAGAGTCTTGGAAATATCAACACATCTTAATATAAGAGTCATTTATTTTTCATGACTAATATCTGGAGTAAAATCAAGAATTACAGAAAAATATTTTGCTCCTTTAATGATTTCAAGGATCTTATTCTTAATCTTACCAAACAATAAAAGTATTAATTCATTTTGAAAATTATGGCCAAGATAATGGACACGACGAGTCTCCTTTCTTCTGATACACCGAAAGTGCTCTTCCATGATATGATCAAAATCAGCAATCATCCGAATCATACATAGAAAATTTCCACTATTATGATTATCAAGTTTTTCATTACTTCCACAAAATGCCAAATTATTGTTTGCAAGAGTTTTTACAACACTAATAATTCTCTTCAAAATATCTCTCTAAAATCTTTTTTCTTTCTCAATAACTTTTTGATTAGAAGAATCAATTGTTAATTTTTTTCTCAATCTTATTTCTTCATCCATCCAGTTTGTTAAGCTATTTGTATGATCCGTGCTTCTTTTTTGCTCATTAAGTCTCACGTGAATATTTTTCCAATCATCATAACCCATAGTTGTTGTCAAAAGACTTGATATAACTTTGTCTTTTTTGAATAACATACAACAAAAGCAAAACACTTTATTCTTCTTCCGAGAGTATACTAGCCATGATCTATCAAGTTTTTCTCCATTCGACAAAGATTGACTATAATGTCTATCATTGAAGCTTCTACCGTAGTCATTAACCAGATACACGATATCTATAACTCTTTTTGGATATCTTTCTATTAACAAATCAATCTTTCTTTGAAGTATACTATTCTCCCAAGTTCCTAGATCGAACAAATCATCTAATTCTTTACAACTCATATATATATTTTCATTCAAATTTTCAATATCATTTGTAACTACTTGAATCCCATCATACAAAACTATATTCTCGGTCAAAATTTGATCATCAACTAGATTCTCAAGATTCAAATTTTGATCCAAATTTATAATAATAGTCAAATATTCAACTATGAAAACTACAAGCTTTATGTACCTTTGCATCGACCCAGTGAGAGATTTTGTAAGAATCTCTTGTCTTTCTTTCTTTTTCCACTTTGAACTTCTAAATTCAAATTTTCTTTTTTTCGTCATAATTGATAATTCACAATGTAAATCTAACAAAACAAAAATAAAATATAATTTAAATACTAACAAATATATATCTAGGATTTTCAAATTAATCGATAATAGGATTAATTGCATTAAGTAGTTTTGATGCATGACACATTCTAGATTATAACTTTAATAATTGCATGAAATATTTTTTTTTTTGTAAGTAAACAAGAACAAAAATTGAAGAAACAGATAAAACTAAATCAATCTCATATTGCAATTATTAATTTATTAATGAAGCTAATTATTAAACATAAAATTATAATCTCTTAAGATTTCTAGTTTTAGAAAAATAATAATATGGATTTATAGGATTACACTAGCAATTTGGAATAAAAAACATATTTATGGAAAACATAATATGCTTTTTAGAAACAATATGACAAGAGATCAGTGATTGAGTAACATAGTTTTGCAACATAGTGTAATGAATGCTATAGATAAAAAAAAAATTAGATGTCCTTGTTGACAAGGATGACAATGATAATGTTACCCCAAGATAAAATAATAATAATAATTGTATTTAATTAATGTTCTAAACTACATTGATAAGGACATATGGACTCGACGGGATGGACTGATGGTTAGTGTATCGATGTTGCCACCAAGAGGTCTGGGGTTAAATCCTGGCAAAGCCAGCATGCCCATCCTTCCCATGCACTAGCCACAACATCCGGGCTAGTAGTCTCATGATTTATCTCCTTCGTGTTGGTACTGAGACGGATTGGCAGGGACGTTAGCGGCGAACGATTCACTTTTTGCCACCAAGATTCACACTATGAATGGATTGTGAAAGAGTTGTTAAATCAATTCTTTCAACTGCTATTTTTTGTAAGAAGCTATAAATCTGATGAATAATATAAATGTGAATAAATTTGGTTGATTTACAAGCTCTAGCATTACTTATAACAATTTTTTTTTTGTCATGACAATTGCTTGTTCAGAAACAAAACAGGATTAAAAAAAAATTAAAAGCAAGATGGTTTACCAACAAGGGAGCTTTATTGGAATCGTTGTGATGAGAGTGGGCAGGGCATAACAGGGAAAATCAGTAGAGGGAGGGCCACGACAAGATAAAGCACAATCGGAGAGATGATTCCCGGCTCGTAGAACTATAGAAGTTACAACGAGGGGAGGGCACAATAGGGCACAATCGAAGGGATGATTCCCGACTCGTAGAACTGTAGAATAGCGACGAGGGAGGGCCGGAGGGTTTGGCGTTGGCGAGGAAGCCGAAGTGCTGAAGAGCAGCAGAGAATCGTCGATCGCGGGGCGACACTAGGGCTACGTTCGCGAGAGGATTTGGCAGATTTGGTGATTATATATATGTATATATAATTTGGTATTTTGGGCTCTCGAGTAAGGCCTGTTAAAGTCATTGTAAATTTTTTAAAAAAATAATTTATTATTAAATATAATAGTTGAAATAAAAAACATGAGACCCTAAATGAGGGGGAGGCCTTAGGCAATTGCCTAGGTTGCCCTCCCCTTAAAGCCGATCGACATTGGATATGGTGAATTTATTATGGATCATTATGATTGCGATGCCACATTATTTTTTAAATTTTTTCCTTAAGTATAGTATTTTTCTTTATTTTTATTATCAATCACTGTATTTAAATTTTGTATAAAGGTGAAATTTATTATCTGATCAGCCCTCATAATTATCCCATATCATTTCATTAGGGAGGAATAAATCAAGAAATCAAAACATTGTTTCATTAGGAGGGAGTAAATCAAAAAAATCAAAACTATCACATGGAAAAGCAATTCCTCGGCCATTATCAAAATTTGACCGTTAATTAATTCTTTAAGCCTGTTATATGATAATCAACTCAGACGTACCTTGACGATAAGAGCTCTAATACGCTCAAGGAAAAAACTTAAGAAAAAATTTCAAAAAATGATGCGACAATCAACATGCACATGTTCGATTGCTGTTTGGACATCGTCGACGGCCTATGGTCGCCACCCGAATCAAACTATATTCTGGGGGTACAGTGAACATGTCGGGGATCGCTATAATTATGATGTCATGTCCTTTCTTGAGGTTTTTCTTAAGTTTTTTCTTTAAGCATAGGATTTTTCTGACGATAATTAATAACTACATTAAGAAAAAAAAGAAAAATAATATGCAACGAAATTGTTTAGCAAGAAACCCAACGGAAATGACGTGACACTCCAATTATAGCGATCCTCGACGGGTTCACCGTGCCTCCCAGGATATAATTTAGTTCGAGATGATGGCCGGAAGCCACCGTCGGTGTCCAAGTGGCAATCAGATGTGTACATTAAAAATATCACGTCATTTCTACTGGATTTCTCGTTAAAAATTCTCGTTGTATGTCATTGCTAAAAAGAAAAACAATACCAATGTGATTTTACATTCAAATAACAATACCATAATGGTTGATGGGAAAAAAAATAAAATGAAAAATAATTACGCTTATTGAAAAATCTCAAAATTAGATCTTCCTCTTGATAATTTCACCATTTTTAGGTGCTGTGATTTGGCTAAAGATTAAAGTATTTTTTAAGTTAAATAAAATTTAATAACATTATTTTATCTTTTAATAAAGATTTTTTTTTATTTTAGAGCTGATATTTTGCCACTTTAAATTTATATATATTAGTATAATATCCGTGCGATGCACGAGAATCTTACACAATTCAAATATCATTTTAGTGATAATATATATATGTAAATTTTTATTATTAAATGAAAAATTAAAATGAAAAGTAATTTTATTTCATCATGGATTCATGTCAATATAAGATATAGTAATATTTTTATAATATAAGATATTAATGGTGATCATAAGTTTTATAAGGGTGGCAGATGTGGATGCGATATAAAGGGTTCAGGTTCTTTATTAAATAGTTTGATAATTTATAATTATCTTTGTTAATTTCCTCTGTCATATTGAAACAAAGTCACCATATATGATGAAATATATATTTTATCAATGGATCTTTTAATGGATCCTCTTAAGATTTGCTATGGACAACCCACGTGGCTTGAGGAAAAAATAAAAGATGGAATACATAATTTATCGATCGATCCTCTTAAGATTTGCTATGGACAACCCACGACAGATCGCCTTCTCCCTCATCCGTTTTAATAATGATAGAAGATTATTGTAATTAATGAGGTTTTGATAGAATATTATTGTAATTAATGAATTATACTATGGACAGCCTACGACAAATCATCTCCCCCCTCATCCGTTCAAGTCTGGTATTATTTTCAATTATGCTAAATTTACAGCTGGGATCTTAAACCCACCCATATATTTAACACTTGATATTTTACTTTGATAGGGGTGTGTCAGGCCTGTGCTATAGTGCAACACACAAGCAGGCCTGTGCTATAGTGCAACACACAAGCGACACATGGATACCCTAGCAGCAAGCTACTATGATGGACACTCCTCCATATAAAAATTAATTTAATATCAAAGTGGATTAATGACCCACATACCATATATTCAACTGATAAGAACAGATACTACATTTGATCTTAGCCAAAAAGTCGAGAAAAGTATGAGTTGCTTTATCGTTCTTTGTTCATTTTTATAATTGCTCTGTGTGTAATTCGCCTTGGTAACTTCAGATGTGGGACTATCATTTTTCTTACATCAACTCAAGGGAAACTAAATGCCTATATTTCATTAAAATTAAATTAAATTTATTTTTTATGTACTTTACTGTAATCATTATAACTTATTTAAATTTATAATTTTGAAAATTTTAAAATACAATTTCAAATTAAAAAATTTGAAATTATCTTTTTTGAATTTAATAAATTATTTTTTAAAATTTTAATTTTGGATTAAGATCTGAATTTTTCTTTTTAGAATTCATAATTATATATTTTCTTTTGAATTTGTATTTTTAAGATTTATGATTTTATTTTATGAATTTTTAAAATTTGAAGAATAAGAAGATATAGTTACTAATAAGCTTTGAAATTTTTTTAGGTATGAAAAGAAAAAAGGACATTAAAATAATTTATTTTTGGGATTTACCAAATCAATTGAGAGTTAATTAGTAAAGGGTCCGGGTTCTTTATTAAATAGTTTGATAATTTGTAATTATCTTTGTTAATTTCCTCTATCATATTGAGACAAAATCACCATATATGATGAAATATATATTTTATCAATGGATCCTCTTAAGATTTGCTATGGACAGCCCACGGGGCTTGAGGAAAAAAAAATAATAAAAGATGGAATACATAATTTATCAATCGATCTTCTTAAGATTTGCTATGGACAACCCACAACAGATTGCCTTCCCCCTCATCCGTTTTAATAATGATAGAAGATTATTGAAATTAATGAGGTTTTGATAGAAGATTATTGTAATTAATGAATTATGCTATGGACAGTCCATGACAGATCATCTCCCCCCTCATCCATTCAAGCCTGGTATTATTTTCAATTATGCTAAATCTATATCTGGGATCTTAAACCCACCCATCTATTTAACACTTGATATTTTGCTTTGATAGGGGTGTACCAGGCCTGTGCTATAGTGCAACACACAGGAGACATATGAAAACCCTAGTAGTAAGCTACTGTGATGGGTTATCTCTCATATAAAAATTAATTTAATATCAAAGTGGACCAATGACCGACATATACTACACTTGATCTTAGCTAAATGGCCGAGAAAGGTATGAGTTGCTTTACAATTTAGGAAATTTTAAAATACAATTTCAAATTAAAATTTGAAATTATCTTTTTGAATTTGATAAATTATTTTTTAAAATTTTTATTTTGGATTAAGATCTGAATTTTTCTTTTTAGTATTTGTAATTATATATTTTCTTTTGAATTTGTATTTTTAAGATTTATGATTTTATTTTATGAATTTTTAAAATTTGAAGAATAAGAAGATATAGTTACTAATAAGCTTTGAAATTTTTTTATGTATCAAAAGAAAAAAGGACATTAAAATAATTTAATTTTGGGATTTACCAAATCAATTGAGAGTTAATTAGTAAAGGGTCTGTGTTCTTTATTAAATAGTTTGATAATTTGTAATTATCTTTGTTAATTTCATCTATCATATTGAGACAAAATCACCATATATGATGAAATATATATTTTTATCAATGGATCCTCTAATGGATCCTCTTAAGTTTTCTATGAACAGCCCACGGGGCTTGAGGGAAAAAATAAAAGATAGAACATATAATTTATTGATCGATCCTCTTAAGATTTGCTATGAACAACCCACAATAGATCGCCTTCCCCCTCATCCATTTTAATAATGATAGAAGATTATTGTAATTAATGAGGTTTTGATAGAAGATTATTGTAATTAATGGATTATGCTATGGACAGTCCACGACAGATCATCTCCTCCCTCATCCATTCAAGCCTGGTATTATTTTCAATTATGCTAAATCTACATTTGGGATCTTAAACCCACTCATCTATTTAACACTTGATATTTTGTTTTGATAGGGGTGTGGCAGACCTGTGCTATAGTGCAACACACAGGAGACACATGAAAACCCTAGTAGCAAGCTATTGTGATGAGTTATCCCCCATATAAAAATTAATTTAATATCAAAGTGGACCAATGATCCACATATCAGTTATTAAACTGATAAGAATAGATACTACACTTGATCTTAGCCAAAAGACCAAGAAAGGTATGAGTTACTTTACCATTCTTTGTCTATTTTTATAATTGCTGTGTGTAATACGCCTTGGTAACTTCAGATGTGAGACTATCATTTTTCTTACATCAACTCAAGGGAAGCTAAAGGCTTATATTTCATTAAAATTAAATTAAATTAATTTTTTTATGTACTTTCCAGTAATCATTATAACTTATTTAAAATTTTTTTATTTAGAAAGTTTATATTCGGTTTTAAAAAAAGGGACAGGTCTAAAATTTATTAATTATTAATTATAAATTTTTTATTTAGAAAATTTATATTCGGTTTAGGTGGGAATCCTAAGCTCCCTATGAATGCTACGTCTGCATGTAAAATTGTATTTTATAGATATTAATATATAGATAGATGTATATTAATAGATAGATAGATTTTATTATGAGTTATGTAAGATTATTCTTATTTAAATAAATTCATTATAATGTTAATAAAAACATCGAAATAGTAGTATTAAAACAGAATTTTATCCTATTTTTATTTTAAAAGGCTTTGTGGGAGCATTCGATGCGATCTGCTGCCTTGCTGGTAAAAGAAAATATTCGAGGGAAGTTTCGCGGAACCTCGCTTCCCGCCCCGCTCTTCCCTCCTTTTTAAGCTCCGGCGAATCCATGGCGGAGACGAGGAAGAGGAAGAGAAGGGCGGAGAAGGCAACGAACGTTTCCACCATGAAGCTAAGTGTGCCATCCTTCTTGGCCTCCCATTCAAAGAAAGGAAGCAAGAACTCCTCCTCTACCTGCTCCTCTCTCTTCCGCTCCGCCCTTCTCCCCTCCTTCTCCGCCAGCGAGCTTGAGGCTGCGCTACGCCGCCTGGGCCCCGTTGAGACCGCCTCCAGCGTCGACCTCACCGAGGCAGAACTCGCGGCGCTGCTGGCGGAACCGCCGCCGCCGGAGGCAGAGGGCGAGCTGCGCGATGCCTTCGCGGTGTTCGACGGCGACGGCGACGGGAAGATCTCCGCGGAGGAGCTGAGGAGCGTGCTCGCCACGCTGGGGGACGAGGCCTCCTCCTTGGAGGACTGCCGCCGGATGATCCACGGCGTCGACACCGACGGCGACGGCTTTGTCTGCTTCAACGATTTCGCCCGTATGATGGACGGCCAGCGATGCTTCTGAGGGCGGCGATTGGAACTGGAGAGGCAAATCAAACAGGAATCTTCATCTTGTAAATGATTGAAACAAAATGGAATACAAAATTCACTTCTCTAATAATATTAATTATTCGCCATAAAAATCACATTTTTAAATCCCAACCCATAGGAGATTATGGAACATGATTAATTTTGTGATCACAATTAATTACTAAACGCTTCAAAAATTTGGAGCAAAGCATAAACAAGCATTTACAGAGCAATTTACTCAAGAACTTGTTAAAAAAATCATGTAGCATTCCATTTCAATACATCTCAGTTTCGATATCGACAAGTCCACAAACAAGTTTTAAAATTACAGTAATGAAGAAACAGATCAACATTGAGTGTTAACAAAACCAAGAACGATCACAGTTTATCACATCTAAATCACCGAATGTATTGACAATTGATCCAGTCGGAGGGAGGAGCCTCGCGTGCCGAGTGCTAGATATTGGATCTTAAAAGACCAAATATAATTTTGCAAGGAAAAATCGGGATATCATAATCAATGAAAGTCTAAATTGATTTCAAGAACAAAATCTACGTTTCGCGTAGATAAATCTTGACTATTAATTTGCTCAAAATCGATTACGGGTGAATGAGAAATTAATTATTTAAAGTCAGCCCAAAAGTAACATAGAAGAAAGTAGATGGGGAATAATCCTATATATGTAAATTCCAAGAGTGTTTACTTCCTTATATGTGTTACTGTGTTAATGGAGTTAAAAAAAATACACAGGTGTTCTCTTCTCAATGGCGAGCAGGTGCTCGCACCTGCGAGCCTGAGGCCTGCCACTTGGCACAATCGGCACTTTGTTGGCACACTTCGTAGCAATCAGGTGACGTGTCATGTTCACATGTGACGTGACAATGTCTATGTGACATTCGGATAGAAAGAGAGAGATGACTGAACTATTGACTGGGTGAATGAATGACAACTGTTGGATCGAAGAGGGGTGTTGGATCGTAAGTGACGAGATCTGGAGCGCTGATCGCGAAGAGTCGCGATCTGACCGTTGGTGATGAGACTTGATCCGAAGCATCAAATCGAATCAAGCGGCTGAGATCAAAGAGGGATATGAAGGGTTACAACCATCTAGATCTGGCAGCTAAGATCAAAGGACTATCTGAAAGGTTACAACTCTCTAGATCGAATACCCCAGATAAATCTTAAACCAAAGGTCACAACCACTCACCAAAGGATACCTCACCTCTTCGACTTATATAAATAGAATCCTTTGAATGTCGGAAATTTATTCAATTATCCAGAGTCCAAAAGCATACTTCTCATCTTCTGTATTCAGAGTCCAAAAAACCTACAAGAAGGTTCGCTGGTCTCGAAATTTAAAGTGTTGTTATTTCGAGACATCATCGTTGTATCTTGGGAAACGAATTATTGTTATCCGTGAGCATTTATAACGGAGCAATATCATTTTACGGAGATACTATCGAACACCAGCCTCGACGATCTTATATCAATTTGCATCCTCCTTGACGACAACCCAACCGACTCACAATTGTAAAATGATATTGAGCAAACTGATATGACCTTATTCAATGGCGTTCCGACCGTCATTCCATACGGAGAGAAGTTGGAGAAGTTCAACAGAGCCGACTTCAAACGATGGCAACAGAAGATGCTGTTCTATCTGACAACGCTAAACCTCGTACGGTTTTTGCGTGAAGACCCACCAGCCACTATGGAAGGTGATTCCAAAAGCAAGGTTGCATGCGATGTGTGGTCGCAAGGAAATTTTCTGTGCCGCAAGTACATTCTCAACGCATTGGACAACATGTTGTATAACGTGTATAGTCCGATGGAAACGATAAAATTTCTGTGGGAATCACTAGAAAAGAAATATAAAACCGAAAGCGTTGGATTGAAAAAAATCATCGTCGACTAGTTTCTGGATTTCAAGATGGTGGATTCCAAGAGCGTGATATCTCAAGTTCAAGGCATGTAACTGATACTATATGATCTGGATGCCAAAGGCATGAAGCTAAACGAGTTGTTTAAAGTAGCCGCGGTAATCGAGAAACTCTCCATCGTGGAAGGATTTCAAAACTTACCTCAAGCACAAGCAAAATGAGATGAGACTTGAAGACCTGATCTTGAGGCTACGAATAGAGGAGGATAATCGAAAGCTATTCGACTCTAGAGGAATGAAGCGAGCTGTCGACAAGATGTCCAACCTGATTGAGTCGAACGCCAAGAATCTGAAGCAATTTAAAAAGAGACTCAAGGCAAGAAATTCAAGGGCCTGTGCTACAACTGCGGAAAGTCAGGACACATGTCTAAGGATTGTAGACGCCCGAAAAAATCAACCAAGAGTCAGAAGGATGCTGCGAACCAGGTCACAACTTCTAATGACATGGAACTGGATCTCATTGTGGTTGTGTTTGAAGCCAACACGGTGGTGGACAACCCGAAGCAGTGGTGGATTGATATTGGAGCAACACGTCACATCTATTCTGATAAGACGATGTTCTTCAAGTATACTCCGATAAGTGGAAGAAAGCTCTATATGGGAAATTCCAATACATCGCCGATTGTTGGACTCGGAAAAGTTGTTCTGAAGATAATGTTTGGGAAGGAGTTAACACTCATTAATGTGCTCCATGTTCCTGACATCAGGAAGAACCTAGTTTCTAGATTGGCACTTGTCAAGGTCGGCTTTAGACTAGTGTTCCAGTCAAACAACTTTGTACTTACGAAGAACGATGTCTTCGTAGGTAAATGATACTTAGAACAGAGTCTGTTCAAAATGGTTGTAATGACTGTACACCATGAATTTGATGGTAATAAAATAAAATCTTCCAGCTACATTATTGAGTGTTTTAATTTATGACATGATCGACTTGGACATGTTAATAATAATACTTTAAAACGTCTCGTCAAATTAAATTTATTATCAAACGTCAATGTTGATGAAACGCACAAATATGAAGTGTGTGTGGAAGCAAAGATGACACAACTACCTTTTTATTCGATCGAAAGGTTAACGACTCCTCTAGAATTAATACATAGTGATCTATGTAACTTAAAATTCGAGCAAACTAGATGAGGTAAAAAGTATTTTATTATTTTTATCGAACTGCACGAGATTTTGTTATGTCTTTCTTTTAAAAAATAAAGATAAAGCCTTAGATGCTTTCAGAACCTATAAAACAAATGTTAAGAATCAACTTGATAAACAAATTAAAATAATTCGTAGCGATAGAGGTAGAGAATATGACACACCATTTGATGAGTTTTGTTTAGAATATGACATTATCCATCAGACAACGGTGTCATACTTGCCTCAATCAAATAGTGTTGCCGAACGTAAAAATCAGACATTAAAGGAAATGATGAATGCTCTGTTGATAAATTTAGGCCTCTCCAGAACTTTTGGGGGGAAGCTATATTATCGACAAATCATATTCTCAATAAAATCCCTCACAAGAAAAATGATAAAACACCGTACGAACTATGGAAAGGCCACGAACCATCGTACAAATACTTGAAAGTGTGGGGGTGCTTGGCAAAGGTCGAAGTACTCAAGCCAAAGAATGTAAAGATCGGAGTTAAAATGTTCGATGAGATATTTGTTGGATATGCCCATATCAGTAGTGCATATCGTTTCATTGTTCACAAGTCAGACATTTTTGATATTCATGTGGAAACAAACATAGAATCTCGGAATACAATATTCTTTGAAAACGTATTTTCAAATAAGAAGGAAAATGTTCAAAGTGATTGCAACGGAAGTTCTAACGAAAAAGATGTTTATGAACTTAATTGTCATAAATGAACTATTGACGATCAAAACGCAAAGCCACGTCAGAGCAAACGGGCTAGAATTGAGAAATTGTTCGAGTCGGACTTCATAACTTTTATGTCAGAAATGGACCCAAGAACATTAAACGAAGCTCTCTCTAGTCCCGACATCCCATTGTGGAAAGAAGCTATCAATAATGAAATCAAGTCCATCATGAATAATTATACTTGGGAATTAAGGGACATTTTTTCTAGTACTAAACCATTAGGTTGTAAGTGGATTCTAAAATGCAAGTATAAAGCTGATGGATCGATTGACAAGTATAAGGCCAGACTTGTAGCCAAAGGGTTCAAGCAAAAGGAAGACCTTGACTACTTCGATAGCTACTTACCTGTGACAAGGATTATGCCCATACGTGTGATGATAGTCATCGCAGCACTGTATGACCTTAAAATACATCAGATAAATATTAAGACTGTATTCTTAAATGGTGAGCTGGAAGAAGAAATCTATATGGAGTAACCCGAGGGATTTGTAGCTCCAGGAAAAAAGGAAAAGGTATGTCAACTTGTTAAGTCGTTATACGGACTTAAACAAATGCCTAAACAATGACACGAAAAAATTGACAAAACAATGTTGTCAAGCAAATTCAAACTAAATGAATATGACAAATGCATTTATGTCAAAACCATACTTAAAAGTCATTTAATTGTCTGTCTATACGTAGACAACATACTTATAATGGGTAGTAATCATAAGATAATTATGAGTACAAAAAGAATGTTGACCAACAATTTCGATATAAAAAATATGGGTCGAGCAAATGTTATATAGAGAATTAAAATTCTCATGACATCTGATGGGATAGTTCTAACACAATCCCACTATGTAGAATTGGTATTGAAAAAGTTTAATGCGTATGGTCTCTCTACAGTGAAAACACTTATGGATCTAGGTCAACATTTAGCGAAAAATCATGGTGAGCCCATATCGCAATTGGAATATTCTTGGATAATAGGCAGCTTGATGTCTCTCACAAATTACACACGTCCGGATATTGTCTGTACGGTCAACAAGCTAAGTCATTTTACGAGTAATCCAAACGACGCCTATTGGAAATCACTTATGCGAGTTCTTAGATATTTAAAATATACTATAAACTACGGATTATATTACGAAAGATATCCCGCTGTCTTAGAGGGATACTGTGATGCTAATTGGATATCATATATAAAAGATTACAAATCCACTAGTGGATATGTATTCACGATCAGTGAATGAGCGGTATCTTAGAAGTCCACTAAGCAAATGCGCATTGCTCAGTCAACTATAGAATCCGAGTTTATAGCACTAGACAAAGCAGCTGAATAAGTTGAATGATTGCGGAATTTCTTAGAAGATATTCCGAGCTGGACGAAACCTATGTCTGTCGTACTTATTGTTGATGCAGTCTGGCCCGATTGTTGTTTTGGTGTTGACAACGATTTAAGTTTAGTTGAATGGATTTGGATTAAGTCCAGGTGGATCGGGAGATCGCATGCTGGCATGTGAAAAAGTCCTAGCTTGGAGGGCTAGGTATGAAAAGTCCTAACCTGGAGGGTTAGGTGTGAGAAAATCCTAACCTGGAGGGTTAGGTGTGGAAAAATCCTAGCTTGGAGGGCTAGGTATGGAAAAGTCCTAATTCGGAAGGGTTGGGTGAAAAGTCCTAGCTTGGAGGGCTAGGTGAAAAGTCCTAGCTTGGAGGGCTAGGTGAAAAGTCCTAACTTGGAGGGTTAGGTGAAAAGTCTCAACTTGGAGAATTAGGTGAAAAAGTCCTGGCTTGGAGGGTCAGGTGCCTAGCTTGGAGGGCTAGGTTGGATGATGTTTTAACTCGGAAGGGTTGGGTGAAAAGTCCTAGCTTGGAGGGCTAGGTGAAAAGTCCTAGCTTGGAGGGCTAGGTGAAAAGTCCTAACTTGGAGGGTTAGGTGCAAATTCCCAACTTGGAGAGTTAGATGGAAAAATCCTTAGCTTGGAGGGCTAAGGTAAATGAAACCCTAGCTTGGAGGGCTAGGTTTGAGTCCCTGAACGGTCTGGTGACCGATCCAGCGATTTCTGATCGGACTGGTGACCGATCAGGGAGCGCACAGTGAGGTTGGGAACCTACTGTGTGGCTCCTGATCGATCCGGTGACCGATCAGGGAGCAGGCTGCTTCCTCACTGCCTTGCTCCTGATCGGTCTGGTGACCGATCAGGGAGCGGGAAGTGACTGAGTTCCCTTGCTGATCAAGTCCTGAATGGTCCGGTGACCGATCAGGGACTTAGGATCTGATTAAAAAATCACTGTTCATCTGTCCTGATCGGTCTGAGTGACCGATCAGGCTTCACTCTGATTGGTCTGGTGACCGATCAGGCTTCACTCTGATCGGTCGGGTGACCGATCAGGTGTGTATAGCCGCGAGAGCTGGGAATCCCAGCGAAGCAGTGGATCGGTCTGGTGATCGACCCACAAGCCCTGGATCGGTCCGGTGACCGATCTCTTTAATTCAAATTGCACTGTCAGACGCGGTCAGAGCATCTGATCGTATCCGATTTGTTGTTGTTTGCTTCTGATATTTGATTTACTGTGTGATTTGCTGCTCTAACAGTCTGATTAAGCTGCAGGTGACAGGGGAGGATTCAAACACTCAAGGAGAGGTCAATGGAGGCTTTCTTTGGAGCAGGTTTGTCCGATTCTCCATTTGAGGTTGCAACGGCCGAGCTGCAAACTGGAGCCGAGACTGGGGCTTGGCTGAGGGGATCTCAGGAAGACCAGAGAGGGCTCAGTGGTAGCTGGCGTTTGCAGTATGGTAGCTGGAGGCTACGGAGGATGTCGTCACCTGGTGCTGTGTGGAGAATCAAAAGGGTGGAAGTTGGCTTCGTGGAAGTAGAGTTCGAAAACTTGTGTTCTTGCCGCGCTTTGTGTTCTCCACAACTTGCTTGCTGTGGTCTTGAAGTTTTCATCAATTTGAGCAAGCGATCGAGAAGCAATCATCCATTACTTGAGCGCTTGAAGGAGAGAACAAAGAGCTTGGAGTCCGACAGCGGGAAGACACGAAGAGGGGTTCTTGCGTGAGATCGCCACTGGGTGGAGCTCAGGGAAGCTTGCTGTGTTCTTGTCCTTGCTAAGTGGTTGAGTAAGATCCTTCTTGTTGTTTCTTTGTGCTTAAACTTTATCTGTGATTGAAACGCTGTGAAGAGGTTTCTCCACCGAGAAGGAGGTTGCGTTATATCCAGTGAAAACCGGGGCTTGATCTGCCGACGATCAAGGGATCGCCCACCTTAAGGGCACGCCAAGGAGTAGGGGCAAGTTATCCCCGAACCTTGTAAACCCTCTTGTTAACGATCTTGGTAGTTGTCTCTGTTTGCTTTCATTTCTGTTTTCGTTTACTGCACTGCTTCATTTTCCTTTGCTTCTTCCGCTGTGCTACTGATAAGTTGAGTGCAGAAAACTTACTAAGTGCCAAGAAAAAGTGATTGGCTATATTCACGCCCCCCTCTCTAGCCATCCCGTTTCCAACACTTATATACTGTGATAGTCAATCGACGATTAAAAGAACATAGAGTAGTATGTATAATGGTAACTCACAATATATACGTCGTAGACACAATACCATTAGGTTGTTGATCTCGAATAGAGTGATTGCAATCGAGTATGTTAAGTCCAAAGATAATTTGACAGATCCTCTTACGAAAGAGCTAAGTCAAGATCAAGTATACTGCTCATCGAGAGGTATGTGATTAAAAATCTACAACTGAAACGATTGTAGCCGTAACCCAACCTTGTTGACTAGATATCCTAAGATCTTGGTTCATTGGGATAACGAAATTACAGAAGTTGTGTTACAGCACACGAGATATATATTATCTCTATCTTAATCCTAGGATGAACATGTGTTGTCCTACCACATGTAGTGAGGTTAAATTTATACTTTTAATGATTTCTATACCTTTATAAGGTGAAGTATGGTAGGATACTCTTGATAGAAGTGTCACTTATGTGAGTGTAAAGACAGACTGCTTCAATGAAATATTCATGAATCTAAGATGGTATCCATGGCCAAAACAGAACTAACAATGAGAACCAAAAATAGGTGAGATAAGTCCCTGTGAGGGTGTTATTATCTTAGTACACACAAATAGCTGAGCAGTTCAAGACATGACATTTACTGCGTAGCTTGGTATGCTCGATAGCATTCTATTATGGAAGGTTTAAAGTCATAAGCTATCTCTCATGATGTATTGACTTATCGATTGGACTCTTGTAAAGTGTCAGCATGCATACACACATTAATTTTCATTTATGTGGGGAATTGTTGGATATTGGGTCTTAAAAGACCTAATATGATTTTGCAAGGAAAAATCGAGGCAATCTATGGTTCGGAGTGATCATGAGTTTTGATGTTTGGGCAAAGGGTTTAAGTTAGGTTTTTCCTTGTGATCTAATATGTGTAATTGAGTGTGCAGGATTGCAGATTTACACATATTGACTTGGCTGGACGGCTTCGGTATGGTGAAGGGTTGCATGGAGACAAGCTGGAGGCTTGTGTGCACCCGAGGAACCTTGGTATGGTAGGGATTATAAGCCGAGGGGCGCGGACTTCGAGGCATACGTGAAGGATGGCATGGAGACAAGTTGGAGGCTTGTGTGCATCCGAGGGACGAGGGTCGAAGACGAAGAGGGCGCGAAGGCAATAGTCAAGGTTGCTGGTGAAGAGTCAGCAAAGTCAAGAAGGGACAAGAGCCGAGGGAGGAGGACTCCAAGGGCAAGCCGAGAAGTGGATTTCAAGGGCACACGTGAAGGGTGGCATGGAGGCAAGCTAAGGGACGACTTGTGTGCGCATCCGAGGGACGATAGCCAGTGGAAGAAGACTTCAGTGGGCAAGACAAGGGAGTGTACCTGAAGGCACGCGTGGAGGAGGGTTAATGAAGTGAGTAGTGTTGGTGCTTGGATGGCTAGAGGGGGGGGGGTGAATATAGCCAGACACTAAAACTTATCTCTTTTGAAGTTTTCTGCACTCGAATGGTTAGCAGCAGCAGCAGAAGAAACACGAAACAGAGTAATGCAGAAATCAAACCCCTAAACTAAGTGCAAGCTCAAAACGCTAACAAAGAGGATTTATAAGGTTCGGGGATAACTTGCCCCTACTCCTTGGCGTGCCCGTAAGGTGGGCGATCCCTTGATCGTCGGCAGATCAAGCCCCGGAAAATTCGGATAGAATGAAACCTCCTTCTCGGTGGAGTAACCTCTCCACAGCGTTTCAATTAGAATGAAGAAGATAAGTACAGAGAAACACGAGAAGGCTTACAGAGCACTTAGAACAAAAGGAACACAAGAGAACTCTCCACCGAGCTCCACTCATCATAGATCTCACGCAAGAACCCCCTGCTCTTCGTGTCTTCTTGTTGATGGACTCACCAAGCTCTCTGCCTTCTTCCAAGCGCTCACGTTTGCAGTGTCTTCAAGAATGATGCTCAAGTGTTGCTTCAAGGATCAGAGTTATCGCTCAAAGAGATTCACAGTGATTGCCCAAAGATGATCAAGTGTTGCTGCAACAGAGAACATCCTTTCTCTTCATCGCCAGCCGACACTTAACCCAGCTGCCCGACGCCAGGTCACAGACGCTCCTCTGCAGCTCCCAGCTGCTCCTCTGCAACTACCCAGCTACCCTGACCTCTCCTGGACTCCCTGAGCTCTCCTCAGCCAAGCCCCAGTCAGCCCCAGGTCAGCTTCCAGCCGTTGCCAGCGCCCGTTGTAACCTGCGATGGAAAACTGCCAAACCTGCTCAAAGGAAAGCCTCCCATTGACTCTCCTCCAATGTTTGAACCATCCTTGTAAAGCCTGCACACTTCAACAGAAGCTTAGCAAATCATATCAAATGTAATCAGCAGTGTATCAGTGTATCAGACGAGAAAACAGACGCGATCAGAAACTTCTGACAACGTATTTGAGTTAAAGTTTAGCTTCTGATCGGTCCCTAGACTGATCAGAAAGGACCCTGATCGGTCACCGAACCGATCAGGGTAAGCCCAGACCGATCAGACTCCATCCTGATCGGTCCACAGTGAGAAAACTGGAATCACGACTACTGCTGGATCAGTCACCAGATCGGTCACCAGACCGGTCCAGCAGTCTGCTTGCCACAACCCGCAGGAACCACACACACCTGATCGGTCACCAGACCGATCGGGATGTGGCCTGATCGGTCTGGGGACCGATCAGAGCACCTCCTGACTGATCAGGCTCCAGCCTGATTGGTCATAATGATAAACTCGCGATTTCTGAGATCCCTTGGATCATTCAGCAGTCCGATCAGGAGGTCTCCCTGATCGGTCACCAGACCGATCAGGAGCCAAACAGAAGCCAATCAAGTGTTTCTCCGTTCTCTCCCTGATCGGTCACCAAACCGATTAGCCTTCTCTGGATCGATCACCAGACCGATCCATAATAGGGGTTTGTGCCAATCTCCCTAATCGGTCACCAAACCGATCCAGAGGCTTCCAATCCAACCCTAAGTCAAGAGAACGGGCTCCCAGCCTTCTCTGACTCGTGCTCAGTCCCCCGGACAAAGACTCCATGCCCAGTTTCACTCACCGGGACTTCAACCTAGCTTCCCAAGCTAGGACCTGGCTTTCCAAGCCGGGATTTCATCCAACCTAGCTTCTCAAGCTAGGACCTGACTTCCCAAGCCAGGATTTCATCCAACCTAGCTTCTCAAGCTAGGACCTGGCTTCGCAAGCCGAGATTTCATCCAACCTAGCTTCTCAAGCTAGGACCTGGCTTCCCAAGCCGGGATTTCATCCAACCTAGCTTCCCAAGCTAGGACCTGGCTTCCCAAGCCAGGATTTCATCCAACCTAGCTTCCCAAGCTAGGACCTGGCTGCCCAAGCCAGCATTTCATCCAACCTAGCTTCTCAAGCTAGGACCTGGCTTCCCAAGCCAGGGTTTCATCAACCTAGCTTCCCAAGCTAAGACCTGGCTTCCTAAGCCAGATTTCAACCTAGTCCCACTAGGTCTTTTCCAATGCCAGCGTGTGATCTCCCGATCCACTTGGACTTTACCCGAATTCATTCAACCAAACTTAAATTGTTGTCAACACCAAAACAACAATCAGGCCAGATTGCATCAACAAGTAGGAGTGTTATTGTAAGCTGGGCAGTCGACTGGGGACTGTCCAGTCGACTGCCAAAACTCACAGTGTGTATTTGGCCCTGGACTAGTCGACTGCTCTGGGAGTAGTCGACTGGTGTGTAGCAGAATTCAAACGTTGGGGGTGTCAACGGTCGAATCTGAGTGGGGGCAGTCGACTGCTCTGGGAGCAGTCGACTGTCAACGAGGGTTTTCAGCCTGAGTTCTATTTAAAGAGAACTCGATTTGGGCTGGGGCTTTTGGCGAAATCTGCTTGGATAGAATAGATTAGTAGCCTTTGGTGCTCAAATATTGTCGAGGTGTTGTGGCGAGGTTTCTCCACCCACAAGGAGCGACAAGGGCTAGCCGGAGGTCATCCGGGGAGTGATCCACTGAAGGATTCTTGGATTAGTCACCCTTAGGGGTGGATGCCAAGTAAATAGGTATTGTTAACGTTGTTTGTGTTTATTATTATTATTTCTGCTTGCGCATACTAACAACGTAGGTAGAAGAAGCCAAGATTTGCTATTCACCCCTTCTAGCAACCGTGCAAGATCTAACAAAATTGGGGTATCATCAATCGATAAAAGTCTGAATTGACTTAAAAAATGAAATCTACATTTCACGTAGATGAATCTAGACTATTAATTTGCTCAAAACCGATTACAGGTGAATAAGAAATTAATTGTTTAAAGTCAACCCAAAAATAGCATAGAAGGAAGTAGATGGGGAATAGTCCCACATCTGTAAATTCCAAGAGTATTTGTTTCCTTATATGTGTTGTTGTGTTAATGAAGTTAAAAAAGAAAATCACAGGTGTTCTCTTCTCACGGGCGAGCAGGTGCTTGCACTTGCGAGCTCGCGACCCGCCACCCACGCACGTGTGCAATGGGTGTTTTGTTGGTGCACTTTGCACTTCGCAGCACTCAGGTGATGTGTCATGCTCACATGTGACGTGGTAGTGCCTATGTGACATTCGGGTAGGCAAAGAGAGATGACTGGACTGCTGACTGGGCGAACGAATGACAGCCATCAGATTGAACAGGGGTGTTGGATCGCAAGTGATGGAATCTGGAGCGTTGATCGCGAAGAGTCACGATCTAACCGTTGGTGATCAGACTTAATTTGAAGCGTTAGATTGAATCTGGTGGTTGAGATCAAAGGGGGATCTAAAGGGTTACAACTATTTAGATCTAGTAGTTGAGATCAAAGGGTTATATGAAGGGTTACAACCCTCCGGATCGAATGACCCAGATAAATCCTAAACCAAAGGTCACAGCTACTCACCAAAGAGTACTTCACCTCTTCTCCTTGTATAAATAGAATTCTCTAAATACTGGAAATTCATTCAATCATCCAAAATCCAAAAGCATATATCTCATCTTTTGCATCTAGAGTCCAAAAAGCCGCCTACGAGAGGTTCGCTGGTCTCGAAATTTGAAGTGCTGCTATTTCAAGACATCGTTGTTGTATCTTGGGAAACGAATTACTACTATCTGTGAGCACCTGTAGCGGAGCAACATCGTTTTACGGAGATAGTGTCGAACACTAGCCTCGACGATTTTACATCAATTTGCATCCTCCCTAGCGATAACCCAACCGACTCACACCGAGCGCTAGCGCAGACGAGGTCAAGAAAACCGGCCAATAGGCAAGGAGGGTCGCTCGGGTGGCAGCCTTCCTTGACCGATCAGAGGGTGGAGTCCTATTCGCCCGGGCAAAAACGGAGTCGGGTCTGCACAGTGTCCAGACAGTCAGCCTTATCGGCGGGGGAAGGCTCAACTGTTGGATCGGGTTGGACCGGCTAGAGGGGTGTGAATGGACGGGGAAAAAAAATTATGAAAGTGGAGGCACTCGTCTTCAATAAAGAACTTGGTCGCAACTGAGAATGTTGCTTCCAAGGCAGTGGACACTCAATAAAAATCTCCTTGTGGCGGAGAAGCCTTACAAAAATAGCACACTAGAGATTTTACAAATGATTGATTTCTAAAGCAAAACCTCTAAGTCTATTTATAGCCTAAGAGAATAAATCTGGATTGTTGATTGTTGATCACTTTTCTCTTGGCCGTTGATCCATGGATGTAATCTGGATGGTTGATCTTGGATGGGATTAAACTGCATCCATTGGATTTGATTAAAGGATAATGTAACATTATCCTTGAAGTTTTAATTGTTTTAATTAAAACTTTATCTTGCCTCGAGATGGTTGTTGGAATCTCCATATCGCTGTTGTAATCTCTAAGTAGTAATATCGGCAACATTTTAATATCATCGCCCTTTAGTCCAAATGGTAAATGGGTTAGTGTGTGTTGTTGAGGTCTCGGGTTCGATCCTTCGTGGCATCAAATAATTTTCTCTTATTTTTTGGGCGCTTGGACTAGTCTTTTTGATTCTTCGTCTTTTGGGTGATTTCCGGCCAACCGGAGTTAGGCTCACCCGAACCCGGCTCCGGCCTTT
Source organism: Boesenbergia rotunda (assembly GCA_024364735.1). Lineage (NCBI taxonomy): Eukaryota > Viridiplantae > Streptophyta > Magnoliopsida > Zingiberales > Zingiberaceae > Boesenbergia > Boesenbergia rotunda. The sequence goes on along the minus strand of JAGFNQ010000813.1, from coordinate 139,722 downwards.
CGCCCCTCGAGTGTCCTTCCTCCCGGCTTCTCGTCCCTCGGACACCGCGCACGTCCTTCTCGCTCCACCGGTGTACTCTTCCGCAGCTTCCGCGTCCCTCGGATTGTACCGAGCCCGTCGGCTCACTTCCCCGCACAATCCTTCTCATCCGCTACGTCTTACGCTCGACTTCCTCCGTACCTAAGCTCATGCACACTTAGCAGAGGGATTAAAACCAACATGACCTAACCTAACTTGGTTGATCACATCAAAACCAACTGGGGCACCAATAATCTCCCCCTTTTTGATGTGCATCAACCCAAGTTTAGTTAGGGATAAACAACAAACAATAATAGTATTGTAACAGAATTAAGCATAAAAAATTTTGCAATCAAGTACATAACCTCCCCCGAACTACTCTCCTCCTTTGATCACAGCAAAAATGAGACAAAAAAATAGGGAAGGGAAAATATAATTAGGGAAGAAGAAAAATTTTAAGTGTGATAACAAATATTCTAAGTAAAAAGAATCGTATTACCACAAATTTTTCAAATTTAAAATGACATATTTTTTCAGAAGTTAATTCCAATTTTTTTTATTGAAAAAAAATAAATTTCAATAAACGATTCATAAAAAATCGAACATTTATGAAAAAAAATCTGAATATTTTTGTCAAAGTAGAAGATGAAGATATGAGTTTAGACAAAAATTTTCAGCTTTAAATTTGTTTATCAAGTCTGAAAATAACAGATACGAGTTTTTGAAGAATAATTTTTTTTTAAATCGAAAAATACTTCGAATATTTTTTTTAAAAAAAATTATAATGAGTTTTTCCATTATATCTGAATCATGAAAAATTAGATCAATAAAAATAAATTATTTATCTTTTTTTTTAATTTTAATTTCAAATTTTGACCGAAAATATTTGAAAAATATTAACATAACTTTTGTAAAAGAATTCTGCACAAAAAAAACTTATCAGTTTAAAATAAATTTTGGAACCCAAAATAAATTTTCATCTACGGGGTTAATCAAAAACTTTGGAGGAATATAATTTCTAGGAATTTTCCTAATCTGGCCCTTATGATTTTTAACATACCAATTCAGATTTTCAGGATAAAAATTCTTTTTAATTCTTAAACATGCAATATCATTTTCTAATTTCTCCATTAGATTCTTCAAATTTTCATTTTCTATTTTTAATTGGTCGGATAGAACAGATGAGCATACAGTGCCAAATCTTTCTTTTAACTTAGAGTTTTCTATCTCCAATTTATTCATCGACTTAACCATGGATTTTATTACCGAGTAGATTCGAGCAGGTGGAAGTAGACATACCTCACTTACCGGGTCGGTTTCGAAAAGCGAGGTTCCTCCTTCGTCGTCGCTTTCTTCTGACGTCTCTCCCCCTTCATCAGTGCTCCCTTCTTGATGGTTTGCCATCAGCGCAAGTCCCGCGTATTCTTGACCTTCCGACTCCTTTGACGAGGTCTCATCGTCGAGTTGGATCTTCCTTGTGTTCAGTGCGGCGATGTCTGATTTCTTATTCTTCTCTTCATGCAATTCTAGGAATTTCTCCCAGAGCTCTTTTGCCGAGTTGTAATTCTTGATGCGGTTAATTTCTTGCGCGGAAAGAACGGCTAGTAGATGAAATTCAGCTTTGCCGTTTGCTTCAAAGTCTGATTTCTCCTTCATGGTCCACGACTTTATTTCTTTATCCTTGCCGTTGTTGTCTTTAGGAACTGAAAATCTATTTTTCATAATTATTAGCAATTCAATATCAGTTTTAAAAAATACCTGCATTCGGCGCTTCCACATCGCGAACTCCCCCTCAAATTTCGGCGGGTAGATTACGGCTCCAACCATTTTTCTTGAAATTGCTGCAGTCGGCGATTAGTCCTTCTGCGGCGACCTTGGCTCTGATACCACTTGTTGGATCGGGTTGGACCGGCTAGAGGGGGTGAATAGACGGGGAAAAAAATTATGAAAGTGGAGGCACTCGTCTTCAAAAAAGAACTTGGTCGCAACTGAGAACGTTGCTTCCAAGGCAGTGGACACTCAATAAAAATCTCCTTGTGGCGGAGAAGCCTTACAAAAATAGCACACTAGAGATTTTACAAGAATGAATAAAATGATTGATTTCTAAAGCAAAACCTCTAAGTCTATTTATAGCCTAAGAGAATAAATCTGGATTGTTGATTGTTGATCACTTTTCTCTTGGCCGTTGATCCATGGATGTAATCTGGATGGTTGATCTTGGATGGGATTAAACTGCATCCATTGGATTTGATTAAAGGATAATGTAACATTATCCTTGAAGTTTTAATTGTTTTAATTAAAACTTTATCTTGCCTCGAGATGGTTGTTGGAATCTCCATGTCGCTGTTGTAATCTCTAAGTAGTAATATCGGCAACAATTTACTATCATCGCCCTTTAGTCCAAATGGTAAATGGGTCAGTGTGTGTTGTTGAGGTCTCGGGTTCGATCCTTCGTGGCATCAAATAATTTTCTCTTATTTTTTGGGCGCTTGGACTAGTCTTTTTGATTCTTCGTCTTTTGGGTGATTTCCGACCAACCGGAGTTAGGCTCACCCGAACCCGGCTCCGGCCTTTCGCCCCTCGAGCGTCCTTCCTCCCGGCTTCTCGTCCCTCGGACACCGCGCACGTCCTTCTCGCTCCACCGGTGTACTCTTCCGCAGCTTCCGCGTCCCTCGGATTGTACCGAGCCCGTCGGCTCACTTCCCCGCACAATCCTTCTCGTCCGCTACGTCTTACGCTCGACTTCCTCCGTACCTAAGCTCCTGCACACTTAGCAGAGGGATTAAAACCAACAGGACCTAACCTAACTTAGTTGATCACATCAAAACCAACTGGGGCACCAACATCAACATCATGTTAGGACCCTGGTACGAGAGCGAGCGACTCTCACCTAAGCCTAACCAGTTGTCCGGGTGATTCGGCTCGGCCATCGACCTTGGTATGGCTAACCGACCTCCTATAGGCCCGGACAGGAATGTCTGACCTGGCATATGCCCCAACAGGAATGAGTCGGTGGTGGAGGAAACCCACATATCCCGCGGGAAGCTTAACCGGGTCTCGACCGACCCTCATCATGGTCCTTATCTACTTCATGCCGACTGTCCTCCCTGAATGGGTTGATCAGAAGCCCATGGTCCAACCGGCCGGTCGGCCCATCAGGAAGGCCTCGGCGTCAGAGTAAACACACGGGGAATCCGACCTGGACTCTGCTCAATCTCGTAGAGGCTAGCTTGACCGTCCGATCGGTAAGGCTGGATAAGTCTCCGTGGAGAACCCGCGGCTGGTAAGCCTGTACGAGTAAGACTGTTTAATGACGAGAAGACATAAAGATGTACGAATATATTCGCTGAATCGGCTCATTATGGTGAGGGGACATAAACCGTGATCATGTCGCTCAAGGCGTCGGCCACCCGTCGCGAAGGTAAATTGACAAGAAGGATGGACAGGTGAGGGGAAGTAAGAATGATGGATAGGTGAGGGAAAGTCTGGTGGCGTAATCTCGTCCTTTGGAAGGCAAACCCTGCTAGAAGATTGGGACATTTATGAGATGCGATAGCTAGGGCAGCGTTAACGGTCTGCCTCCTCCCTATATAAAGACCTCCAAAGCTCTTGCGCATGTACACTGAATAGCTGCTGCTGCCAATTTTTCCCCTCGTCGATGTGTTGATTTGAGAGTCGGAGCGCTTGCACTGAAGGCCCTCCTGACCAACCTCTAATGTCTTTTCTTCTATACAATGGAGTGGAGTCTCCCTTCACCCTCTCAAGCGTCTGACCGACGCCGAGTAGCCAGTTGACAGACGATGACTTTCTTGCTGCGTCACCAATGGTGGACCCTCCTCCCTTGACGACAGGATCAACAATCAACAATATTGGCCATCAAAAAAAAATTCAATAAGGAGGTTCAGAAGATTATAATCTTTAGGCGACATGAAGCACAAGCATTTCAAGAACACAATGAGGGTAAAGTACATAAATTGTTCAGGTCTATTTCTTTTTGCCAGCTTTGCCTTCCTTTCGTCGCACAATTTCATCGGCGTACTTGACACCTTTGCCCTTGTATGGCTCTGGAGGCCTCCACTTTCTTACAGCAGCGGCAAACTCACCGACGGCACACTTGTCGTACCCACTTACGGCGATCCTGGTGTTCTCGTCCACCTTCACTTTCAAACCTTCAGGAACTGTCATCCTAACTGGATGCGAGAACCCGAGGTTGAGAACGAGGTCCTTGCCTTCCAACATGGCACGGTACCCAACTCCGACTAGTTGAAGTCTCTTTTCGAATCCTTTTGAAACCCCAACCACCATGTTATCTGTGAGAGTTCTGCATTTCAAAAGGCGACACAAGTGTAAACGAAGCCAGCCGGAAATTAACTCAAGAAATCTACTCAACTAACAAACTCATATTAACTCAAGAAACCCACTTAACTAACAAACTAATGTTTTGGAAGTCGCCAAAGGAACATAGAACTACTATTCCTTAAGAATTAAAGACATCATCTTCGCACATCTGAAGTTTCTATTCTTTGAAGAAAATGGATAGGTTGAGAAGAAAGGTCCTTGCTAATGACAAGGATAACAATCAAGGTTAATTATCTCGAATTGATTTTAATCAATCGTGATTTATATTATTTGGCATCATAATCAAAGATCCACACGATAACAGTGATAATTTCCAAGTTTATCATATTTATTACTATGATTATAATTATTATGATTGTCTGTCATATTTTATCTTGTATAAATAAATCCTTTGGCTTCACCAATGAGATCATCCAAAATATTATTTTCTATTTTAAGTTTTATTTCTCTTTCCTCTATTTCTATATCTCTATCATGGTATCAGACTATCAGCGCCATGAAACCTACAACACCGTCACTTCATCTCTTCCTCCTTTTTATCTTTGTGCTCCTTTTCTTCTGCCGCTGCCAGTAGTCATCGCTAGCCATGCTCCTCAAGCCAACTTCCTATTATTATACTATTCTCTGCTTAATTTGTTCCCGTCTCCTCTTCGCAACAAGCTCTGCCCTCGTCTAGCTAAATTTCTTGCCCTCTTCGTATTTCTGGGCTTTCAAAGAAGCAACATGCAATCTCTCGCTTAAACATTGAAGCTGAATATAAAACTATAGCTAATGCAACATACAAAATTATTTAGCTACAATCTCTTTTTTCACAATTAAATCTTTTGACAACCACTATACCCAACCACTATACCCAAAATATAGTGTGACAATATTAGAGCAACATACCTTGCCGCAAATCCAATTTTTCATGATCGTAACAAGCAAGTGAAGATTGATTTTCATTTTGTCCGAGAACGTGTGACAACTTTTAGTTTTTTACATCTCTACAAAAGTTCAAATTGCTAGATCAAATTGCTGATATATTCACTGAGTCATTCTCTAGACACCACTTTAATAAGTTGGCAATCAAACTCAACATCCAACACTCCCCTTGACTTTGTCGGGGATAATGACAACAAGAATAACAATCAAGATAATCTTGATTTGCTTTCAATCCATCGTGATTTGCTATATTTGGCATCATAATCAAATGTTGGACAAATAGATAGAAAATGATAATATTTCCAAGTTTATCATATTTATTGCTATGATTATAATTATTATGATTGTGTGTTATATTTTATCTTTCAATTTATTATTTAGACAATTTATATAAATAAGTCCTTTGGCTACAGCAATAAGATCATCCAAAATATTATTATCTGTTTTATGTTTTATTTCTCTTTCCTCTGTTTCTATATCTCTATCACTTGCCTCCAACATGGCATTATACCCCAACTCCAACTAGTGGAAGTCTCTTTTCGAATCCTTTTGAGACCCCAACCATCATTTTATCGTTTCAAAGGCTGACACGAGTGTAAACCAAGCCAGCTGGAAACTAACTAAAGGAATCCACTTAACTAACAAGCTAATGTTTTACAAGTCACCAAACAAACATAGAACTACTATTTCTAAAGAATTAAAGAAATCATCTTTGCACATCTGAATTTCCTATTCTTCGAAGAAAATGCATAGGTTGAGAAGGTCCTTGCCTCCAACATGGCACGGGACCCAACTCTAAATAGTTGAAGTCTCTTTTCGAATCCTTTTGAGACCCCAACCATCACACAAGTGTAAACCAAGCTAGCCTGAAACTAACTAAAGGAATCCACTTATCTAACAAACCAATGTGCCTACAAGACTCCAAATGAACATAGAAGTACTATTTATTAAGAACTAAAGAAATCATCTTTACCCATCTGAATTTTCTGTTCTTGGAAGAAAATGGATATTTGGAGGAAATAGGTTGTGTGAAAGGTATGGAATGTCACCTAATGATCAATATCTGAGAAGCCCTGGTAATAAGGACCTAAAGAAGACCTCAATGACTTATTCTACTGACTTATACATCACAAGAATCATAAACTTAGAGAAAGAACATAAGCAATTACCTAAAGAAGATCCCCAATGAGATCTATGAGAATCCATAGAGACTCTCATGTAGGTTGGATCCAAGCTAATCATTCAATAGCATCAAAGTCACCCATCAATTGCCAACAATTGAGCTAGAGAATTCAACAAACCTGAAAAGTCCATGCATTTGATTTGCTCTTCTAGTTTCGACAGATTTTGATACTTTTATATACCCCGATTCATCTCTTACAACCTTCACTTCGCGAGGGAATGTTCTTGAGAGCTCCCCAAGTGGCCCCTTAACTCTGAGATCCTGTCCTTCTAATGTAATGGTCACATTGGACGGCACTTCTATTGGTTTCTTCCCAATCCTGGAATCCTTACACTCAACAAGCTTCCGCACGAACCGGACATACCCAAGAGGAGAAACAGCAACTGAGAGACCACCTCTATCGCCAAGAAATGCAGCGTTCAAGTTGCTGAAACATGAGAACCAAACAGAGTCAATCCATTCAATATGCCACAAGATGAACACGCTGAACCTCTCAAACAACAAATTCAACCAATTTCACAGCGAATTGAAGCGCGATATGTAGTAAAGACAAGATTTTGCTTGCGCACACATGAAATTCGTTCGCGTGAACTGCGATCGCGATCGCTACCATTTGCAGCGAATCACTAGACATAAAGCAAGCAAACGAGAAAAGGAATTGAACAATGTTTCGATCAGATTCCAGATTGACGAACTCAACAAGTAATATGCCCTAGAAAAGCACACGCGCGACGAAACCAAAGAGAAAACTTCGGACTAATAGATCCCGAAGAGGAAGAGAGGAAGCAGAAGAGGTACCAGGCGGAGTGAATCGAAGTGGTGAGCGACGCCATGCTCGAGTGCCTCTCTCTCTCTCCCCACCTTCCTGGCTTCCCTCTCCTTCGCACGCGTTATCCTTAAGCTATCCCCTATCCCTCACTGCTTAACGGGTCGGGTAAGGATAATAACGGGTAAGCACCAAATCAAATATTTATTTATTTATTTATTTTTAAAATAATACTTTTTTCAATTTTTTTTTAAAAAATTGATTAATTAAGTTGTGTAATATCAATTTGAGATAATCAATTCGATCACACGAAAATTTTTCATCAATCGCTAAGATAAATTGAAAAACGTTCACGATGAACAATCCAGAATTCCAACATCTTAAGATTGTACATATCATTTAGAATTTTTTTTAATAAAATTCATCTTAGCCATAAATTGAATCGTGAATATTAATAGATAAGACAATAATGGACATGCCGCTCCTTTTAATTATTGGCAATTTACCAAAGGGTGTACGTAACAATTGAAAATTATCAAAGGGCGTACCATGATTTCTATTTTACCAAAGGGCGCACGGCTTAAAGTGAACTACCTAATATACCTCTCCCGCCACAAAATATCTTTTTTGATCCCATTTTCGAGACATCCGAACCACTTTTGCAATAAAATAAGAATTTGTGGTTCGGATGAACAAGTAGTGGAAATTTTCTCAGCCTATATATATATTACTACCTTGCACAAGTCGAATCATCACGAGGGTACGTATATATTTCGACCTTGCACAACTCAATTCATCAAGGCAGCTGAGGAAGATAGGTGTTGAAGGAGAAAAAGCAAGCAACAGATTGGTAACAAATACAAATAGTAATGTACGTATGATTATCATCTTTGATATGGTATCAGACCTAGTTTTATACTTATCAACTCTTGCTACAATTTTTATATTTGGAGGAGTCTAAGGATGATATGCATTACATAATAAGGGCTCTCTGAAATTTGTTAAACTTAAGATAAATAAATGCTTGAATTCGAACTAGGGGTGATATATTACCATATCAGGCCCTAGAAGGGCCAGAAATTAAAGGAGTTCAGTCCCTGTGAGTGCATGATATCATTAGATTTCAGGCCCTAGGAGGGACTGAAATATGTTGTTTTCAGGCACTGGGAGGGCCTGAAATAAAAGGAATTCAGGTCCTTCCAGGGCCTGAAATGAAAAGAGTTCAGGCCCTTACAGGGGATGAAATCATTGGATTTGAGGGTCTGGGAGGGCCTGAATCAATATAATTCAGGCCCTCCAAGGCCTGAAATATACTGATTCAGGCCCAGTGTGGGCCTGAAATCAAAAGATTTCAGGCCCTCCAAGGGCCTGAAATATACTGATTTCAGGCCCTGTGAGGGCTTGAAATCAAAAGATTTCAGGCTCTATGAGGGCCTAAAATAAAAATATTTCAGGCCCTATGAGGGCCTAAAATAAAAATATTTCAGGCCCTGTGAGGGCCTGAAATATGATTTCAGGCCCTGTGAGCGCCTGAAATATGATTTCAGGCCCTATGAGGGCCTGAAATAAAAATATTTCAGGCCCTCGTAGAGCCTGAAATCATTATATTCAGGCCCTCACAGGGCCTGAAATCATTAGATTTTAGGCCTTGTGAGGGCTTGAAATATGATTTCAGGCCCTCAGGCCTTTCTAGGTCATTGATTATGATTTTCAAAGTTTGTAAAATGTAATTGTAATTTATTTTTCAGGGATGATAATGTTGTTGACGAAATTCTATCTGAGATATGGAATACTCTTGATGATAATGTTGTCACGGGGAATGAATCAAAAATTATAAGGAATTTGACAATTGATCTAAATGAAGAAGCAACTAATATAGAAGGTGTGAGTTTGAATTCTTCTACAAGAGTTGTTGAATTCTTTGAGCCAACCTGGAGTGGGGAGGAAGGAATTGAAATCCGGAATGCAGATGAATTAGAACCCATTACAAGTGTACTAGAATTCCAAGCTGATGATATGCAGATTGAGCAATATGAATTCCTCCCAGATGAGTACAGTGACTTAGAGGAGGAGTTTCCATTAGCTGAAGATCCTTATATTTTAAATTATCGATTGCTTGCTGGGCCAATTGGAGAGGTAGAGGCAAGAGATGGGCATGAATTTTTTGTGGGGCAGATATTTCCATCTAGAGAAGAATTCAAGAATGCACTTGTCAAACATGCCATGGTTAAGCATATGAGATATAACCCAGTTACCCGAAAAAATAGAGTTAAAGCAGTGTGCTTCAACCAACCATGTACATGGAGAGTAGTAGCAAGGGAGGAAGTAGAGTTTACTGTTACAAAATATATAAAGGAACACCAATGTGGAACTGTTAGGGAAAGTGTTAATCATCATGCATGCTTTTCATCATTTGTCTCTTCTTTTGTTGAAGAGCAATTTCTTCATAATGACCAATACAAACCCAGTATGATTATATCAGATATTAAAGCTAGATTTGGAGTGACCATATCATACAGAAAAGCATACATAGCTAGGGAAAAGCATACATAGCTAGGGAGAAAGCATTGAAAAAGGTTGTTGGAGATTATGATGAGGCTTACAGAGATCTTCCATAATATCTGCGTGAGTTAAGAGCTAGAGATCCTGAAACGTATGTGGCACTATGCAGGAATGGTGACAATCAATTCCAGCGGTGTTTTTGGGCTTTTGGTGCTTGCCGAAGGGTGTTCAGGTCTTATTTGCGTAGACTTATCGGAATTGATGCCACACACCTAAGAGGAAAGTATCCGGAAGTAATGTTGATTGCAACGACGAATGATGGTAATGACAATGTTCTTCCAATTGCCTTCGCAATAGCTGAAGTTGAATGTGGGTCTACATGGGAGTGGTTTTTGGAGCATACAAAGAGGTTCTTTGGTGTCGATGATCACTCAATCACCATAGTATCAGATAGACATCGAGGCATTATATCAGCAGTTAGAAAAGTCTACCCAAACGCGCATCATGTCTTTTGTTGTCACCACATGTGTTGTAATATGGTAACTGATACTGGAAGTAGAGCTGTTGTAAGTTTGTTTTGGGCAGCAACATGAGCCAACACAACACTCCAATATGATATGATAATGCAGACAATGCTTGAAAAATATCCAGTTGCCCACAAGTGGCTTCACAACATTGACCTAAAAGGTGGGCAAATGCACACTTTACAGGGAGAAGGTACAGAATGCTTACCACGAATTGTGTGAAGAGCTTAAATGCTTTGTTCAAGGCTACACGTGAGCTTCCCATAAACAGGTTAATTGATAATACAAGAAGAAAAGTTGCTCAATGGTTCTATAACCGTAGAGAGAAAGTCTCCAAATGACTTTTTGCTTTGACACCTTATGCAACAAAAGAAATGGATTCAAGGAGAGAGAAAGCAAGAGCTTATAAGGTTCACCCTTACTCTCAATCAGAAATGGAAGTAGAAACATGAGGCACTTCATACATTGTTGATTTGGAAAAAAAGTTTTGTCATTGTGGGGAGTTTTAAATTTCAGGACTTCCTTGCTCACATGCTATTACCGTAATCATTCACAGGAACATGGATACACTCACATATTGTGAGCATTATTTTTATTCTGAAACTTGGAAGTGGGTTTACATGGATCGTATTTTCCCTTGTAGAAGTAAGCAGTTTTGGCCTACTGGAGTAAACGACATTACAGTTCTATGTCCCCGTAGCCTTGTGAAGCCTGGTAGACGAAAGAAGGCACGGATAGAGTCCAGACACAATGGCAAGGTCAAACTAAAATGTAACCGGTGCAAACAACTTGGTCATAATAAAAGGACATGTAGAATGCCACCAGCCTCAAGGTCTTGAGTTAATTGGTATATGTAGTGACCCAATATTCTGATTGAAGTGTAAATTTTGTATGGAGGATAACTGAATGTATATATTTTGTATATTGTACAACTATAGTATTGTCAAAAAACTAGTTGTTGTTAATGTTGTGACTTGAAGAAGTATTTCAATATTATGATACATTTCTTCTTGTGTAAATTTATGTAAGCAGAATTGAGCAGTTGTGAAGTTTTCGGATTTTGAAACCCACAATAATGTTATTTCAGGTCTTGAAGTCCTGAAGTCCTATGGTTTGTGAATATCTGTCATTTGAGACCCTCTGTTTGTTTGCTTTGTTGATTCATTGTTCTGTGCCAACTGATACTGTATTAACACGTAATTGATAACCATTAGGACTATGTTTGGAGACCAAAAATATCATCTCCTAGCTATCTAAACTCTAACTACTGGTAATGAGTTTTGAGAAATCAAAATATCATAGGTCCATGAAACAAACCTCCTGCTGTGCCAAATTCTGAAAATATGAGGTAATAATGTGGATGGAATTAAATTGTGATATGCAATGTCTATGTAGGTACTTTCTTTTTTGTTTAATATTAGAAATAATTTCACAACATGTATATTTATATAAAATATTTAATCATTTTATTATTGAATTATTTGAAATCTGAAATGAGATTATTGTGTCAGGCCCTACGTGGGCCTGAACATTATTGTTTTAGGCCCAGCTTGGGCCTGAAATGGAATTATTTCAGGCCCAGAGTGGGCCTGAAATGAGATTATTTCAGCCCAGCGTGGGCCTGAAATAATCTCATTTCAGGTCCACGATGGGCCTGAATAATCTCATTTCAGGCCCAACGTGGGCTGTGATTTAAAATTAGGGTATCAAATTACTTATAGGCCTGAATTATCTCATTTCAATATTACTTATAGTATCAACAAGAGGGCAGATTATATATTAGAGATTACACAATAACAAGGATCGAAAGCAATGCTCCATTGCTGTATCAAAATGGTTTACATACATTATAACTACAAACATATATTGTTTGTCATCAAACTTACATTATACAACTGAATCATTTTGTTTCAGGCCCTAAGTGGGTTTCCTAAAATGCTTTTGTTTCAGTCCCACTGTGGTCCTGAATTCAAATGATTCTAGCAAAAGCAAGGTTCAATATTATTGATGGGTTCGACAACAATTACAGATCATATATGAGACAAAAACAATGATCCGAAGCAAAGTTTCATTGATTTGAAAAGGAGTACATGGATTGTATAATTACAAATATACAATGTTTGTGATCACAATTACATATGCATAGTATCAACAAAAACATTATTTACAGATTTAGCTTCCAGCACTTGTCTCTCATTATTTTATAGCTCATCTGAAATCGATAATTTTTCATTTGCTTTTGGCTAAAATCTGTAGATCTTTGAAAAATTAAACTTTCTGCATACCGCATCATGAAAAATGCACAATCCAACCTGAAAAACCAATATTCACATTGTTGTCATCTTATAAATCCAACCATGAAATCAATTGTTATTTTTAACAAAAATAAACATCCTCTTACGATCTGCTTTGGGTGGGTCCTTCTACAATAATTTTATTAAACTCTGTTCCAGCTATGGAAGGCAATCCTTTATTTCATATCTTGTAATAAAACCAATTCAAATTTTTGAAAAACGTCACCTACACAGATATGACATTACTAACAATTATATTGGTATAAAACTTTTTTAAGGTATATCTATGAAATAGAAAACTTATAGTTTTTTTCAAATTTAGCAGTGCACCCTTCTGTGACGCCGAGAGAATTATAATGATGGATACTACCTTCCACGAGGTCAATAATCATTGGATGTCAATGATCATTTGCATTATTTAGAGGACAGATGATATATCTAATTGGCTTATCTGTATCAGTAGCAATAGTTTGTTCAAAAGCCTGAGCGTGAATCGCCTCAAAAAGTTCCTATGGTTATTAAAAAGGAAGTATAAGTGGACTAAATCATAGAAAAGAACAACAAAACAAGTAGCTAATTGACTTATATCAAACCCCACCCCACAGAATATGGAGGGTTGGTATGGTGAGTTACACGCTTTTGCTTCATTTCCAAGAATAGTCCAGTATGTATTGATGCAATCCCCCGTGGTGTAGTCATTCCAATCAAATATTGTCAAAAAAGATAGCATATCTAATGTAAAGGTCCCATTGGACCATACTGGATTCAACTCATACCTACATGCAAATAAGATAAGCAACTTAATAACAATATGAATGATTAAATTTTATTAATGAATGTCAATAATCATCAATGTTTTACAATATTTTTCCAAACGCAATAGCAACTAACTCACTTTAATTTACTAAGCTTTAATAATGTTTCAGCAATCTCTGCATCTTTAGTCTTCTTAAAAAATGCTCTAGAATTCTTCAAGATTTTGCTTTTCACCTTTTGAAATTCTTTAGCTTTAGCTGCGTGATGTTCAGATATGTTAGTTTGGGTGGAGGTCGCAGATTTTATTGTTTGCGTTGTAGTATCTGACATTGATGGGGCAGGAGGCTCGTCATCTTCATCTTCATCTTTATCCTCATCCTCCTCCTGAACAACTTGTTTGCCCTTGCCTTTGGCCTGGTAGGTTTGTCTGACCTGAGTTATTTTCCTTTTTTGGCAGGTGGCTCACCTTCATTTGACCCTTTGCTTTGCAATTGTTCATGCAGCTGTTTGATTTTTTGGTTAAACTGAAGTATGAGAGACTCTCTTACAGCTATCCTTTTATCATTTTGCTCATCTTGTTGTTTAAGCTGCTAATCTTTGTCACCAATTATTTTTTCCTTTTCAACAATGATGTCATCTTTTTGTTTCAGCTGGGACTCCTTCTCTGCAATTATTGTTTCTTTCTGAGCAATAATTTGATCCTTGGCATTGATGGCTGATGCCGTCTCACTTTTGGATTCCTCCAAACTTTTAATTGTTATATTTAATTGTTGCTGTAAGGTTTCAATTTGTTCTTGTTTTTGTATACATATATTGCAGGCTTCCATTTGTAAGGGCTGTAGCCTTCCTTGTGCTGCCTGGCTTTCTTCTGGTGCCTGCTATAATAACTCACATTCTACCTCAAGTGGTTGAGTTGGAGGAGAGTAGTCAGGTACCAAATCATGCTCTATATTAAACGGAATTAAATCAACAATAATTAAATTTGTGGCCACACGGTCTATCATCCTCTTGATAGTCTCAACATGGGCTTTAGGCCAAGTACAGCGAAGTATTCTTGGCAATCTATGCGAATGTTCAGGAGCAGCAATACTAATATGTTCATTAACCCATACCTGCAACATCATTATTATATTAGCAGGTATATGTACTCTAACTTACAGCCAAAATATTTGAAAATCCCTTGAGCAAGGGAGCCTTGGCTGGTTGGGTTGAATCACCTACATGTGGTCTATGCCTCAATGTCACCTCCTTTCCAATGACTCCCAACTGAGGAGCCATGAAATTGTACATGGCATTGCACCAATTGTAGTTTGGTAGATTGTCAAAATCATCTACGCAATCAATAAGTGACAGGGCAGGAATTGTTGAGGCAATCATCCCAAGAATGATCGGGAAGATCATGGTTTTGATGTGTATGTCAATAAGTTTAAGGTTAGGGCACTGTGTTGTTTTAATATGTGTGATTGAGTTTGCAGGACTTGGAGAATCACACATGTGGACATATCCGAGGGACGAGAGCCGAGGGAGGAGAGCTCCAAGGGCAAGCTGGGAAGTGGACTTCAAGGGAACACGTGAAGGGTGGCATGGAGGCAAGCCAAGGGAAGGCTTGCGTGCACATCCGAGGGACGATAGCCAGAGGAAGAGGACTTCAAGAGGCAAGCCAAGGGAGCAGACCTGAAGGCACACGTGAAGGAGAAGGTCCGGAGTGGCTGGAGCTGAGCTGTGAGGCAGGGCAGTCGACTGGCCCTGTGGCAGTCGACTGGCCCTGTGGCAGTCGACTGCCAAAACCCACAGAAAGTTTGCGGCCTCGGACCAGTCGACTGCCCAAGGGGCAGTCGACTGGTGCGGGCTAGACAGCATGCGAAGCCGTCCTTTACTCCTATAAAAGGAGGACTATTTGGCTCAAGTACGGTACGGTTCTTGTGTGTAACAAAGTGCTGCTAGTGCCAAGAGTCCTCAGCCCTTCCTCTAGTAATTGCTTGCATCTTGTAAAGAAGAAGAGCACAAGATTGTAAAGGTTTTCTCCACCTTGTAGGAGGGTTTCATAGTGGAGGTGGTGAACTCGTGCGGATCCTTGGATTAGTCACCCTTAGGGGTGGATACCAAGTAAAATACTGTGAGTTAGCATTGATTTTATTCTATATCTTGTATTGTGCTAACCATCTTGTAGAGAAAAGCCGAGCCATCGATCCTATCAATTGGTATCAGAGCGCAAGGACGCCTTCAACGGACTAACCGCCAAGAAGAGCAATCATTGAAATGACCGACTCACATATTCAATCGCCGAAATTCGAGGGAGAATTTTCATGGTGGAAGAAGAGAATGGAGGTATTTTTCAACACCGACTTTGATATTATGCTAATCATGGATAATGGATTTGAGATACCTAGGGATCAAGAGAACAAGGTTCTTAAGAAAATAAGGTGGAGCAAAAAGCAAAAGGATGATCACTTGGCAAACTCAAAGGCCTTGCATCATCTACTTAGTGTGCTTCCACAACAAGAAGTGACAAGGATTGGAAACTACTCTAGTGCCAAGGACTTATGGGATAAGTTGGTGGAACTTCATGAAGGCACCTCGGAGGCGAAAATGGCAAAAAGAGATCTCCTTCGGTCCCAACTCAATAATATCAAGCTTGATAAAGGGGAGAAGGTAACGAGTTTACATGCTAGATTTAAATAAATTCTTATTGGGCTAACAAGTGTAGGAGAACAATTACCTAACCGAGAAGCAATCAATGCCTTCCCAAGAACATCAACATGGAGCTCAATGGTGGATTCGTACTACATCTCAAAGGACCTAGAGAAAACGTCTCTAGAAGAGTTTTTCTCAACCATGGAGCTTCATGAGACTCGAGTTGGAGGGACAATCGAAGAATCATATTACAAACCAAAAAGTATAGCCCTTGTGGCAAACAAGGGAAAAGGTAAGATGAAGGAGGTCTCATCATCCGATTCGGAGGAATCGAGTGCGTCCATGGGTAGTGATGCGGAGGCCTACATGGTAAGAAAGGTGAGAAAAGTATTTAAACAATTTTCTACTAACAAGTCTCATGGTAGGAAAGAATCAAGGAGCAAAAGTAGGTCGAGGAAAATTATTTGCTACAATTGCCAAGGAGAAGGACACATGAAAGATGAGTGCTCTCTCTTGAAAAAGAAGGAAGAAAATAAGAAAGAAGGGAAGAAGAAGAAATCAAAAGAGAAGGAAAAGAAGGTGCAAAACTTGAAGGCCACATGAGATGATTCGTCTTCATCGGAGGAAGAAGAACATCATATTTCCCATTTTGCATTAATGGGAATTGATGACCTTGCTTCCACAGCATCCGAATTTGAAGAGGAGAAAAGCTCAAGTGAAGATGAAGGAAGCTCTAGTGAAGGGGGAGGCTCCACCTCAGAATCGGACTTCTCGGTAAGTGAGGTACATAACTTACCTACTTCTATTCTTGCTAAAATTATCTCTAGCACTAGTGATGACTTAGTTGATGCTAAAAAGAAGATTAAGTGTCTAAAAAGGGAGAATTGCATGTTAAAGGAGAAATTAGCTTCAATGAAAATTAAGGACAATGAGCATGCCTCTTCTTCTAACTCAAATGACTCATCTTTAGAAGAAGAAAATAAGGATTTAAGGGAAAAGGTAGATAGCCTTACCCAAGCACTTAGGAAGTTTGAATTTGGCTCAAAAACATTAGATATGATCATTGAGAGCCAAACAGCAAGCTTTAGGAAAGAAGGATTAGGGTTTGGAAAGTCTAGCAATGGAAGAACCTATCGTTGCCTAATTGCTAGAGGACATTCAAAGACCAAAACCCTTAGTAAGAAATGGATTCCTAAGGAGTACTTGGTTAACCCAATTAGAAAACATTACTATTTGGTACCAAAGTCAATCCTCAAGGGTTAGAGGATTCGGGATAAGTCAACCATGGTATTCGAATTTCAAATTTTTGAAATTTGGTTGACCGGGTGCAAGTTGACATGGATGCGGGTTCGTAATTTTAAAATTAATTACGTGCAGCGGAAGGTTTAGCATAAATAATTTCTCAAATTATTTAACCACACATCTAAGCATGTAATTTTCTTGTGTAGACATGATCGTATATTTAAAATTTTGCAGAAACATAAACTAATTTACGTATTACCTCGCGTAACTCGAAGGAAGGGACGAGATCCAACCATAAGCGTCCCTTGGAAGTTCCGCCTCTATTCGCGTCCACGCCGAGTATCTTCGGGATGACTTCGCAAAGCCACGAGTTTCGTGTTCTCGAGAACTACTAGATTCTCCGAGAATGCGACGAGAAAAACCAAGAGAGAAGTCGGAAGACTAACCATAAAAGGATGGCTGGAGCTTCCTTCTCCGACAGCAGGTGGTGGTCAGCAAAAGATCCTTCTTGGGGCTGGTTGGCGCACGACAAGAAGGGGAGAAGAGAAGGAGAGAAAGAGAGGGAGAAAGCTTATGCCTTCATCACTTCGATTATTTTCCAAGCCTTACCTTGGGTCCTTTATATAGTGGTCTCTCAACCATCAAGCCTCTGAAATATGAAATAACTTATTCCATCATGCCAAGTTTGATTTTATATCATGGTTAAAATCATATTTTAATTCATGATAAAAATCAATCAAGTCTCTTTTCTCTTATGGAGTAAATTTCATTATCATGGTAAATCAATCCATGATTGCTTTTATAAAATAAACCAATCCATAGTTCATTTTAATTTCCATGAAAAATAAACCAAACCTTGGTTTATTATATATAAAAATTTATATCATCCATAATTTTATAAAACAACCCACACTTGGTTTATTTTATAAATTGAACCAAAAACTTGGTTCTCTCCCTTTGTTGTGGCCGGTCAAGCAAAGAGGATGGAGACCCTCTTTGGCCGGCCCATCCATGCCACGCCCCAATGAATTAAACTTATTTAATTCATCTATTAAGTCTTCAAAAGACTTAGCCATTTTACGCTTCCGATGCGTCTCTGAAAAATTCAGATTCGACTTATCGTTTGGCTCAACCAAACTTAATCTCTCTTGATTAGAAAATCTAATTTTCAACTCATTTTAAATCCCTTGGATTACTCGTAGTGCGTGTGACTAAATAGACTTTCGATTTATGTTGGTCGTCTATAATTAATCAATTATAGAACGATCATGAGTGGCACCTAGTAGTACATCATGATCCCCAATTAATCGAAAGATCAACGGTTGACCTCAGAAACAATTCTGAAACCCTTCAGCAGCTATAATGAATCGTGCCCCATTCCCTTCACCATCTTATACCCACTTGGTTCAGGACATGGTCTATGTGTGTCAGTCCCCACTAGGCTGACTACGTCACACCTAGCCCAAGTAACGTTTTCTCGTCCTGCGGATTCTAATTACTCTCATGTATTTAAGAGATTTATACTCTGAACATGTCATGCTCTGGCCAGAGGCTTCGAGTAACAATCCGACGATAGGCCTCGGGTATACATCTCCTCGCAAGGAGTGGTGAATCCTTTGTAGGTTGTTCAAACATCTTCGGACACTTCGGCTTATACCCAATCGTCCTGGGCCCACACCTCCTTGGAGATGCTTGCTTAAGATGTCAAAGTATAAGTCTCCATGACCAAGATGACTTGAACACCGCAAGTCAAAGGAACATCGCATTTAAGCTGCAGTAAGAACTTCACTGACATATCTATATGTAGACTACCATATGAAGTTTTACAGCCAGTCACTCCAATGAACTAGTTCCCTTAACTAGCATTCATGTTTATCTCCGGACATCTCAATGTCACCAGCCAGTGAGAATCAGCTGATTAGAGAATAACCCATGCTAGTCTCAACAGAATTGATAGTGTCCATATTTATCAATTCATCGACTAGGGACAATTTCAATACTTCACAATTGCACATGTAGAGATAATCACTAGTTATCACAAATTCTCTCATGCTGTGAATTGTATTGCGGACATTCAGTAAATGAGTTTAAGATCTCAATCAAATACACAAACATGTATACTCAAATAGTGAATATTCATTTATTAAAATAAATGATTACAATCATAAGGCGATTGCCTTAGGACACTTTTCTCATATCACTAACACATTGGGAGCCAAAGAACAAGCTTTAGGAAAGAAGGATTAGGGTTTGGAAAGTCTAGCAATGGAAGAACCTATCATTGCCTAATTGCTAGAGGACATTCAAAGACCAAAACCCTTAGTAAGAAATGGATCCCTAAGGAGTACTTGGTTAACCCAATTAGAAAACATTACTATTGGGGTACCAAAGTCAATCCTCAAGGGTTAGAGGATTCGGGATAAGTCAACCATGGTATTCGAATTTCAAATTTTTGAAATTTGGTTGACATAAGACATTGAGGGGGAGTGTGTGGCCCATGGTAGAAATTCATGATGGTTGGACTTTTTTAAATAATAGAAAACCATTTCATATTTTATTTATGTTGGCATGACCTTGAAACATGTATGAGTTCATAATTGAATTAGAAAATTGATACAAAATTAGTGTTTTCAAGGATCTTGGGACTTTAGGTAAAAGTCAAGCATGTTTGAAATTTTTCATGATTTGATATTTTTCCTTGATAGAGTATGGTATATCGAACATGCCTGCAAATTTTGATAATTTTTGGAATTTTCTAGAATTTATTGGAGGTTACTGAAGTTCGGCACACAGGCTGAAAAATCAGACTGATAGCGTATCAGTCGACTGCCCCTGGGACAGTCGACTGGTAAGGCTGATTTCAGTCTGCTGACTTCTGTTCAAAAATCAAAACTTCCTCATTTAATACCATGGGTTAAGGTTGCTTGAGGCAATAGTTTTTGATGGTGTCAAAGGGGGAGAGTGAGTAGTTTAAGTTAGAATTTTAACTTGAATTGGGTGGTTTGAGTTAGAATCTTGGAGAATATTGAAAATGGGAGAAGACATGGGTTAAGGGGGAGGTTATCTCTTATTTTCATGTCTTATGTTTTTCAATTGTATTTGTTGACTGGTATTTTATCCCTAAACTTAAACATATTGTCACACATCAAAAAGGGAGAGATTATTGAGGCAATCGGCCTAAGAATGATCGGGAAGATCATGGTTTTGATGTGTGTGTCAATAAGTTTAAGGTTAGGGCACTGTGTTGTTTTAATATGTGTGATTGAGTTTGCAGGACTTGGAGAATCACACATGTGGACATATCCGAGGGACGAGAGCCGAGGGAGGAGAGCTCCAAGGGCAAGCCGGGAAGTGGACTTCAAGGGCACACGTGAAAGGTGGCATGGAGGCAAGCCAAGGGAAGGCTTGCGTGCACATCCGAGGGATGATAGCCGGAGGAAGAGGACTTCAAGAGGCAAGCCAAGGGAGCAGACCTGAAGGCACACGTGAAGGAGAAGGTCCGGAGTGGCTGGAGCTGAGCTGTGAGGCAAGGCAGTCGACTAGCCCTATGGCAGTCGACTGCCAAAACCCACAGAAAGTTTGCGGCCTCGGACCAGTCGACTGCCCAAGGGGCAGTCGACTGGTATACCCCGAAACTAGCCATTGGCTAGCAATTAATGCTAGGCCAGTCGACTGCCCAAGGCTGGACAGCATGCGAAGCTGTCCTTTACTCCTATAAAAGGAGGACTATTTGGCTCAAGTACGGTACGGTTCTTGTGTGTAACAAAATGCTACTACTGCCAAGAGTCCTCAGCCCTTCCTCTAGTAATTGCTTGCATCTTGTAAAGAGGAAGAGCACAAGATTGTAAAGGTTTTCTCCACCTTGAAGGAGGGTTTCATAGTGAAGGTGGTGAACTCGTGCAGATCCTTGGATTAGTCACCCTTTGGGGTGGATACCAAGTAAAACACTGTGAGTTAGCATTGATTTTATTCTATATCTTGTATTATGCTAACCATCTTGTAGAGAAAAGCCGAGCCATCGATCCTATCAGAAATGACAAGTATGCTGCTACTACCACAAAATAGCACTGTAAAAAAAAATAGAGTATATACAACTGATAGTACAGCTTGTCATTGGATGTAGACTTTATTAGCAGTTTCTCCAAATGCCGTGCAGAACAACTGGAATCTTCAAAATACTCCTTGTACAGTGGGCTGGAGGCCTCATTCAAATCAAGTTGGACTATCTCTCCATGGTCAGGTAGCTCTAGAATAAGTGATATATCAGCCTTTGTGAAATTGAGTTTTTCCCATGGAATACAAAGCTCGGTTCTTCTTCATCCCAATTATCAAACATGTTTTAAACCTGGGGTCTTACACAAGAACTAGTAGGAAGGTCGAGGACCCAAGAAAAGGGTGTTTCTCGAAGCAAATGTTCTTATGCTGGTGTGGGTGGAACAGATTCAATAAAATTTTTGAAATGACAAAGGCTACTTTTCCAGTTCATTCGTTTACTTCGACCTCTGTTGGCAAAAATTGTATACTCAGTAGGCAATTTGATTTTTCGTTGTGGCAGCTATTTTTTCCCATGACTTCCCCCAGGGACTTACTGTTTCTTAGATTTGGTGGGAGCAGCTTTCTTTGAAGATGATCTTTTTTGACCCATACCGAACTTAGCAACCATCAAACAAACAATTATTTGACACAAACAAACAATGACACTTACAATTCGTTCATAAAACGGGCCTCCTCAAATTCAGTCTATTACTGAAAACTATCGCTAACCCTAGGTGAAAAGCAAGAACTGAAATCACAAACTACAAATTAGGGTACGTACAATTCGACTAGTGCGATGACGAGGATGTCGCCCACAACTACTCCAATGAAGACAAGCACGCTACCTTGAAATCGCAACAAATCTGGAGCTAGAAGACGATTGCTGAGCACTAGGCTCTAAGGGACGCTATAAAGCTGAGTGACTGCTGGGCCTGATATAAAAGGATTTTAGGCCCTAGGCGGCCCTTTTTTCTTTATATGTATTATAAATATAACTTAGGTTATATCTATTTTTATTTATAAAAATCAAACTAACTTTGTTATATTTCAAATATATTTCTGATTTATTATGTGGATTTTATTGATTATGTATTTATATTTAATTTTTAAGGCTCTAAAATTCACATATAGATGAACAACGCTGGGCCTGAAATAAGAGTTATTCAGGCCCACGGTGGGCCTAAAATAAAATTATTTCAGGCCCACGGTGGGCCTGAAATAAAATGATTCAGGCCCACGGTGGGCCTGAAATAAAATGATTTCAGGCCCACGGTGGGCCTGAATCAAATGTTTCAGGCCCACCGTGGGCCTGAATCAAATGATTCAGGCCACGGTGGGCCTGAAATAAAATAGTTGATCCTAGCTCAACCATATCTGGAATTCTGAAAATCCTACATCATTAGAGAGGGTTGAGCTAGGAGATGATGTTTTTGGGGGTCCAAACCTCTAATCTTGCTGTATCACTATTGCTATAGGAGTAGTTTAGGTATATCAGTGAGTTTTGAGCAAAACTCACTGATGGACCTACCATATCTGAAATTCTGAAATCCCTATATCAGTAGAGAGGGTTGAGCTAGGAGATGATATTTTTGGGGTCCAAACATCTAATCTTGTTGTATCACCATTGCTATAGGAGTAGTTTGCAATAGGAGTTTTTAGGTATATCAGTGGGTTTTTATGTGTACACTAAGTACCAATATTTATGAGTTATGTTCTATAAACATATCAGTTAGGACAGAAAGATTGTGTCAGATTTATACACCTATACAACTACAAATATATTATCCACCAACTTAAATCAGAAGGATTTTATGGTTAACAGAGACCCTAAAATTTTACCATTTGAGGCACATGGTGGGCCTGAAATCACTTGATTTCAGGCCCACCCTGGGCCTGAAATAAATTTATTTCAGGCCCAAGTTGGGCCTGAAATGGAGCTATTCAGGCCCACACTGGGCCTGAATTGAAGTGATTTCATGCCCACCGTAGGCCTGAAATCAGTTAAGTTCATGCTCACCTTGGGGATTAAATAAAATAATGATTTATAGCAAAATATTCTATATTTATCTACAAGATGTGTTCAAATTCTGTAATTTTATTTAATTATTAATTTTTACAATTTGAAACAAGTTTTTTAAATTTATGCTAGAGATAATCCATCTTACTAAGTAAATACAGAATGCATACCAAATTTCAATTCCTTCTAGACCATTAAGTCATATTTTCAAATTATGTATCAGAAACCCACTGATGGACCTTCGATACTTGGATATATATCAGTAGTTAGAGTTAACCAAAGAGATGTTATTTCTGGTGTGCAAACTTAGTCCAAATCATTATGAGTTATGTTTTCTTATCGTATCAGTTGGTCCACTAC
Source organism: Boesenbergia rotunda (assembly GCA_024364735.1). NCBI lineage: Eukaryota > Viridiplantae > Streptophyta > Magnoliopsida > Zingiberales > Zingiberaceae > Boesenbergia > Boesenbergia rotunda. The sequence continues at coordinate 116,108 of JAGFNQ010000813.1, read as the reverse complement.
ATTGCAGCAACTCGATGTGAATCAACATCACACAATTATTTTGTTTTTCTGGACAATAAATTATATTCATACAAATTACACAATTTCTATACAAATGGAGCTGAATCACCAGCAAAGTATGTTTTTTTACAACATTTCTTCAAGAGATTGACAGTCTCATGTTTTACAATACATGTCTCTCATAATATTTACTGTCAGATCAAATCTCATTTTCGTCATATCTCCTTGTTTGAAATCCATCTTTTCATCGTATAGGAGACATCAGACGTATTGCATAACAAAGAAGGCACAGTCCACTAATAGTATTTCTGATTTCAATAAGTGGGGTAATAAAATACTTTAGTGATTTTAAAATTTTGAAACTCTTCCTCACTTACTTACCTATGTTCTTGTTGGGGACATTTTAGTCTGACGAAGGGCCATTTGTCCAAGGGATGATGACTTTGTAGATATGGATGAATAGCCGTAAGTTCCTCGCGAGTATATTGTTTAAGTTCTTTTACCTGTTAAATATATCATGAATTTCAATGACATTTTTTACCAAATGATGAACATATATATGAATAAAGGTAGGTAGCTCACCGCTGAGTCAAAATCATGCTTATAATTACGGCCACTAGCAAGAGAATTTAAATGATTGAAAGTCATTACTTCTGTATCCACCGCCAACAAGTGAAAGTGTGTATTATCACTGCACAAAGGTATTAAAATATATCTAAACCCTTGTTCTATCATATCAATCTTCATCACTTGTTGTAGGGAAAACTTTCTTGACGATCTTATTGAAGCCTACAAATTTGCAAAATCAAAATTATTACTAACCACATCATAATAGTAGGTCTTCTACAATCTATTAATTGATACTAATTAACATCACTTACTATGAAGAAGGTTGAACAATATATTGACTTGTTGTATGGCCTACCACATGTGGATGCTCCCCTAAATATAATTTTACAGAAGGCATCAATGACCTCGCCTTTTGTAAAAACCTCTCCATTGAGGATTTGTAAGAATGAATGCAATTTCAAAGCAAAGGATGCATCCTCCCAGATAAATTCATTAGTCAACCTGCAAAGTTAATTGATAAGATTATATATTAAAGCCCCAAATATATTAATTAAACTATGTTTCATAACTTACTTTAGGTTCTCCAATTTATTTATCAGGTAGGCTACTTCTTTATCTTGATTTTTCTTCTTTGACTTCATAAAATGCTGCTTCACAAACTACATCGATACAATTTAGACCGAACTAATTAATGAACAAATTCAATAAATTTGACATAATTTATATGAAAATAACTCACATACATCAATGCCTTATTGCCTCATTTTGTATAGTTTGGAGGTCCTTCTTTTTTTCTCCTCTATATCTTCTTCAGACATGACTTCCATTACAGTAATGGTTTCTCTTGCTTCATTCATATCTTCCTCACTAAGTTTCCTTTTTTCCTTGTCCATGACATTTGATATTTGTTCCTTTCTCCGCTTCCCCTTATGTAATAGCTGGTGTCATACTGGACTCTCAATTGGAGTATCCCTGTAATCATACCGAGTTCGGTCACGTCCTCTCCTTGTTCTACAAGATACTGGATCAGAAATAGGACTGACTACATGATAGCTTTCTTGACCCTCCATCCCCTTTTTTTCAATAATTGAAATTAATTCCTTAACCCTTTCATTCAAACATATATTCTCCTCTGTTAGCTCCTTGATTAGGGTGTCTTTAAGAATGCATTCACCACATGACCTTTCATCTTCTGTGTCATGTCTTTGTGATGTCTCCATTGCTCGTGGAATGTCATCCCCAATCTCAAGGTTCTCAAACAATGCATTTTCATGTAGGTTAGGAATTATTTCAACAATCACTTGTCAATTACCAAGTACACAAATTTTACTGCCTCTATATATCAAACTATCATAGATCACAGTTTAGAATAATTACCTCTTCGGACCTGATTTGGTTGACAAGGTCCCTCACCCTACTAATATGCGAAGGAATATTCCTCCACTTATTTATTCGGGGTCCTTCAATATTGTATGATTTTTGAATGGGTACATGCTCCAAAAACCATGCCTACATAAAGTTTTCCACATAATTACATTAATGACAGTAAAATATTATAAAATTTATCAAGAATATTTTACTCACTACCAAAAGCCCAGCAAATCCCTTTACGTAAGGGAGGTTGGTGGTCCTCTGGTTTCCCTGAGTTGATGAAAATAATTCCCCAATCTTAGGTAATTGGGGAGACAAAAATTTATGGATAGCTTCCACCCAGTTGAATCTACCAAGATTGTCATAATCATCTACTATATCTACAAGCCCTAGAAGGACCTTATATGTACTAAAAAAAATAAAACACAAATAAATATATACAAAATATATAATTTACAAACTAATAACACATCATCCTCTGATTCAACACTTTTAGAATAATGTTTAAGTAAGTCCTCAATTCTTGTTCTGGTAGGTTGTTTTTCTTTTGAGAAGTAAGTACGATATAGGTCACCCGATGCTTTAGTGGAATTAATAGGGACCGAAACTCCACGGTCCACTATACCCAGTAACAAAGCAACATCTCGTCTGGTGAACGCAACCGGTACACCTGAAACAATTAAAATATTTATTTATCATAAACAAATAGGCTTCAACTTATTTCACTTTGGGCCTGAAATGAATTCTTTCAGGCCCACATTGGGCCTGAAAGGAATTCATTTCAGGCCTACCGAGGGCCTGAAGTTAATTTCACCTGAAATTCACTCATTTAAATTGATAAAATATCAATCATTTAAGGCCAACTATATTCAAGTTTTATCTTACTATAGATATTGTTTATAATTCATAATTAAAACTATTATCTGAGAATTTAAAAACTTACGAGGTTGAATCCCAACTTTCAAATATATTAACCAAAATTCCCCGGATATGCTGCAATTCTTCTATGTCCAAGAAAATACTAAACGGCGACTCTTTGATCTTCGCAATGTGTCGATCATTTAAAATTTCAAATGCTTCAATAAAATGTTTAAAGTGGCCTAAAACACTGCACCAATGTAATTTTCTCCCAAACTCATCTGAACCCTACAGTTTTTATACATTACAAATGTATTCAGCAAAAATAAGTATAAACATTTTCACAAACTATGTTGTTCTTACCTAAGCCTATCGCTAACATACCTTGGCGATTAATGCCAATGAAGAAGACGATGAACCACCCACAGACCTTTTTCCTGCCATTATCATAAAAATCAACCCTGCAAAAACCCTAAAGCCGCCTCAGGATCAACATTAACACTTAAAGCCGCCTTAGGATCACACACTAACACTTTTGATACTTCCCTAGTTTTTGGTTGCCCGGAGGGATTCGGGGGATCAACTTGCGACTAAAGCACAAAGCACGACTAGGGCACGCACAATGTCCTCCTTCGACAATACTTGTTGCGCTGAGAGAGAATGGACAAAAATTCTAAACCCTGGCCATCTGAACCATAAATTTTTATTTTACTGCAAAAGTGGTTCGGATGTCTCGAAAATGGGATCAAAAAAGGTATTTTGTGGCGGGAGGCGTATATTAGGTAGTTCACTTTAAGGCGTGCGCCCTTTGGTAAAATAGAAACTATGGTACGTCCTTTGGTAATTTTCAATTGTTATGTACGTCTTTTGGTAAATTGCCGTTTAATTATTGGACGACCTTTTTTTTATCTTTTTTTTTAGTTAGAAGGAGGTTTCATGTTTCATCTCTCGTCTACCCTTAAAATGAAATAGTTATTTTCAAATATACTGTCAACCAAGCATTAAATTCTGAATTGATTGAGTACATTATAGTAATTATAATTATTATAATAATTAGGTTTTGCATCTTTTATAATGCGAATTTGATCAATTGATCATTTAATATTCACATTATATCAACTATTAAATTATAATTACTATAACAACATAATTACTACAATGTGCTCTGATTGAATTTAAACTCAACCTTAACGTTCGATAATGATTACGGAAGTTATATAGAGCTTTCGTGAGGGTAAAAGGAAATTGAATTATGGGATTATAAAATAATCTATGGTTATTGTCTGTTTAAATCTCTTTATCGAATCTATGGTGTTGAAGTTGATAGGTAAAAAAAAAATGAACTAGAAACACTAGAACCTAACACGACTAATAACGGTCATTGAAGTTATATAGAGCTTTCAAGAAGTTGGGAAAATGGACACCCAAAAGAAACCCCACGTAGAAAACGTTTTAATTCAAATTCTCATTTTTTTTCCAAAAAAAAATCTTTACAAAAATATTAAAATAATATTCTATTTTTATTTCAATATTCAGATTTAGCCAAAATTATTATAATATATTTACAATTTTAAATCTTAAATCATAAACCCTGAGTTCTATGTATAACTCATCAGCAACATATATTTAAAATTATTTATTTTAATACATAATAAATTTAAGGTTGATATTTTATAATATGATTCAAAATATCACCTCCATTTTAAAAATTAAATTGTTCAACGAATAAACTCTTTAAAAAAAAAATGAACTTTTAATATATTGTCTTTTAGTGAAAATGAATGCTTCATTAAACAATGTCCTTGAATTTCCTCCCCTATCAATAATAAAATTCTCCATGTGAAAACAATAAATCAAAGCTAATTGATGATTTAAGAATAATTTATGGCACGTGCATGGAAATAAAATTCACCAAAATTCCCCGTGCTTGCAATCTTAAATAATTTAATAAATAAATAAATAACATGTAATACAGGGCGGACTCCAGAAAAGATTAATTCACACATAAAACACAATAAAAATAAGAGCAATTAATTTAAATTACTCCCATCGTTTACCCACAGAATCATTACAACAGCCCGGAGTTATATTGTATTTGTAAAAAAAAATCTTTAAATAAGATATATAATCATGAAATATTAGACTTTTAAACTATTTATCATGTGATCCCGACCGTATCACACCAAAACAAGTATTTTGCGACGGTTCATTATGTGATTTGCGGCGGTTCAAACTGCCGCTATTAACCATTTGCGGCGGTTCTGAAACCGCCGCTATCCGTAGTGTCGCCAGCCATTTTGCGGCGGTTTTGAGCAACCGCTGGTACAACCGCCGCGAATTATTTTGCGGCGGTTTGGGCGGCGGTTGAACCGCCGCAAATCAATTGATTAAAATGTCACGCTAAAAGTTTAGCAACGGTTTGGAAACCGCCGCAAATGGTGAAGGATGATTGTTAATAGCGGCGGTGATTAATAGCGACGGTTACAAACCGCCGCAAATGGTTAATACTGACGGGTTGTGTAGCAATTTGAACAACTGTTGGAACCGCCGTTGCGAGTTATTTTGCGACGGTTTTGGTGGTGATTGAACCGCCGCAAATCACTTTGTTAAAAAGTACATTAAATTTTAGCGGCAGTTCCCGAACCGCCGCAAACAAAAAATAGCGGCGGTTTGTTAACCGCCACAACTTGCTGCCATAAATTTTTACCACCACAAATTTTATTAGCATGAAATTGCTAAAATTATTGCGACGATTTATAAAACCGCCGTTATTAGTTAACATTATGCTCCATCAATTTGTGTGCAATTTGAAATCGTCACAACTAATTTAATTCAAAAGGTATTAAAAACAAACCAATGTATCAAATGCAAGTTTATCTTGCTAATGTCTAAGCAAATACAAATCCTTAACATAAAAAAATCTTAACAACAGTAGACTTATGATCTAAAGAAAAAAAGACTAAGGGTTAAAAGATGATGATGGTCCTTCATTTTGGGGTTCGTGACTAGCCTCGGAAGAGCGCCTTGCTTCTAATGGTGAGCCTATGTCTGTTGCCTGAAATTAGATAAAACGTCAATATTAGAAGTTTGATCCTGTAAATGATATTATAAAAATAAAGATGTTATATGAGACAGAACTTAATTGCAAGAAAAGACATATTGCTATCGATCCATCAAATTATATGTTAGACATAAGAAAACATAAACATATTACTTAAGGAGTTATAAACAAGAACAAGATCATGAAAATACTTGACGACTAAATAAAGGATCAATTAACAAAGCTAAAACAGAATAATATGTGAACTTGAAGACTGTAAGTAAGGAAGCAAAGGGAGGTTGTATAAGCTAGTGAACACGAATGAAATGGAAGCAAGTGAAGACATTAATTATGAGAAGTAGCTCCCCATTCCCTACCTCTGGAAAAGCTATAACAACTTATGAAGCGTAAACAGCAGCAGCTGCTTCATAGATTTGAGCCCTTGCCCTTGAGTCACCTGGACCTCTTCAAAACAGAGCCCGTCCACTTAACTGACTTGTCAATCAAACTGAACTGCTGCCTTACAGAGCACTAACCGAGCCTTATAGCTCATTTCCGAACTTACCGTGCCATTTTCCAAGGATGCTTTTGTCATTGTTATTGTTTTACTTACATTTTGTAATCTTCTTGATCAAGGATGCTCAATTCAAGGCATTGGATTGCAGACAAAAATACTAAACGATAAGGAAAAAACAGCTAGCAGGCCATGTTTTAGTCATGCCTCATCATTTTTTCAAACAGTTTGTACCCAAGAAATTATGATATAAACAAGAAAATTAATGCAGTAGGCCAACAAATACATGTAGTAGGCCACATAATTGTGGTGCAAATTACATCATCTCACTCGGTCAGCAAAAGAAAAACAAAACATGCAGTCAAGTCAAGTCAATATTCAAAAGAAAACAAAAATGCAGTGAAGGCATATAACAGTGACTTTACATCAAAGGCATATAAGCAGTAAAGGCATATAAGAATATGCTTACACTAACTTAAGTAAAAGAACAGTTTAGGCATATAAGCAGTAAAGGCATATAAGCAGTAAAGAAATATAAGAATTATGATCCATGAAATGAGAAGTCAATAGAAACTATACCTGATTAGTCTGTATACCAGTGGGAAATTGACCTCCTTGTTGACTCATAATAAAGGTCATTTGATCTTGCAACAATTTTAACTGTAGCTTCAAGCTCTCGTGTTCAGCTCTTGATGGACCATCAGATTGAACTGAGCCTCCCGAGCGAGATGATGACCCAAGTTGGGATGGACAAACACCAAATCTCATGCCTCGAACAGATCCCGGGTGCTCTTTCCCAAAGACTTTCACAAATGCTTCATCTGCAGAAGATCCTTGACTAATCTCCTTTTCTAACTCTTCCTATCCATATTAAATGAAAATTATGAAGTCTAAGCATAAATTACATATTTAGAAACAATATAAACACTCAAAACATCCAAAATATATTTATAACTTACATTCTTTTTTTGGGCCTCATCATTGACAAAAGATCCATCTTTCTTTGTGTGAGCAACAAGATACATTTCCCCTCTACTATATTTTCTACTTGTTTGAGTTTCCTTACATTGTGCGATAACATAATTAGATCTAAAACCCACCAAATCATTTTGCTACAATTAACAATATCAACAAAAAGAGAATAAAATATATGTACCAGTTCGTGTTGTTTTCTGGCGAGTGTCTTTGACCCAAGAGTGTGAGGAATTGTTTGTCGCTTTCTATTAGCAGTATTTTTTTCACTCAATGCCTGCACATTAATATATACATAGATTAACAAACTAATAGACATAACTAAGAGTTGATTACCAATAATATTTAAAAAAATATGCAAATATTGTCATTATATTATTGTACTACCTTTCCTTCAGCACTTAATTTATATTCCAAAAAGGCTGCCCAATGCTCTTTAGGAATCCCATTAGGGTGCAAGTTGACATTTTCTTCCCATCTACGCTCTGGTTGGTAATGGCTTTGAAATACTCTGCATTTGGTATCTCTCCATTTTTTTGAAAGACTTGCAATGATATACTTCTTCTGGTGATCATCATCAACAATAAATTTTTCCTTCAAATCAAACACAAACTTATTATCAAACAATAACAAGAAGGTCAAATTTATGCAAATAATTATTATTCAAACCTGGATATTTCTTTTATATATGTTTTCCTTATAATCCATAGGAACTTTATGCCAAGTGTTAAACTATTAGCTCAGCGGTAGAGCGCGCCCCTGATAATTGCGTCGTTGTGCCTGGGCTGTGAGGGCTTATATTATAGGGAAGTTGTTAAAATTACTACCAACATGTCCCAAATATCCTCCCAGTAAGCCACCAGAATCTCCGATTGGTTGATGCTTATCATTCCATTCAGTAATTATCCGTTTTCCAGTTGCAAGTGCAACTACATCTTGCACTTTGAGTTGTCGTTCTTCTTTGTTACCTTGCTCATCTAAAAAAAATCATATTCAAAATTAACATAAAATAAACCAATAATTAAATATAAACAAGCAAATAAAATTTAGTAAATAAAAATCACAAACCAATGACATCAACTGTCCACACGATTTTGGTCCTACTCTTGACAGTCGTTAAAGCTTCTTCCTCCTCATGATCTCTTAAAACTTCTTCCTCTTCAAGATCCCTTAAAGCTTGGTCTCCAAGATCTCCTATTGCAGTGTTTGAGAGACTTTGGGCATTGCATTGTTCAGGTTGGTGGGAAGAAGTTTCATTCTGAATGGATGGACTAATGTGAACTATAGGTGCGCTCTGAGTAGAAATTTGAGATGCTTTCTCAAGTATAGGTGCGCTCTGTGTCGACTGACACCTAGGAGGATGTCTCTTTTTTCTAGGCATATCTGAAATTATTTTTACAAAATACAGATTGTGCAAAATACAGATATTATAATTTCACACACACATACATAGATAATGATAACATAAATAGGACACTAGTTTAGAAAAGATATGCTATGAAAGATTATTCATCTTATGTTAGGGTGCAAAATGAAGAATTAAAGTACAAAGATATCCAAGTTGATATAACTTTATGAAGGCTAAGAAAGGCAACACAAGAAACGTAATTTGTGACAGTTTCAAGACCTGCACACTTTGCATTAGAACTCAAATTTTTCTACATGATGCAACATCTTATCCAAGTCAGTGAAGATGCTGTAAAAACACTAGATATTAGATATCCATATCCCAAAAAAGGAAGATATTTTGCATCCTATACTTTAAAACATTATTAGGATAGCCAAAGGGGCTTGACTGGCAATGTTTGCCAATGGAGTAGCAGTCCTAGGCAAAATTATCCCGACGTACATAGATATTATAATTTCACACACACATACATAGATATAATTTCAAACAGGAAATAGATTTGCCATAAGAATCATAAATTACCGAAACAAAATTATCACGGTAAGAGGTTTGGAAACTAGTTTAGAAAACATAAAATGATAATCAAGTTCTAGTCATTTATTTCACATAACCATATCCTCATTTACATCATCATCAACATTCCTAATGATAGTAGAACTTTGAGGTTCATCATCTGTAGCCGTTCTTGCTAATTGCAAAATATCATCTGAGAAATAGTTTTCTAGGTTTTGGGGTGGATATGCTTCATTACATGGCATAATTCCTTCAACATCTTCACCCATGTCATAAAAATCCTTTGGCATTAAGTGAATCGGTATGCACCAATTTTTTTGCTTCTCATCATCCACATAATAAACCATTTGAGCTTCAGAAACATTGATATATGGCTCATCATCTTGATGTTCCCCAGTATGTATTAACCTTGCAAAGTTAACAGAGGTAAAGCCCAACTTGTCTTTTTGTATGCCTCTAGGATTCGTCGTGTTGGCCCATTGACATTTAAACAAGGGAATCCTAAAGCCATTATATACAAGCTCAATAACATCGATCAACTTTCCATAGTAAGGAACATCTCCAAAATCCATTTGAGTATCCCACCTACTTGAGTAACTCCTTGTTCCAAAATTGCCAAAAACTCCACTATTTTGAGTTTTTAATGCATTGTCTCGAGACAAAGTTCGAAATTTGTATCCATTAACATTGTATGCAGAGAATCTTGTAGCTTGGTCATAAGGTCCTTGAGCAAGACTGATAAGAATGTCTTTATCTAATTCAGGAAGATTGTTGAGATTATTGCGAATCTAAATACAAGATTATATCTGTGTTAGTCATATGTATATTTAAAAAATATGAAATATGCATGCATATGAGGTATTTATAACTCACGCGATCAGAGAACCAACCAACAAACTCCCTATGAACCTTCTTGTCTATCTCAGAAGTATTCCTTGTACGACTACGTAGTTGTCTCTTCACAACATGTCGAAATTCCCTACATATTTTGACGATATTAGATTCTAAAATAGGAAATTCTAATAAATAATGTCAGCACAAAAATTACTCACTCAAGATAAGGATTGACTACTGGGCAGTTGATTAACACATGCCTATGAGTTTGCAACTTCTCTATTGAGGTCAGAGTAAAATATGTAGATCCACCAACCGGCTTCCCTATTTGAGGAAATAGTTCAGATGCTCGTGATTTGGGCTCTAATTTGTCATGCTCATCATCCACACGACTAGGTCGATTCCATCTTGTCTCGATATTGTCTAGATACCTTGAACAAAAAGTAAGAATCTCGTGAGCAAGATAACCTTCAGCAATAGAGCCTTCTGGTCTTGCCTTATTACGTACATATGATTTCAGTTGTCCTAAGTACCTATTAAATCAAAATAGACCATAAGGAGTATAAATAATAATCTAATATAGCATCAATAAAATGATATTTATCTCTAACCTTTCTATAGGATACATCCATCGGTAATAGACAGGACCTCCAAGCTTAACTTCTTCAACAAGGTGAACAACTAGGTGAACCATAACAGTGAAAAATGATGGAGGGAATAACATTTCCATGTGGCATAAAGTGAGTACAATTTGATCTTGTAATTTGTCTAAATCCTTAATCAATAACACTTTCCCACATAAGCTCCTAAAGAATGAGCACAACTCAATCAACACTGCTGAAATGTCTTCCGGCAAACTTGTTCGCAAGGCTAGGGGTAGAAATTGCTCCATCAGTATATGATTATCATGACTTTTCAACATCCCACATATCTTAAGATTATCCACATCAATGCACCTAGAAATATTGCTTGAATAACCATCTGAAACACTAATGTTTCTTAAAGTTGTTAGAAATCATTTCTTCCCTTGATTAGTCAAGGAGAAGATAGCTGGAGGATACTTTCCATTATCATCTGGCCAAAGGTCACGTTTACAACCCATATCTTTAAGGTCTCTTCGAGCATTGACATGATCCTTTGACTTTGCATTGTCATTTAGCAAAGTGTAGAGTACATTATCACAAACATTCTTCTCAATATGCATTACATCAAGATTGTGACGCAACAAGTTGTGCTTCCAATATGGAAGCTCAAATAAAATGTTTTTCTTCTTCCATTGTTGAGTACCTTGTGTAGCTTGTCCACTACGTTTTCTTTTTCCCTTTTCTTCTATTGCAAGTTTTCGACCAAATATGACATTAATGTCCTTGATTTGTTCAAGAATATCAAGACCAGATAATTTCTTTGGTGGATTCCGAAATTCTTGTGCTCCACTAAATCGAGCCTTGTTCAATCTAAATTTGTGCCTTTGATCAAGAAAACGACGATGACCCATAAAACACCATTTCCTACTATGTGGAAGACGGAATGGAATTGAGTCAAAGTTGCAAGATGGACAATCAAATCCAGTGTATGTATTCCACCCAGAGAGAGTTCCAAGGCTAGGGAAGTCACTAATTGTCCACATCAAAACTGCATGCATTTTGAACATCTCTCGCTTGAAAGAATCATATGCATCGACACCATCAATCCATAACTCCTTCAACTCTTTGATTAAAGGCTGTAAGTACACATCTATATCATTTCCCGGCATTCTTTTACCAGGAATTATCATTGAAAGAATAAAAGAAGTCTGCTTCATACATACCCAAGGAGGAGTGTTATAAGGAATGAGAATTACCGGCCAAATGCTGTAATTTACATTCATACTACCAAAAGGATTAAAACCATCAGTAGCTAATCCCAGACGAACATTTCGTGGATCCTTTGCGAATGAACTATTTCTTAAATCAAACATCTTCCAAGCTTCTGAATCTCTAGGATGCCTCATCATGCCATCATTCTTGGTATCCATGGCATGCCATATCATATCTTCAGCAGTTTTGAAGAAAAAAACAATCTTTGCAGGCGAGGTTTCAGTGGAAAGTAACGAAGAACTTTTGCAGACACCTTTTTCTTTGTATTGCCATCACTAGATGCTTGAGTCTCCCACCCTTTGTTCTTGATTTCCATCTAGACATGTTACAAACTTTACATATTTCTTTATCTTCATCTTCACCCCAATAGAGCATACAATTATTTGGGCATGCATGTATTCTTTCATAGTTCAAACCGAGCTTGGAGATAGTTTTCTTGCTTCATAAAATGAACTTGGAATGTTGGCATGTTCAAATGCATCATGTAAGAGTTCTAATATCATGTCATCGCCTTGTCACTCATCCCACACAGGCATTTAATATGGTACAACTTAACCAAAAAAAGAGAGTTTATGAATACTTAGTACACCCAACATATAAGGGTTGCTCTCCATCTTTTGCTAGCTCCTCAAATTCGATAGCTTGATGTGGGTTTGTGAGGTATGTTCGATGTCTGTCTTTCAGCTCTCTGAATTTCATCATTTGATGCCAATGGTACTTCACTGTGTGTTGCCTATCACCCCAAAAGCATCTTCTATCATGTTACGATTGGATCTTCATTAAGCACAACATCTTGGAATGAGATCCAAAGCATCACTATTTGATATATTACTTGTTTCTCCGCTACTTGACTCCCCATGGCAAAACCAAATTGTGTACCCTTTTGGAAATTGAGTACAGATTAAGTGATCATACATTACTTCTCTAGATTGCCATTTTTTAAAACCACATCGTGCACAAGGGCATATTGTTTTGCCATCAACTGAACTACGTTCAAAGGCAAAATCAATAAAACCTCTAACCCCTTGTTCATACTCTGATGAATTCCGCGGCTTAGTTATCCATGTCTTATCCATTTGATTGCTGTTAGAATCGTCCTATTGAATTCAAA